>JAEQBH010000830.1:0-484057 GCA_016808115.1 Tetrastigma voinierianum | reverse complement strand
ATAAATGAACCCCTTTCCCTTTCTTTTTCTGTTTTTCTTTCTTTCTGACTTATTCATAATTAGAGTTTTGTCCCTTCGGAGTATGGGAATGAAGTTGATAGGTTAGTGAATACCACCATTCCAAGCTTTGATGGAAAACAAAGGATAAGAAGAGACAAGTCACTGGAATCCATTCACTTACGTCTCTGCCAACTCTTTCGCGGCATATTTTGTGGATTTCTTACTCCATCCCCATCAAACACTTCAACATGTTTCCATATATGGAAATGGAGATGCCAAGGGTACCATTGTCAATCACCCTTCCTCTTTTCTTCCTTTTTATTTTGTTTGAATTAATTCCTCTTTCAATCTCAATAATCAGAAAAAAAAAAGGAAAATATTTACTTTTTTATTTTAATTATTTTAAAATTATAATATATTTACAACTTCCCAAAAGGCACAAATTGTATGAAAGAGATAAGTTAATTTTCGAGATTGATGTAATGTGTTTATAAAACCGAGAACAAATGCTATTGTAGATTTTATGGATTGAATGGGGGCTCCTTGATTAAGTTTATTTTTGTATAGTATTTTTTGTTTGAAAAATTGGTTTAAAATTGACAAATTTAAAAGTTTTTGCAAAATTAACCTCTTGCAAAAGTAATCTTAAAAATGTCACTCTAGACAAAAATGCAAAATGTAAAGGTAAATAAATCCTCACATGATAAATAAATTTCTGACATTTTATCCCATTCCACACATTATAATTATATCCCCACATTTTTTTTTTCAGGGGCAATTTTAAAGTGTCTTTTATACCTATTTTCGATTTTAAAGAAAGAGGTTAGTTCCTTAAAAAAAAAAAAAAGAAAGAAAGAGGTTAGTTTTGTGAATGTCATTGATAAAGACATTTGTGGTTGGTATGTAATATGCCTAAAAGAAAAAAGAAAAAGAAAAATTGTTTCTAATTGTGATCAACATCGACATCAAAACAGAAAAAAAATGTTCCTTACTGTGATAACGTCAATGTCTAAAAAGAAAGAAAATTGTTTCACTTGTGATAGAGAAGTAAGAACTATATATGGTCTAAAACGGTTTCAAATTCTATTTTATTCCCTTTTTCTTTTGAATTTTTGAACAACTGTAGTGAATTTTGAGGAGGATGTGGCATACACAATAAGGCTGAGTAGATCAGAGCATGCAACAGGTAATAATCTGAGCCACCAGGAAATATAGTTTCCCAGCTTGATTTAATATCTTCTTGGGAGAAAAGACTGGAACTACACTCAAAGAACTCACATTTCTAGGCAAGACATTATCAAAACTCTACGAAAGTAAGAAATATTTCTCCATAACTTCATTATATTAAATAAATAAGAAAATTGTGCATGTGGTCCAAGATGTCTAAATGATAAACCACTCTTTAGATCTTTTCTCCAATCCACTATGTCGCTATTATATTGAATAAATTAAAAAATATATATATGTACGTCTGTGTGTTGAAACATGTACAAACTGGTGGGGTCCAACCCTATTAATGGCTACTGCAACAACAGCCTTTTCCTTAGGAGAAAGATTTCTCCACATTGCCATCACGTTTCATATCCTATGGTTGAGAATTGGTCGTTGTTTCGATTAATGAAATTGGTTTTTATTTCAATCAATGAAATCCATCCGAGAATAAAACCCTTGCTTATAAATAGGTTTTGAGAAACATAATCAAATGAGAATTTTAGGAGATTAGAAAGAGTTTCAAAGATTATTCTTTCAATCACAGATAATTGAAAGGATAGGTGTGAAAGCAATGAGGTTTTAGCGTGGAAGTGACAGAAACGTGGTACTTTACAAAGAGTACTAAGAGATAAAGAAATTTGAGAAGTTGTGAGCATATCTGGTATGTGACATCTTGTGCAGGTTGCATCTCATAGTTGATTATTTTCTCGGATTTGTCTCGTGGGTTTCCCTGTCACGGGGTTTTCTTAAGTTATATCGGATGTCAATTATTATATTCCTTCTTATTCTGCGATGATTGAGCAGTCGTCCGTCTGCGCTTTCATTCCTGAAGGTTAACTTAGCCACCCCATCTATTGCTTTTATTATGTTGTTAATATTATGACTTATTAACATTTTAAGGTGGATTGGCACAACCATCAAACTGTTTTTAATTTCCTGAAGGTTTGGCATTGCCACTCAATTACTGTTTTATTCTATGAATTGGCCTTGCCTCCCAATTGCTAATATTTACAGTGGATTGGTAAAGTCATCCAAATATTATTTGTTATAATATTCCATTTGGCCACTCATAATCCCAACACAGTATGTATTGTGCCACATAATTCATCATATATTAATAAAATTGAGATATTTATATGTTGAATTTTTTTTTGTTTGTACCAGGCCACATTTCCAGAAAACATACCGGTGGCTATCCTTCATAACATATTCATCAAAGGTGATCAAATGAGCTTTGAGCTCAATGCCAATGACCTCGGCGTCGGAGTATAGATACAAGTATACTTCAGTTGATAAGCTCCTTGATATCTGCTTGAGTGAATTTTTAAGCGAAGCTAGCAACATTTGCTTAAGTTTTATGATCAATTGGTTGAGATATATTGTTGCATGTCTTTTGAGACTATGAAAAGAAGTTCTAGAATTAATGTCTCAAGTTCTTAATTGTTGGCCAGAACTTCTATTGTTTTAATTTGGTTGGATTTTGAAAACATCAGGATGAATCTCTCCTCTTCTCTATGATGACTAATCTCAAAGCTGTCTAATAATGGAAGATTGTCATGCATTTTATAAAATAATAAGATGAGCCAAGAAACTTATACAGTGCGTCTAGATGAAATTTCACAAAGACAAGAAAAAATCCATCACTATGAATACACTTACAACTTTTTTCTCGTTTACAAGTTCATAAAGAGTGCAACAAAAATCAAATTTAATAATTCATTTTTATATAATTTTTTATATTTTTTAATTGTAGCCTAAATAAATTTAAAATATATAATTTTTATAATAAAACAACATTTGATGGATAAATATAAAAATAAAGGTGGCATACGGGTGCATTAAGGGAGAAAGTTGACTCAACACAAATTTAGTGTGGAAGTAATTTTATATTTCAATATAATAAATATCAAATGACTTTTCCTTCTTCTAGAAGATTAAGGAATTTTTACTGAACATCACTTTCCTTGGAAGTTAATGCTTTCTTTTATCCTTATATCCAAATAGTATAGTTTGTAGTGTCACCATCACATTATACAACCTAAGACTTGGATGACTTTCCACTTGTGCGTTAGATTTTAAAGTTCTAACTGTTAATTATTCTTAAAAATAAATTTTTTTTTTTTAAAAACAAAAAAACTGGAAGAATACATTTGACAAAGGGTTATGGGTCAATTAACCTCATCTTTATATGGATCATTTATTCCTCGTCACATATCATTTTTCTGATTCATGGGTTTTGGACATTTGAAAATATGGTCTTCTATGAGCCCATATGCTTCTATATAAATAGCATTGTAGTCCTTAAGACTTGACTCAAGTGGCAAAGAGTGGGATAGGTATACGGGATGGCATAGGATTGAATCCGGAAGAAAATTCTATTTACTATAATGTTTCAAAAATAAATAGATTGTACGTATAGAAGCTAGATGATGACCTATGCTAGAGTCCTTATGATAAAGTCTTGCTCGTTGTCATCTTGAAGAAAAGAAATGTGATCGACTAACTAAAACTAAGCGAGAGAAATCAAATTCAAACTAAATATGATGAATATCTAGAATTTGTGATGAGAAATCTTGAAGATAGGGGCATTTATGCATGGCAGATCAGCTAATAAGGGGATGCCCTCAAATGAAGATCGAATATTTGAATGAGGATTTAAGATAATCTTTAAAGAATGAGGGATGTTCTTGGTGATTTGGAAGAAAAGAAATGAATAACCTAACTAAAAACTAAAATGAGAGGATATTAAAATCAAATTAAATATGATGAATATCTCTAGGTTGTAATGAAAAATGAAATATTGAAAGATAGGGACAATATATGCCCAAAGCAAGATCACTAAAAGGGGATGCCCTAAAATAAAGATTGGCTTTGTAAACGAGGATTTAAGATATTCTTTGAAGAATAAGGGACATTCCTAATTATCTAAAAGAAAAGAAGTGAATGATCTAATTAAAACTAAAGTGATAGGATATCGAATTCAAACTAAACATGGTGAATATTTTTGGGCTGTGATGTAAATGTAATATTGAAAGATAGGGGAACTGCATACTCAAAGCAAGATCATTAATTGGGGGATGCCCTAAAATGAATCAACTCTACGAATGAGGATCTAAGATGAAGAAAGAGCGAGATATGCTCTGGTGATCTAAAGAAAAGAAATGAATAACCTAACTAAAACTAAAGTGAGATGATATCAAACTAAAACTAAACATAATAATGAATATCTCTATGTTGTGATGAAATGAAATACGAATTATGGGAACCACCAGCGCAGCTTAAGATCACTAATTGATGCCTAAAATGAAGATGGAGCTATACGAGCAGGGGATCTAAAATAACTTTATAAAGAATGAGGGATGGTCTTGGTAAAAAATGCAAATAGGGTGAATGCCTAAGAAGCGCTAAATGAAGGGAATGCCCTAGAAACCTCTAGGAGGAGATACCCTAAAAGCAAAAATGCAAAGAGGGGGATGCCTTGAACGCTAATTAGATGGAAGTAAGCGATCTATAGCTGAGAAACACTTAAAACAAGCTAGAATATAGGAAAGTGGTACAAGACCAACAACATCTTGATGACACATGTTGGCCTAAGGGTGCCTTTAGTAGAGGTTTTGATAATAACAAACCAAAGTTATTGGTCACTTATAGTTAACAATGAGGTTAGTGATGGGTTGAAATTAGTCGAACATAAAATTAAGATATTCCAAGCTTAAGATGACAATGGTGGATTTTATCAAGATTTTGGAAGTCAAGTTCGCTCAAATCAAAGAACCAAGATTTCAAATCCAAAATGACAAGTAACCAAACTCTAAGCTCAAGCATCACCGGTCCATTTATTTAATTGATTGACCAATTTGTCCAAAAGTGGTTGATCAGTTGGTCGACTCTTTGGGTCCAAAAAGGGTGTTTTTCATTTTATGAATTTGTAGACCAAACGGTCGATCGGTTGGGAATCGATTGAGTTGTGTTTCTTAACCGGTTGGATATGGTAGCTTCTATTAACCAACCGGCAAAGCAAACAGTCTAGCAGTTGCTCAACTGGTAGAGTCCAACAGTCATGAAACGGTAAACTACAACGCATTAAATGCTAGTGCATTTAATCAATTAGTTGGAGGAATTGGTCAACTAGCTAGCATTTTAATGAGTTACTGAGTTTCCCCTCTATATATTTTATTTTGAGGATCATTTATTGCTAAGAAACACATTGCATTAAAGCTCTCAACTAATGTTTTCTCTTGCTAATCAATTCTCATTCAATTTTCTTGGTGCATTCAATTCACTTTGATATTCTAGAGTGCACCTTTGAGCTCATCATAACTTGAGTTGTAATAGATCAATCTTGTGAGCTAGAGAGAGTATCTCATTGTGTTTAAGAGTGAAAGCTTCAAATGTGTATAACTTGAAGGATTTGTGAAGTCCCCATTTGAGCCAAAATCCAAGTGTAAAAAGAAGAAGCTCGGGTTGGAGCTTGAAACTAGTAGAACCCTCACCGATTGGATGCGATGTACACTTGTAATAGGCAGAAGCCATTAAGCAGGTCTGCTCCAGTTGCTTTCGGTAACCTATAGAGCATTAATGCTACTTGACTAGTGCATTTAATGAAACAGTTCGCAATTAGGGGCAGGAGTGACCAATCGACACTTGAATGAGCTACCGAGTTTCCCCTCTATATATTGTATTTTGGGGATCATTTATTGCTAAGAGACACATTACATTAAAGCTCTCAACTACTGTTTTCTCTTGCTAATTAATTCCGTTCAACTTTTTCTTGGTGCATTCAATTCACTTGCATATTCTAGGGTTCACCTTTGAGTTCATCATAGCTTGAGTTGCAATATATCAATCTTGTGAGCTAGAGAGAGTGTCTCATTTTACTTAAGAGTTAAAGCTTCAAATGTGTATTACTTGAAGGATTTGTGAATTCCCCATTGAAGCTAAAATCCAAGTGTAAAATGAAGAAATTCGGGTTGGAGCTTGAAACTAGTGGAACCCTCACCGGTTGGATATAGTAGCTTCTTTTAATTAAATGAAAAAGCAAAGGTCTACCGATTGTTCAACCGGTCAAGTCTAACTATCATAAAACGGTAACCTACAGCACGTTAAATGCACAATGGCTAGTACATTTAATGAAACTATCAAGCGGTTATGGGAACCAGCAGGCTAGACAACACTTTAATGAGCTACTAAGTTTCCCCTCTATATATTGCATTTTGGGTTTCATTTATTACTAAGAGACATATTGCATTAAAGCTCTCAACTACTGTTTTCTCTTGCTAATCAATTCTCATTCAATTTTCTTGGTGCATTCAATTCACTTGCATATTCTAGAGTGCACCTTTGAGCTCATCATAGCCTGAGTTGTAATAGATCAATCTTGTGAGCTAAAGAGAGTATCTCATTGTGCTTAAGAGTGAAAGCTTCAAATGTTTATAACTTAAAGGATTTGTAGAAGACCACATTAAAGCCAAAATCCAAGTGGAAAAGGAAGAAGCTCGGGTTGGAGCTTGAAAACTTGTGAACCCTCGCAATTTGGATCTGATAGCTATAATGAATCGATGGAATAAGCGATCTACTAGTTTCTCAGCTTGATCAGTACAACGGTCATAAAACGATAACCTACAGCACATCAAATGCACAACGGCTAGTGTATTTAATGAAATAGTCGACTAGTTGGGAGCCGTCGGTGCCTTACTTTAATGAGCTACCAAGTTTTCCTTCTAAATATATTATATTTTTGGGATTATTTATTGCTAAGAGACACATTGCATTAAAGATCTCAACTACTGTTTTCTCTTACTAATCAATTCCCAGTCAATTTTCTTAATGTATTCAATTCACTTGCATATTCTAGAGTGCGCGCTTTGAGTTCATCATAGCAGGTTGTAATATATCAATCTTGTGAGCCAGAGAGAGGGTCTCATTGTGCTTAAGAGTGAAAGCTTCAAATGTGTATAACTTGAAGGATTTGTGAAGTCCCCATTTGAGCCAAAATCCAAGTATAAAAGGAAGAAGTTCGAGTTGAAGCTTGAAACTAGTGGAACGCTCACCGGTTGAAGGTTGAGGAGAAGTGGATGTAGGCAAGGGTGTGTCGAACCACTATAAAAACGAAGTTTGATTTATCAACTCTCTATCTCTTTATTTAATGCTTTGTAGTTAAATTTGTAAATTTCTTTTTGATTTGCAAAAATTTTTGAGAAAACCAATTCGGATAAACGAGTAAAATCTAGGATGGAAATTGGATGGATGAATGATTGTTTGAGAGAAGGTTCAATGGTTCTTGTTCGAGGAGGATTGTTATAGTTTTGGATTCAAGATCTTTTTAGAAGAACAAAAATATTTCCAAAGCACACAAGATGAAGACAAAAAGGAATTTTAGTTCAAGGTGGAGTCAAATGATGGAATTTGAAAGGTGGAATTTGTTGAAATATGTCTCAAATTTCTAATTAGTATTAAATCCTATTTGGAAAGAATATTTTATAGGATAATTCTTAAGTTATTATATTATTATAATATCAGGTTTCCTTATAGAATAAGGAAAGTTGTTAGGAATATCACAATAAATATTTTGGGTCATAAGGGGAAACATATATGATGAGAAAGATGAGCTTGTAAAGACTATTCGGTGTGTGTAGAGATATATAAGTTTTATGGATTTGGAGTTTTGTAAGATATTTTCTCGGTATTGTGGGCATCCTAGGATTTTGTGATTTTCTGCTTGTCTGTCGTTGACACTTCAATCTTGTACTCTATTTTCAAAATAGTGAAAGATTCTCTCTCATCCCAGTAAATGTAGGCATGATTGGCCAAACAATAGTAGTAAAACCTTAGTGCTTTTATGTTGATATCTTTATCTTTGTATTCTTGAATTGATATTACCGTGCGTGAAACTTTTTTTTTTTTTCGCAACAAATGGTATCGAGCTTGGTGAAAAAAATTTAGAAAACAAATATTTCGAGAGGGCGAATCGAGATAAAGGAATTTCAGTTCAAGGTGGAGATTGTTAGAGTATATCTCAAATTCTTATTTAGTATTACTTCCTTTTTGTAAAGAATATTTTATTGGATAATTTATGATTATTATATTATTATAATATTAGGTTTCCTTATAAAACAAAAAGCTTTAGAAATATTCCTATAAATATTATGGGTTATGAGGGGAAAAAGTTATGAGAGAGATGGACTTGTAAAGACTATTCGGTATGTGAAGAGATATAAGGGTTTTAGGGATTGAGAGTTTTGTGAGGTATTTTCTCGATATTGTGGGCATCTTAGAGTTTTGTGATTTTGTGATTTTCTCTCTAGTTTCCTAATACTTTGATGCTCGATCTTGCTACTCACGAGTTTTCAAGAATAGCGGAAAGATTTTCTCTCATTCGTGGATGTAGATATGATTGGCCAAACCATGTTAAAACCCTCGTGCCTTATTACATTGATTTTTTTTATTTTTGTGTTCTTGAATTTATATTCTCTTACATCAAAGCTTTCACGATTTATAACATTTTATATTCTCATTTAAAAATTTTTAACTAGAGAAAAGTAGATGGAGACTAATGGATAAGGCCAATACAAGAGTAAGTAAAAATTTTATATTCGCATTTTGAAAATATTAAATAGGGAATTGTTGGTGAAGATTAGTGGGTAAGGCCAACACAAGACAAAGTATCTTATATTCTCATTTAAAAATTTTTAAATAGTGAAAAGTTGATGGAGACTAATGGATAGGCCAATACAAGAGTAAGTAAAAATTGTATATTCGCATTTTGAAAATATTAAATAGGGAATTGTTGGTGAAGATTAGTGGGTAGGTAACACAAGACAAAGTATCATATCTTTCTGTAAATAATACATATTGATTAAGGATATTTTTATTTCTAAAAGTGAAAAATGAGAAAAAAAATTATTTTTGTGAAAATACTTAAAAAATAAATTTTAATTTGTAAGATTGAAAGCATCTTAGGTTGCCCACCAAGGATGGCAAAACGTTTTATTTTTCAAGAAAAATAGTACATTTACGTTTGTCTCATAGAAAGATAGAAAGAAAGGGTTTGACACGAATCACATGTATTGGCAAAGAAAGAGAGGAAAGAGAGAGATGAGAGTTTAAACGTGAATCACGCGTGTTTGGCAACGTGGCCAAGTCCAAAGAAATATGTTCACATCAAAAGAAGGAACCAATTTTGAGCCCTCAACTTGTCGAGTAGTTACTAGTTAATATATTTGTAGTGAATCTGTGTGTGGTCTCACCAACTGCCTCAACCTCTTGAAGGATTTCTCAAGCATTCAAAAATAAATTCCCGAATATTTAGTTAAGAAGTAGCCACAACATACATACATGTGACTTAGGTCAAATGTTGATAAAATCCACAAAAATAAAATAAAATAAACAAACAAGTGGAAAATTAAGAGATACAAGATCATTTACATGTTTCGCCTATTAATAGAAGTCTATGTTTTCACGGAGTGCACCAACACTTAATAATAATCACTAATCGAAAAATGAATGAGAAGGTACAATGGTAAAGTTCTCAATAAACATGAAACCAAGATAAATATATTTCCTCTTGTGTATATGAAATAGAGAAGAATTGAATGGAGAAAGAAGAAGGAGAGATAGAGAGAACAAAAAGAGCAATTCCTTTTCTCTTTGGATGATCTCTAGATGTGGGAGAGGCCTTTTATAGTCTTCTCATTTGCCCTCCATTAAGGGTTAGTAAATGGATGTATTAGATGAGTTTTAAGAAGTTCATTGAACTTCAAATCTTTATTGAGCAAATGTGGTCATTCATTGCAATTCACTACATTTATAACACTTCCCCTTAAATGATCACCAAAAAAAATATGTCTCATTAAAACCCAATGGGATAAAACCTAGGAAAGGAAAAATAGTACAATATTCTTATGATATTGTAGATTGTTCTTAGTTTGTTAGGACCGCCTCATTAAAAACCTTGCTAATAAAACTCAATGGGACAAAACCTGGATGAAGGAAAAAACAGTGCAGTACGCTAACATCATGTTATAAGCATACTCCCCCTCATGTCAATGTCCTTCTGTTGACACATTCCAATCTTGTATATTAGTTTCTTGAATGTTGAGGTTGGAAATGATTTTGTAAATAGGATACGCTAGATTATCACTTGGCGTATTTGTTGGACATCAATTTCACCACTCTTAAGGTTCATGTATAAAAGAACTTTTGAGAAATGTGTTTAGATTATATCTCGCTGATATAGCCTCATTTGATCTTATTAATGCATGCGACATTATCTTCAAATAATGTTATCAGTTTTCATGGATTCTTGGATATGTCGCTCGATCTTAGTCATATGCATTTATGACTTGCTTCATAATTTCAATAATCTATGATGATTCGATGATGTGGCCGCCATTGTCGAACCCAAGGATTTACATGACAGCAGTTCGAATTCTGATTAAACACATAGCCTGTTTGTGATATGACCTTATGTGGGCCTAAAAGGTATCCTGCATTAGCATATTCAAGTAATTGCTGCTTTAATTCCTTTGAGTAAAATAAACTTATATCAGTTGTTCCTAGGAGGTACCACAATATGTTTGATACCATTCCGATGTCTTTAGGTTGGAGCGGAATTGTACCTGGCTAATAAATTGATAGAAAAAATGATTTTTGGGCGACTATAGTTAGCAAGATACATAAGTGCACCAATGACACTAAGATATGGTACTTTAGGGCTAAGTGATTCTTTACCCTTTTCACAATGACAAAATGGGTCCTTTTTCACATCAAGTGAACGGACAACCATTGGAGAACTTAATGAGTGTGCTTTATCCATATCAAAACACTTTAAGATTTTCTTAGTATATGTTGATTGGTGAACTACCACTCTAGTAGGGAAATCTTAGATTTGCGAGGCCAGAAAAAAAAAAAATTGTTTTCTTAGATCTTTCATCTCAAATTCATTTTCAAATATTTTTACACGTTTTTTGTGAGCTCTTCCAAGAGTCCCAACAAGATTTAAATCATCAACATACACAACCCAATAATTTCAAAATTCAGTTTCGATTTCTTGATAAAGATGCGTAGGCGTATAGGGTTGTTTGCACACTCTTCTTTCAATAAATACTCGCTAATGCGATTGTACCACATGCGTCCAGATTGCTTCAATCCATATAGAGATCGTTATAATTTGATTGAACACATACTACGGGGGCTTTGTATTATTTGCTTGACCAGTTAAATCATTGAGGATTTTCCTTATATATATGACATTATCTATGGATCCATATAGATAAGTCGTGACACCATGAGATGCATATTCGAGTTCTTCAAAGGCGCTAAGACATTAAAAAGCGAAGAATTTCATTCGTCCATTCTTGGAGAATATGTTTCCTCATTAATTGATGGGAGGTCTCTACGATAAACCTTTATTGTGCTACTAATTGCGCTTTATATCTTATGATCTTATTATTTTCATTGAGCTTTCATATAAATACCCATTTGTACCCACGGAGCTACACCTTCAAGTGTTGGACCATAGGTCTAAAAACTTCTCGTTTATTAATGAGTTTAATTTATCTTGCATGACTTCTTTCCATTTTGGCCAATCATTTCTATGTCGACATTCTTCCACATTTTGTGGTTTGAGATCCTCATCATTTCTTAGGATGTCTAAGGCCACTTGGAAAGAAAAAATATTATTGATAATAATATCATTCCAATCCCATTTATATCCCTTGTGCAAATAATTCATTGAGATCTCATGACTTTCAAGTACTTGTGCCTCTTCAAGGGCTATTTCTTTATTTCGAACCTCTTTAGGGGTCTTTTGTTCATTATATGCCTCTACAAGGGCTTCTTGTCCATCATATGCCTCTGCTAGGGCCTTTTGTTCATCATATGCACTCTAATGTGGCCTTTCGTTTACCATGTACCTCTTTAGGGATATCAATTCTCCTTTGTGTTCTTCTTTTCTGGGGAGTTATATTTTTTTTTGAGCTTGATAGGTCTCCCATAGCCATACGTATTTAGACTCATTTTGCTAGTGTCCTTTAGGGACATCAATGCAATCTTTGGGCATTTGTAGCTGGATATGTGACTTTGTCACTTTCTTTGTATCATTAAAGAATTTGGTGAGTGGTTGCAAGATTTTGCAAATGAATGATCATGAACTTCCATTTCACATTGATTTGTCTGAGGATCAAAATGAGATATTGTAAATGCATTCCAAGTGATTTCTCATCGTTTTTCTAGAATCGACTTTTCTCCCCCTGGTGGTGGGAATACACTCTCATTAAAATGATAATCCATGAATGAAATTTGTAAAAAACAGGTTCCTATTAGGGTTGAATCTTATGATAGATGGAGAATCAACCTACATAAATCTCAAGTCGTCGTTGGGGACCCATTTGGTGCGATGTGTAAGTGCGGTGGTATATAAAGCGCACAACCAAAGATTCATAAATAGAAATATTTTGTTGTTTACTGAAATCTGAGTTGTAAAGGGAGTATTCATGGTAAGTTGTTGGTCGAATACAAGCGGCTTGACGTCATAATAGCATGTCCCGAGGCGAGGAATCCGGTAATTTGGTTTTCATTATGGTGGTGGAGCTATTAATTGAAGGCGGCTTAATGACGGACTCACCTTCTGCAAGCTATTTTGGGTGTGGTATAAAGCAACATGATGCTCAACATTTATTCGAACAGACATGCAATAGTCAGTAAAGGTTTGGGAGGTAAACTCATCGGCGTTGTCAAGTATGATAGTCTTAATTGGATAATCAGGAAACTAGGCTCGTAATTTGATCATTTGTGCAAGGAGTCTAACAAATGTAACATTTCATGTGGAAAGAAGAAAAACATTATGACCACCTCGTACATGCATCTATTAAGACCATAAAGTAGCAGATAGGTCAACATGGTGGATGGATGGAGTCCACATATGTCCCCGTGTATTCTTTGAAGAGAGAAGGCGGTGACTCATGTGACATGGTCTTACCTTACGACGAACAGCCCATGGGTATTCATTAGGCGAAAAGTCTTTTGATTTTTAGTGGATGCTTATGTGGAGTGTTCTATGATTCTCCCACATCATTGAGGACGAGGTGACCCGGCTTATGTCAAAGAGCAAAAAGTCTTTAGATTCGTTGAACTTCTTGTTCAAGACAACATATGAGTCGATAAGGTTTTATATTTGTATATAACCCCGAGGAGAATGTTGAGAGTTTTTTTTCCATATAAGTTTCTTGCTAGAAACAGTAGAGGTGATGTAAAGACATTCTGTATTACCTTCATTCATAGTTTCAATATGATATCCATTTCTACAGACATCTTTAAAGTTGAGCAAATTCCTTGTGGATTTTCTAGAATATAATTTTCATTGATATGGAACCTAATTCCATGTGGTAGCATTATATTTGCTCTTAAGCCTTCAAGTAAGTTTGTAGTACCAAATATGGTACTTACATTGACATTTGTTAATGTCAAATCTATAAAGTATCTTTAATCTCGGAGAATTGTGTGTATGGTTGCATAGTTAACAATACATTCATCACCCTCAATCATCTTGAGATCAAAAACACATGAATTTCTGATAAAACTAATAAACTTTATAGATAATATAAATAACAATGTAATAACAAAATGATATTTTATTTAATTTTGATATAAGAAGCATCGATCATTCAGTAGCAGTATTTTCATCATTCATCAAATAGTCTATTTTTCTACTATGACCTCCAAATAAATTAATATCATAGTAAGTTAAGTCTAGACCATTTATATCAATAAAGTTCATTTCTATTTCTTTTCCTTTTTCTTTGATTGATGCTTGGTAAGGAATTCGGCCAAATTTTGGGTGTCTGTGATGCCTTTACCAATTTCCTTTCATACACATCTATGAAAATTATTCTCATAGATAGCAGGTGTATTTGTATATACTTCCCATTTTCTTGTTTCACTTCGGTATTATTCCACTTATGGTGGTTCCATGAGGTTTTCCTTTTAAGAATTTAAATTGTACTACCATGATCGGAGAGTTCCTCCACTGACCATGACCATGGCCTCGTCCATGTCCACGGGTTTGGGACGATATAACATTTATAAAACCCCAGAAAATTCTAATTTTTTGAAAAATAGTAAAACAGTAATTTCGGTCAAAATCCAGAATTTTTCTAGATCTCAGATGATGAAACAAACTTCACTGTTGGAATTGTCTCGCGAAATCTAGCTATCACGTCGAATTTCGTTGAGTTCCAAGACAATCGGAATTTCACATTTTTCGAAGCATCGAGAGTGGTGCAGGACACTTAGCACATTTTGAGTGATTCAAGATGAGACACGTGTCAAGTGGAGAGCTAGTCAAGCAATGAGCTCAAGTGTGGGGCCATAGGAGCCAGATGACCTTGTGAGTAGATGGAAATCCATGGTAGATGGATAAGGATAAAAATCGAGTCGACCTTGATAGGTTGACAAGTGATATAAGAGGAAAAGTTCTCTTGACCAACCTTAACCCAACCGGTTTGGGAGGGAAAAAGAGAGAATGAGAGAGAAAAGAAAGAGGAAAGAGAGAGGAGAAATTCTAGAGAGAGAGGCTCTACCTTTAGATTTCCAGTCGGTCGGAGTCGAATCTCGGACAGGCAAGTTGATCCCCACAAGAGCTGCGTGTGGGCAGCGGTGTGGAGTTCTGTATTTGTGGGAGGTAGGAGTTTTCTCCTACTTGTTTCTATTCCTTGGCTAAGAGTCATTTTAATGGATAGGGATGTTAAGGCCTGAATGGTCGTGTATTCAGTTTCAAAGATTGGGTTAGTGGAAAAATCCTAGAGTCGTCCATGACGGTCAGAGGCCAGGTGGGTTGGGTATTCATGTGACTGCAATGTGTTTTATTGCTAATTTATTGTGATTCTTTAGGTTTCCAAGATGAATTTGCCGGATTGTTCTATTAGCCCATGTGAGCTAATTTTTGTGTTACTACTGAATGAATTATATTGTTGTGTGATTTTCATTAATATATGCATCTTGATATATTAACATGAATTATTGTGAAATAATATTGCATTTCATATGCACTGGGGCACCCTATAATAGTAGGTGTGAGTGCATGACATGTTTTCGGAAGGTTGACTCAAAATTTATATCGGAAAATTGTCCGAAGAATTGCTTTGGAAAGTTGTCCAACAATTCATGTCGGAGGATGTCCAATGACTGTTTTAGAGAGTTGTCCAATAATTTACCTCGGAGGGTTGTCTACAAAATTAATTATCAGAGTATGTCCACTATATATACGTCGGAGGGTTGTCTATAAAGAATAAAACCCAAATAGATTTTTGGGAAACAAATTTTCATACATGACGCGAACATGGCGTGAGAGTCGGTGAAGACTCGAGGCACTGGGATTGGGCATACTTGGATGTGTGTGTTTTCCATTGCATGGTACTGGTGAGAGTATTAACCCAATGAAAATTCAACTCTTGGGCATTCTTTCGCCCCCGTCATAGGATCCTCCTTTCAGGTATAGGGAGTATTCGGAAAGACGGCCCTCACTAGAGGCCGCTTTGAGAAAGAAAGACATGTGGCTTTGATTATATATTTTGTAAAGCATGTACAGAAACAACTAATTAGTACGTGTTTGTATTAGAGTTTGTAATTAACTCTTGGAACTATTGTAATATAGTTGGTTATATTTTGGTGAATTGTGGAT
The DNA here is from genome assembly GCA_016808115.1 of Tetrastigma voinierianum. Lineage (NCBI taxonomy): Eukaryota > Viridiplantae > Streptophyta > Magnoliopsida > Vitales > Vitaceae > Tetrastigma > Tetrastigma voinierianum. Next base: position 468,168 of record JAEQBH010000830.1, on the reverse strand, counting down.
GCATGGGTGACGTGACAATTTTACTCATGTTTGAGTCTCGGGTAGAACACTCGACTGTGTGGCATTGAGACACTCGTGGCTTTATGTATTCCCGCGATTGACGAGGTTGTCAACGGACCCCGGATCGGCGTCACAACATTCCGCGAGGAATGGTTCAGATCTAGTTGGACGAGAATGATGATTTCTCATTAAAAGCTCATTATTTTGCTCAACCATAAGAAGACATGATATCAATTCAAAGTATTCTTTAAATTTACGCTCTCGATACTGTTGCTGTAAAAGCACATTCGAGGCATGAAATGTGGTGAACGTTTTTTCTAGCATGTCTTCTTTTATGACTTTCTCTCCGCACATCTTCAACTAGAGCTGATTTTAAATAATGCAAAGTTGTCATTATTGTTTAAATTCTTGCAACCTCGGGTGCATTCAATCATATCGAGCTTTTGGGAGGATCATAGTTTCTGATGATCCATATCTTCCCTTCAACTCATTCCATAGAGTGAGGGGTCTTTTCTGATAGTTATTCCCTTTTAAATCCTCATAGAGGTGGTCATAGAGAAGGAAAATCGGTGTTTTTGTGCTATCTACAAGGATGGTTCTTCTTTGATGATGAGTTCAAAGATTCATTGCATCAAGATGTATCGACATTAAGGGTCAAGATAGATAATTATTTCCCGATAATAAGTGCCACAAACTCCAAGTTTTATGATATTTGACATTGTCGACAAACCTTGATAATAATGCTAGGATCGGTTTGACAAATAACAGTATAGATTTTGGTTTACAATCAAAACCATATATAATTATAGATATGCAAAATCGAAATAACTTCAAGTTAGGGTTAGGAAATTACCTTGAGATCAAGCTCAAGTTGATTACATGTTGTAAAGCTATTATAAAATATGAAACTAAGATAAATATATTTCCTCTTTTGTATATGAAATAGAGAAGAATTGAATGCAGAAAGAAGAGGAAGAGAGAGATAGATAAAGAGAACAAGAGCAATTCCTTTTCTCTATGATGATCTTACAAGACGTGGGAGAAGCCTTTTATGATCTTCTCATTTGCCTTCCATTAAGGATTAGTAAATGAACTTCAAATCTTCATTGACCTTGAGACCTAACTCAAATGATCAAAGGTATGATGGGTGTATGGGGAACTCAGATCGAGTCAAAATGGAATCAAAGGCTGATAAAAGTTTGGAAAAAATAATGTTGTTACTAGTATTTGAATTTTGGACCTTTAGTTTGGGGAAAACAACTTAACCTCTACACTACATTTTAACTGTCTTAATCATACCCAAAAAAAATAATTATGTTCTCTTGAGTTTATTTTTCCAGGTTCGTCACTGAATCAAATTTTGTAAAAAATAGAATAGTATAATATAATATGTAAGTATATATATATATATATATCAAAACACGAAAAATTTCTCAGATTATTGCTAGCCCTTCAACTCTCGCAAGTTGATTGGGCAACTAAACCTACAAGCTAATCAAGATAACTTTTTTTCTTTTTCTTTTTTTCTCATTTTTACCATTAATTTTACAATGTCTGCAACTTTATTTACTTTCCATATTTTTTTATAAAATTCCTCGAAATTATGAGTAGTTGGATAAGACCAATCAAGTGAGAATCATTTTTTTTCTTTTATCTTAGGTGGTGGATGTAGGGCTGGACCGCAAAAATAAATCAGATTGGGGTCATGAAACTAATTTAACTGAAGGGGCTATATTTTCTTTCTTCTTAAACATTTTCCAACCCCATGACCCAATAAATTAACTGATGGGTTTATATTTTTCTTCTTCTTAAATATTTCCCAACCCCATGACCTAATAATTTAACTGATGTGTTGAAATTATATTGATACAAACGCCACTACGTGTACTATTTAGCAGTTGTGGTCCAAAACCGATCAAGCTCCTAGTAGATTCTTCTGATTAAACAAATATTGTGAAAAAATAAGCTTGGATAGCTTTGTTTCAAAATAATTTTTTTTTAAACAAAAATTTTAAATTAATACATGTTTAAAATAATGTTTAAATTAATGCAAACTCGTCAAAACCATAATGACTATGGTAAAAAAATTTGTAAGTTAAAATTATAATTAATGACTATGGTTTTAAAATTTTTAAAGCTAAAATCATAGTTATTAACTATAATTTAATATTTAAGTTAAAATTATAATCATTAATTATGATTTTATATCCTAATTTAGTATATTTTTAAACTTTGCTAAATTGGTAATTTTTTAAAAAATACTATTATAAGACAAAACTCAAGCTGAGAGGGATTGGGTTTCACTTTCACCAATCAATCAAAATGAAAATTAATTTCCCATGAAAACTATAGAAAAAAACCAAATAAACTCACCTAACCAGGGGAGTCCTATCCCGTCGCTTTTAATAAAGAAGGGAATTGGAAGTCAAAAAATAAATAAATAAATAAGAAGGAATCGACTGCAAGAAGCCTCGCCATTGGAGAAAAGCGAACAGTGTACTCATATAAGAAAGATGCACGAGTGGTTGGTATTTGGTGATGTACCTTAGAAGGAATCTTTTACAAGCAACTAATATTTCCACATGTTCTGTATGGCGGGGGTATAAAACAGGTGGGATAGGGATATAACAAGTATTAAATTTATTTCTTATTATGGATAAAATTTCTTTTCTTTATCGATTTTGTTTCTTTATGATTCTTCTATTAAGTTTATGTTTATATAAAATCTTGTTATTTAATTTTAATTAGTTCAATGGAATAAGACTTTAAGTTTTTTCTCTTATTCTCAATTGGGGTTTGTTACTTTTAACATGGTATCAGAGGTAGATTTTATGAGAAGAAATTTAATATCAAACACAGATTTCACGGAACAAATTTTTTGGAGTGATTGTACAATTTTTGGCGTGATTGCATAATTAGGGTTTCAACAATTTTGATCTTTGTCGTTTTTTTTTCTTTTTGCCTTTTTTTTGCATAGCAAATCTGCAATCTGGTATTTTATTTGTCCTTATTTATTTTGTTTCTTGATTATGGCAACTCAAAGAGACGATTCACTTTAATTTGTGAGTGTGAGGTTGGATGAAAAAAATTATTTGTATTGGAGTTATGTGATGAGAAACTTTCTCAAGGAAAAAAATTGTGGGGATATGTTACTAGAATTTGTGTTAAACCTAAAAGTATTTGTAAAACCCTGGAAAAAATTTAATTTTTCTAAAAATTGACAAAAGCAGTAAAATTGTCAGAAATGGGTTTAAGGAACTGAAAATTTTAGATCTTGGATGTGAAAGCGAACTTAGTTGGATTTGTCTCGCGAAATCTAGTTTTAGAAAATTTAAATAGAATTCTGAAGACCCAGTCAGTTTTTCCACGATTTTAACGGGATAATGATCAGCTGATGGGGTGGATTTTTGTGTGAAATTTGGAGATGGGAGTAGCTCAGTTAAATTGTTAAAATGGAGATGCAAACTAGTTGAAGATCTCATTGTTTCATGAGGCGGCTGAACCCAGATAAGTTGTGGACATGTGATGAGCATGTGATTAGCATGATAACTAAATTGGATATGTAAAAAGAAGTGGGAGGGGACTGTTTTGGCAGTGTTGGGGAAGAGAGAGGTAGGAAGAAACTCTTCTCTCTAAAATCTACTGAGCTCGATTGCTCGGTTTTCGTCGGACCAAGAACTAAAGTCCATCTACACGACGAGAACTACGCATGGGTACCAGAAACAAAGGATTTCGTCGAAGATTCAAGCGAAGAGTTCAGGGAGATCATGGGTTTCAAATCTCTAGGACTTCCGAAAGCTTCGTCTTCTCTCCAAGAGGTAGGGATTCTTCCTACTTTGGTTTATTTTACATTCTAGGGGTTGTTTGGTTGAGTTTTAATGCCCTAAGGGGTTGTTTGGAAAAATAATGGGTTTTGGGAATAGTGCCCTGTTTTGACCCTATATTATGTCCAGTTTTTGAAGTTGATTTTCGATTGGAAAAAACGGAGAATTTAAACTAGTATCCTTCAATGAAATTATAGCTCTATTTGAGAACTTTATGTTAGGATTTTAAATAACCCAAATTAGACCTCTATAGCCCTGAGTTATGGTCCATTTGCAGGATTTGCCCACGAGGCTACAATTTTGGTTGAACCTACTATCTAGATTTTAGGACGGTTTGGTTGAAGGAAAAGTGGGAATTTGGACTAGTTTCCTTCATCGTAATTAGCGGCTAAAGTTGTGAACTTGAGGTTAGCATTTGAATTACCTAAATTGAACCTCTATAACTCAAGTTATGGTTCATTAAATTTATGGAATTGTCATAACTTAGGTTGTTAACTATTTGTGTCCAGGTATTGGGACTGATTTTCGGTTGGGAAAGAGAGGGAATTTGGATTATTGTACTCCATGACAATTGTAGCTAAAGTTGTGAAATTGAGGTTGGGCTTTTGAATTACCCAAATTTGACCTTTTTTAGCTCAAGTTATGGTCCATTTAATTTCTGAAATTGTTACAGCTTAGACTGTTAACTGTTTGTGTCCAAGTTTTGGGACTACTTTTCGGTTGGGAAAATGAGGGAATTTGGACTAGTGTCCTTCATGACAATTGTAGATAAAGTTGGGAACTTGAGGTTAAGCTTTGAATTACCCAAATTGGACCTTTATAGCTCAAGTTATGGTCTATTTAATTTTTGGAATTGTCATAGTTTGGTAGAGTTTGAGTGACATGCTTGGTAGTAATTGATTGGATGTCCTAATGTATTGACATGTGGAGAGTATGTATGTGTGTATGAATATGTTGACATGATTTGTGTGATTTATTTGGAAATTGTATGTTGATTGATCTAATTAATTCCAAATGATTATGATTGTAATGCATGAATGAGTATCATATAGCATCCATATATATGTGTGACATGGCATAAGCATGAAATGACATAATTGCATTTCATATGCATGGGGACATCGCATGAAATGAGTGTGTGTCCATGGTTGTTGTCATTCACCATTCTTGGTGAATGGGTGGTTGACTCGGTACCTTGGACAACGTCCAATAGAGTTCCACGGTTTGCATGTTTGTAAATTAACACTGCGTTTGGTGATTGTGCGAGGTAAAAATGGAATGACGTCAAATTGAGTCGCACGGTTGAAAATGGAAAATGAAATTATGTGTCGGGTGGCTACATTTATCTTTGGTTACACATATGGTTCATCGGTGAAAGCTCGTAAAAGTGTAGGAAGGTTTCTGTGGCTTCTTGGTGGGACCAGGAAAGTCGCTACCCATAAAAGACACATGGATTTTGAAAACAAATGATCATTAAGGTGAACATCCAAAAAGCTTTTGGTTTGAAAACAAATGAAATTTTTGTAAAGCGTCAAGTGGATACAATTCCAGAATGATAGATTTTATCACGCATGGGTTTGCGTGTGTGGTAGTCGGTTGGGACTCGGGTTTGATGGAGTCGGTGAGGACTCGGGTACATGGGACATGGTGGTCGCATCTCTCATTCATGGCATGTAGAATTCCATTTTAGGTTTGCATAATCTTGATTTGAATGTGTTTTTGGTGTGACATGTATTTATGTGCATATGGGGTGGGGTGTAGCCTCACATAGAAGTTTACCTCTCTTGGGCATTGCTCACTTGGTCGGTGGGACTCTCTTTCGAATGCAGGGAGTGTGCAGGGAGACGACTCTCACTTAAGGCTGCCATTATGAAGAAAGTCGGGTTGTTGCTTTGGTTCTTATTTTTGTAAAATATATTAGAACAAACTGTTTTGATATATGTTTTTGTGAAAAGTGTATTGTAATTAAACTCTTAAGGACTATGGTATTATAGCCTTGTGATTAGTGCCCAAAAAGTGCTATTTTGAACCCTATTAATTATAGGTTTTGAGTGCTTTTTGTGTACTAATCATTCTAATTAACCCAATTGGCATGTTAAGGTCCCTATTATACTGCGATCGCATTACGTAGGCTATTTTTTGTAGTTTTTAATGAGCGTTTGATACTCATTTTGTTAGTCGATCCATGCATAAAAGGATTGGGTTGATCGCACAAGGTGGAAGGCAGTGCGAGGGAGCAATTTAAATAATGGGTGTATGACCTTAGTCGATGCAGCACAGAATTTTCTAACTAGATGGTTGCTTCCCGTTTTGGCCCAAACTTGACCAGTTTGTATATTTTCCAATTTTACCCCTGATGTATTCACTATTGACATGGGTATTTTGGTTTTTCACTTTTTTGTAAGGCTATATATAGCCATTTTATGTACTGTTGAAGGGAGTGGGCTAGGGAATAGACGAAAAGATGGTGCTCTATTTTTGGATTCTCCCCAGTCTCTCCTTTCCTTTCCTTTTCTCTCACTTTCTTGGCAACCAAACACTCCCTTGGGATCAGCTCAGGGATGCTTGGCTGCAAGCCCCTCATCCTTGAAGAGAAGGGCTGGTGAGCTACAGTGCGTAGTCTTCTTGAGTTCTCTGTTTTTAACGAGCATTTATTGACATTTATGTTTCACGATCTTTTAACTCTGGGTTTAAAAGCCCTTAGATGCATCCTCATAGGCGATACTTGGCAATCTTTTTGGGGTCTGATGGATGTGTCATTAGATCTGGACATCCATTAGTTGTCATTTGAGCCTCGGGAGAGATTGGGTCAAGGTGTTAGATTCTCAGATGGAACCATAAATGTAGTAAATGCTTTCTATTAAAGGAAAATGTATTGAGGTTAGTTTTTAAAAGTTAAATGAAGATTCGGTTCGAAATGACTACATGTCATGCTCTCAACGAGAAATGAGCAGGAACTCTATAGCCCTATCAGCCTTGACCTAGCAGCCCGATACTTCAGGGATTTCTTTTTCATAGTTTATTTCATATTATTTCACCTTTCTTTCAATCTGTACACCATCAACCTCACACATTTTACAAAACTCCTTGATCGAAAATTAGGGTGCCATTTTGAAGCATCATAAAACATTTTGTCGAAGAAAACCCATCCACGTATTCGATCCTAAAGCCACTATCTGCGGTAGCTTCTTTCTGGCGATGAGGAATTAGGTTATAAATTTTGTTGATTCGGACACCTCTTGTAAGCACGAATCACCTTGTGCATTATGTTTGAGTATGGATAAATGGACCCTATGTTGTCATTTTACTCGTAGATAGACCAGGAGAGGTTGTATTATGATGTTAGCCCCATATGGGTCCTTCTTGTAATATCTAAATTATGCACGACAGTTTCTCAACATGTTTAGGGTATAATAAAAGTAAATGTATATTTTTTTCGGAATAAAATAATGCTAAAAATAAAATAAGCAAAAATCCGGAATTAATTCAAAAGTCAAGGGTAAATTGGTAATTTACTAATTCAGGACCCAAAAGTCATATGATAAGAAGATTATAGGCTAAAGTGGAAATATGAATAACTTTATTTGCAAATAGATGAGAGATGAAAGACGGAAATAACAAAAGGAGAAAAGCACAAAAATGGGTTGTCAAACATGGCCTTAACATTTAAAGGGAAAATAAAAGCAAAATATCTCGTTTTGGTCTTACATATTAGGGCAAAATCGGTTGAGAAAGAAAGAGAAAGAAGAAGAAGAAGAAGAGAAGAAGAAGAAAGAAGAAAGAAAAGAAGAAGAATAAATCAATGTATGGAATTTGTTATGAACTTTTGTATGGATTTTGGTATGAATTTTTGTATGAATACTTGTTTGGGGGTTTGGAATACCTCTTTTTATGTAGAATCCTTGTTTGAAATGGTTGTTTGGTTTGGTTGTGGTCCTCAATGGAGGAAAAATTTGTATAGAGAAAATGTTGGGTTTTAGGGGAGATGTTGTCCGTTTGTTTTTAAACTCATGTTTTGTTTTTGCCATAACTTGGTCATCTCTCATCCAAATTGAGTGATTAAAATTTTGGGTAAACTAGATATCTCGAAGAACAAATCTCCCTAAAATAGGTTTCTCTAAATTTGGACCCCAGGGTACCCAATAAATTCGTCAAAGTGAGGCTTTGTTTTCGAGTCAATTCTGATACAGTTTTGGGTTTCGGAACAGTTTTGGTATGTAGGCCATAAGTTGAGTTTCACTCATCCAAATTGAGTGATTAATTTGTGGATAAATATACTTCTAGGAGAACAAATCTTTATGAAGTATATCAATTTGAACCACAGCTGGACCTAGAGGAAATTTAATCGAAATGGAACAATTCGGTCATGAAATCATCTCGAGAATAGTCCCTTGGCTGGGTAATTCGGTTATTTAAATCATAACTTGAGTTATACTCATCCAAATGAGATGATTCAAATTTAAGTACAAACTAGACATTTGGGAAAACAACTTTCATGAAGAAATTATGGTTAAATTATGTCTACAATGTTCCCATAAAATCTTTAAATATAGGACACAATTTCGATTTTGTTCTTAGAAATTAATCACAAGGCTTGATTCGAATATTTAGACCATATCTCCCAAATTAAAAGTCCAAATTACATGATGTTTGAACCAAAAGAAACTTAAGACATATGGGTATATTGAGTTAGAATATCACTTTCTCTAACAATCCCGTTTACAGGGTTGATTATAGTCGAAAATGGACTTGGGAGCTACCTATAACTATTCAGGCAGAATTGGTTATGGAAACTGAAATTGTATAAAGGTTATATAAATGTATTGTTATATGAAAGCTAAAGAGAATACACGTATAATTGTATTATACGAAAAAGTGTAAAGTACAGTTAAATGTTTATAAGAGATTATTTGATAATGAATATCTCATAAGTATAAATGATATCAATAGTTATTCATGCATATGAGATATCTTTTTCTAATACCTGAAAGATTGTTAAGAAAACATAATAAAACTGATTGCTTTCTTATGACTTGGTAGTTGGATAGATAGAGCATGCTATGGGAATTTTTATTTCTTTGCGACATACAGTTCACAGATATCAAGTCTGTTTGGGTGGAATGACATAGATCCTAGTTTGGATCATTATAAGCGACCTCGTTTGGGTCCTATCTGAGATAAATCATTGTCGTACAATGATGGTACCTTCGAATTTTATATAGTTAACTAAATTATCAACACAAGGTATTTGTAGACATAAAATATAAGATAAATTATAAGAATATGTAAATGTGTATTAATATGATAACATTTATAATGAACGATACGATCAAAATAACCGATAAATTATATAGAAATAAATAAATAAGGAATAATATAGTGAAACTGAGCGATCGTATGACATATAACAGAACATATATCGACAAATAATAAAACATGGAAATAAGGAGTGTTATATATGATAAATAATAAGTTATATAGATTATCTAAGTGCGATATTTGTTCAGAGGTGTTGCTATTACTGACTAAATCTATCAGCTTAGTGCGGGTGTTTCATCCTTATAGGTATAGAAGAGGAAAGCAGGATAATGAGGATAATTAATCGGCGATCCAAAGTCAATACATCACTAGGTACCCATAAAATAAATTTGGTCTAATGTACATGTATTTTTGTTTCTTTTGTAAGCAATGTAAATATTATAAATGTTGAACACTTCTATATATGGAGCTTGTATATATTTTGTAATCCGTTGTTACATAATATATTACAAGTTAAATGTTTAACATTGTATGAATGAACAAGCTTAAAGTTTATAAGTTTATAGTAAACAGGAAAAAAAATGACACCCTCACTTGACACTGGGTGCCGAGTTGGGGGCGTCACAATGCTATTATCTATTGTACAGATTGTATTTTTGGGTAGAGCTCCCTGTACAAAGGAGACTCTATCCGATTTTTTTTGTTAAATTATGGGTCCCGATAAAGGGGACACAATAGTGTGATATCGAGTTACCCGACTTCCATAAGTTTTCATCGGGTTGACAGTTGGTCAACGAACCCCTGAGTTTTGGAAGATCCACGGTATTAGTGATAATTTTCTTTGCTAAGTTGATTTTTATGGGACCTGAGCAATTTAGAAATTATTACTTGGATGAGCAATTCTTTTGAGCATTCAATGGGTGCACATTTGGCATTGTATGAGACGACAAAGTGGATTAGAATGCGTGCGAGGAGACGGCTCATCTTAGAGACCGATTTTAGAAGAAAGTCGGGTTGTGGCTTTGGTTTTAGTTGGATACATGTATTAGAATGTTTTAAACTTTTAATATATGTTGTATAAGAGTAAATTATGAACTCTTGAAACTATGGTATATAGTTAGTGTATTTTGATGAGCATTGGTATATGGGCCCAAGTGGCCATTTGTACTCATATTGAATTATATTGGATTGTTTGGGACAGGTTTGTATTTGGGTAGAGCTCCCCGTACAAAAGAGACTACACTTGGAATTTTAAGTGAATACTGTCGGTTGCAGACATTCCGCAGTATTCCGCTGGTTGACGGTAGTCAACAAATTTGAGTTTGGGGGTGCGGGGCATTGTTGCGAAGTATAAGGGAGTTCCTTTGGCAGCAAGCACTTTGGGGAGCCTACTTTTCTCAAAATTTGAGGAAAGGTATTGGGCATATGTGAGAGATAATGAAATATGGAAATTAGAACAAAAAGAATGTGATATTCTGCCTGCTTTAAGATTGAGTTATGAACAATTGCCCTCTTACTTAACGTTAGCCGCATACTGCTCAATTTTCCCAGGATTACAATTTTAATAATTATTCTTAGTTAACATGTGGAGCTCTAAGGGCTCATTCAGTAATCGAAGAGGAGAAAGATTTGGAAGACATTGGAGACAGATACATCGAAGAATTGTTATCAAGATCCATTTTCAGGGATCTGGTACAAAATTGAAGTCTTATCTTTAACTTTAAAATGCATGATCTTGAAAATTCGTTTCACAGAACAAGTGCATTCTTATAGATTAGTAATAAATCCAACCATTCCTGGAACAGTTCGTCATGTTCATTTAGTTGTAAGTGGATTACAGAAGAAATCTTAAGAGTTGTTGGTCAGCTAAGCAGCATTCGTACTCTTTGTTCGTGGTTAAAGGAAAAGACACCACATGTGAGCAATTTCTTAACACTTGCAATGTCAATGTTCAAATGCATTAAGATGCTAGATTTATCCGAACTCCGATTTTTGACACATTGCAAGTTCCATTGCCAATTTAAAGCTTCTCAGATTTCTCAGCCTTTAATCTCCAATAGAGGATAGAAACTTCCAAATTGATATGTAAAAATTGTTTCATCTGCAGCGTTGTTGCTCACGGGAATGTCGACTGGAGCTACTTGAGTTGGGAACCTCATCAATTTGAGGTATTTAGCGATCACCACAAAGCAAAGGGATTTGGGAGGGATGCGACACACGGAATCTCTTCGTATTTTAGTGATTTGTCAATGCAAAAATTCAGATTTCTGCTTCCAAGGTACAGAAACACTCACTGCCCTCCAGGCATTGCATATTGAGAGTTAGCAGTTTGGAGACTGACACCTAGCATGAAACAACTGCGGTCGTTAGAGTTTCTCAATTTGGGATTGTAGAGAAAAACTGAAGTCACTGGATGGAAATGGGGAACGACACACTGGGGTTAGAATCTACGGTTTGCGGCAAGCAATTACCCAAGTTGGAGGCGTTGCCGGAGTGGATACGCAGTCTCATATCCCTAGACGCACTTTGTATTGAAGCATGCCCTCAATTGACCGAAAGATGGAGGCAACAAACAATAGGGGAGGATTGGTGTAAAATCTCTCATGTCCCCAACATATATATTGATGGCATAAAATTGATTTAAGGTATAAAAAAAATCCACAATAAGCAACCTTTACTTTATGCATCTTAATTCTTGAGTGTCCTCTTAATTCTTTAATTTATGTTACAGGAATTCTAATCAGGCCACGATGAAGCTTCCACACTTGATTTGAGTGGGAGCATTCGTTTTTTCTTTATTTTCAAGTAAAACAGTTATTTATACATGCAATTTTCCATCTGTTGGAACAAAATCCTGGAATAAATTTGTTGTCCATCAATTTAAATGTTAAGTTCACTTCTCTTCTTTACTTAGTCATTTGATGTTTAAAAATAAACATGGGTCTAGATTAGCTAATGCGCACCTATACTAATCCACTGGTGGTCCTAAGCAAAGTCAACGGATGATTATTGGAGAGCAAATCTAACACCATACCAACTAATCTATTGGATAGGATTAGCTGGTTTTGAACTACGAACATCTACATTAGTTGACTTGTGAAATATTTGATTCTTTTCCGGTTACTTTGGGAGTTTTTACATGTTGAAGTACAAAGCTATAAGAAAAACATATATAGTTATACCATTTTTGATGATGGCTTTTCAACCGGAACTGGGCTGGAGCGTCTTTGGAATTCTTGAGCCGGTCTGCTTGAGTGCAGCGTTAGAATCTCTGCAAAAGCTTTTTAATTCGGGCTGGGCTGGAGCGTGCTAGAATTCTTGGGCCGATCAGCGGTCACATTGGGCTCCTCTGCAAAAACAAGAAACAAAAAGGATCGACGGGGGCTCGCCCATTGCCTCTCCGATGCCTAAGTCAATTCTTTCCAGTGGAAGAGAAGATCAACTGCTTAGGGAATGAAGTTTTGTGCATATGTTTGCGTACCTTTCACCGATGGGGTGGCCTGGTATTTATAATTGATGATCATGATAACTTTCCTAGTTGGATGATGACACAGAATAGTATCTTTCCTTGTTGGATGATGATACGATATTCCTTCCATTGGGTGGGAATTTTTAACACTTATCGTAAACCAGTGTAAGGGATAATTGATGAGCAATAATTAGGAAATATCCTACTTTCCTGATTTGTGGAGATTGGGTGTTTTCCTCTAATATGGATTCCTTAGGCTACTGGTCTTTTAAAGGGGCGAGTTGGGCCCTCGTTTCGGGCCTGCATTTGGGAGATACCATTAAGGGCATAACGCTAGTACAAGTGGATGTCGGGTTCACCACTTTGCAGCTTGAGAAAAATCGACGAGTACCGCTTTGTACGGGGAGGCTAAAATCTGATACTGCGTATACTGTCCCAAACAGTCGATAAAATGCCATTATAATCAACATGAGTAAAAATGCCTCTTGGGCTCATAAACCAATACTCATAAATCAAATTATCATAACTATTCTTCAATTATCTCCCAATAATTTAATAGTTGATAACACTTTGTTTTTATGAAACATATATTAAAATCTACAATTCTAATAAAATGTTATGTCAAAAAACGTCAATTGCACAAATGGCTTCTTCAAAATGGATCGTCTTCTCGAGGCGCTCCTTGTACCTGGCTCAAGGATCTATATGTGGGGTGGTAAAGCTAAGTGGAGGAATAATACAAGTGAACACTACATGGCTGAGAGCGGTCTGATAACAAAGTAAAATACACACTCAAGTAAAATACATGATCTCTTGAATGTCTGTATTATTCCCGTGTCATGAGTCTCACCATTCGCTCGCCTTCTTAGCGTATGAGAAATAATCGTTTTCAAAACAAAGCTTTTGTTGCTCTGCAGTATTCGGTAAAAGTATGAGTTCTCAGTGTAGTTAGTTTGTTGACTTTCAGCTTGAGTCGCGGTCTCGTCCGAAATGATCTGTTGGCCCATCTCCCAACTGATTCTCGGAATATCATCTGTGAAATTCCTTTGCCAGCCATATCGTTTTTATAAAATACTGTCATTGCACTCACACCTAACTCTAGGTTGCAGTCTGTATGAAAATGCGATATCGTTTAATCGTTCACACTTAATATGTCGATATCGTATTTTCAATCAACTACAATTACACGCATGTAATTCCGACACATCAATCATCACCAACTTAGCTCCATTGGGCAAATCATATGTCATAATGGCTTACAACGCACAATTGAATTAATATAATTGTGTCATTTTGTCACTACCGAAACATTAACCTAATAGTTCCTTGATCGACCAACTCTCAATTAATTTCCACACATACCAAATATTCAGTTCTGCAATGCCAAAATACATGGGCCTTTATGGCCATTTCACTAACCGGGACTGTTTTTAACGGTCAAGAAACCAACTGATGGGCTGTCCACGGGCAGCCACTTGTCATTTCGGTTTTTTTCCCTTTTGGAACCCAATTTCTTACCCATTTCCGGTCTTGTAAACACCAAAACATAACTTAATGCATAAATCCCAACATAACAGCCCACCTCAGTTTCTGGAGGTTCACGGCTGTCCTAAAAGTCTCCAAAATTCCACAATTCGGTCTCATGTTTTGGGACCCGATCCTGCAACTCATTCCGGCCTTTTTCTGGCGTGGTTGCCCATTATTGCCGCAACGACCCTCTAAATTTACGGGCGGTGCGACCCGATAGAGAAATTCTAAAAAAATTCAACGATTGATTAAAGTTTGGGACGATCGACAATACTGGCGATATTAGCAAAGCCGGCAGCCCAAAATAGGGATAAGCTTCAGTAGGGAGAAACCCCTGCCTCTTGGAGTTATTAAACTTGCAAACCCGGAGTTAAGTGGCTTTGCTCGCGTGAGCGTTCACTTAACTGGCTCGTCGAAATCGACGGTCCGATCGCGTGTGTTACGAGAAATTGTTTCTCTACAGTAACCAGCTACTGCATCTCTAAAATGTCACCCACGTTTTTGCTTTTGGTCTTTGAAGGAGATGAAGCACTATTTGATCTTTTGTCTTTGTGACTTAAATCAAATCTACAATGACCCATTTATGTCCTCTTTTCTGAGATTTGATATTCGGCACTACCTCGGCTGTCCATTTTCATCATTTCTCTACTCCTTACCCTTATGGTACATGATTACATGTTATATAACTGGCTTTAGTCGCATCAGAAAACCGATTCTGACACAGGCTTGCAATGCCTAGAAAAACGTGCCGACTCCGACTATCTCAGCAAATTGCGAAATTTTACGTGCTAACTAGATTTCGCGAGGCAGTTCAAGCCAGTTACAAATCATTTAATCATCAGAAGTCACAGAAAATTTATTCTGGATTTTAGTAATTACAATTTTATAAATAAAAATTACGATTTTGCCCTTATTCCAGTGGAATTTCTCGGGTCTTACAAAATATCAATCGTAGTCAGCCAATTGATATACATGGGAGGTTGTCACTAAATAGACGTGGGTGGTCCACTATATATGAAGGGTTGTCAGTTAAAAACAATCGCTGTTTTTGAAAATAATGTTTCTCATACATGACAGGCAGAGTATGAAGTGGGGTGAGGACTCGGGACATGGGTTAGTCATTTAGACATTCAAGTAGGATCACGAAATTGCTTGAATATGTGTTTACTTTAGACATTAAATATCTGCAGCTTAAGTGGGGAGTAACGTTGGGATTCCTTGCGGGCATTAGCTCCACCGCAATCGAGGAATTATATTGTTCGAATTACGAGTGGCGCACAAGAGCGGTTCATCCTGAGAAGCAGTTTTTAGAAGAAAATAGGGTTGTGGCTTTGGTTTTTGTCTTATACATTATATTAGAATTCTAGAATTTTAATATATGTTTGTATAAGAATAACTTCTTAACTCTTAAAACTATTGTATATAGTTGGGTTATTTGGATGAGTATTGGTTTTGTAGGCCCAGAGTAGCGTTTACTCATGGATATATTATATTGGATTGTTTGGGACAGATTTGTATATGGGTAGAGCTTCCCGTACAAATGAGACTCTGGCCGATTTTAGTGAAAGATGTCGGGTCACCCGACATTCACAAAAGTTTCCGCGGGTTGAAGGGTAGTCAACGAACTCCCGGGTTTTGGGGCGTCACAGCTTGGTATTAGAGCCTAGGTATCGAGCTACCCTGGGGCTTGCAGAGCTTGGGCTAGGCCATAATGCGTGTAAGAACATCATACTTGTTTGGCCTGATGTTAGGGTTAGGTATGTGTTGATTCACAGGGAAGGCACGGAGACAAAACTAGAACCTTTGCATGTGTGTTTTTGTGTGTGATCATGTGAATTGATGGTGTTGTGTGAATGGTGTGCATAACATGGGGTGATATGTGTTGTGTGGTGGGTGCTTGGGTAAATAGCATAGTGTGTTGATTTGGGTACAGTGAGGTAGCTTGGAAGAAGAAAATAAATGAAATAAATTTTAATAAATTTATTTGGTTTGATAGTGTAAAAATAAAATTTTAATAAATTTTAAGGTAAGACACTAGGGTTAGTGTTAGATCATGAGGTTTAGAATTTTTAGGACAAATGATTTAAAGTAAAGTAGTAAAAAAATGGGAAGAAATTTTTAGGTTTTACAGTTTGTAAAACTGAAAAAAAAGAATCAAATAAAAATATAAAATTTTATAATTTATTTGGTGTTTGGAAATGAGGAAAAAAATATAGGTACATATTTTTGGGTATTTTCCAGTAGCTGGACAAAAATGAAAAAAATTAATTTTTTTTAATTAAATAAAATCAAATAAAATGAGGTAAATTTTGGGGAAAAAATGAAATTTTAGAAAATAAAACTTTTTTGACAAAAAAAAATGGTTTCTCACCAGCAGTTGTCTTGCAAGGACAGTATACACTGATTTATGTGTATGAATAGTGTCTCAGGGCTGTGTTTATGCCTTAGAGATGCTGCATTTGTGTTCGCTTGCAGCTGAGCGAGTAGGATGGCTAGTCGAGGACGAGGACGGGCGTGAGGGGCTCCGGGATACTAGTCAGTACACATTTGGCCCATTGGTGTTTTGATCCAGCCGAGGGCACTGTAGGGTGGTATTGCGGCAGTATGTACCAGGCTGGTAGCGGTGTCAGGAGATCCTAGTAACCTCCCAGGAGGAGTTTAGGGGCGCGTCATCCTCGGAGCACACATTCGCGGGAGGAAGTCAGATGTGGTGGCGAGACCATTGATTTATGCAAATCAAGAAGATTGAGAGCCATGGAATTGCACCACAGCCCAGACCGGGATCGAGTTCATTGCGTTCAGCTAGAGAATTGAGGCAGTATGGTGGAGATGGGCAAGGACCTCTAGAGACTTAGAAGGCTATGACATGGGCGAGAGTTTGGGGTTGTTCATGGGTAAGTACTTTTCCAGTCCACAGGCATCTGAAGGCTGGAGTTCTAGAGACGGGCGATAATGTGATGGATTATGTGGCTAGGTTCCTGAGCCTAGCCAGATTCTTTGATGATTGCGCTGAACATAGCGAGTTGAACTAAATGGTGAGGTTGTCGTCAGAGGGCGAGGATTGAGACTTCGCCTGGATGTGGACTCCATGGTTGAGACAGCCTGATGAAGTGGAGATGCTCCGGCATAGAGATGAGTGTTAGTAGCAAGGAAAGGAGAGTCAATCTTCTTCCTGGTTCGGGAAGAAAGCAGAGGCTGGTTCACGGGGGTTCCCGAGTCGCGGCCCGGGGGCCAGAATAGAGTGCCGTCAGCGGGGCGGATGGTGTGTTGTCATTTGCCGGCGGCCCTAGACACGCGAGGAGAGTTATTTGAGAGAGACGGGGATCGGGTTTGGACCTTTGTCCAGTCCCGGTGGTAGGGACGGGAGAATACGATGCCATTTCCTCCACGGCCACAGTGCAGGCGGAGGGCGAGTCTCAGGTTGAGGGCTGGGCACCTCGTATTTACTGGCAATTCGAGAGGGGTGGTTAGGGGCGAAGGCTGAGAGGGCGAGACCTGACCAGGACATCAAGGGTTCGAGGGCGTGTCTCATGTTACCTTCGGTTAG
Organism: Tetrastigma voinierianum; assembly: GCA_016808115.1. Classification (NCBI taxonomy): domain Eukaryota; kingdom Viridiplantae; phylum Streptophyta; class Magnoliopsida; order Vitales; family Vitaceae; genus Tetrastigma; species Tetrastigma voinierianum. Next base: position 450,542 of record JAEQBH010000830.1, on the reverse strand, counting down.
TCGGATCAGCAGTTTATACGAGGAGTCGTTTTGCTATCTCTTTATGGGCGAGAATTTGTTTGATGCGGTGCATTGTGTTCATTGTTGCATGGTTGTGCAGTGGGGTTGGAGCAGGGTTGAGACATAGAGGAGCCTTTGTATGTGAGTTCTCCCCATAGGGTTCAGGTGATCAGGATGATTTGTCATGGTTGCGAGTTGGAGATCTCGGGGACTCTACTCACCAGATGAACGAGGATCATGGGCGTATGGTTCGATGTCATCACGGAATGATTGTGCGAAGACTACGGGGTGGTCATCGATTGTGGCGTAGGAGGGTTTACACGCTGCAGAGGTGATCGTCTGTTGTGTTCAGGAATGAAGCATGATGTTTGCTGAAGCCCCGGTATGGGAATCAGGTGTGAAGGCTGGAGTTAGCGGGTTGGCTGAGCCTTACCGTAGGGCGAGGAGGACTTGAGCTTGAATCTACCTTGGTAGTGTGCTGAATATGTGGATGTTTTTCAAGTTATGTGCTGGACTACCTCCGGGAGGGATGTGAGCAGTGTAGAGTTACACCACAGTACTTCCCACCCATCTCTCTATGACTCTTGGGATGGCACCGGATGATTACGGGAACTGAGTCCCGAGTTACGAAACTCTTTGGATGAGGGGTTCATTCAGACCAACACTTCACCGCCAGAGGCACTCGACGGTTTGTTGCTAGAAGAAGAAGGACCAGACCCTTCAGTGCAGTGATTATCGGCAGTTGGTTACGATCAAGAATCGGTACCCATTTCCAGTTATTGATTGTTTAGTGAGTTGGAGAGCATGATCACGCCAGATGAGTGCCATGCCCAGCCATGTCGGTGAGGGTTGAGAAATAGATATCCTAGACAGCTTGCAGGATGCGTTATGGGCACTTTGGGTTTACGGTGATGCGGATTGGCTTAGTCGCCAGCGTATTCCCATGGATCTCGTGCCAATTCAAGCCCTATCTGATCAATTTTATTGATGTAGTGGACCGACATTTTGATCTACTCCCCGGTCGGTGGGAGCGTGACTTGAGGATTGTATGTTGATTGTTGAAGGGCCCATCATTTGCTCTTAAGTTCAGTAAGTGCGAGTTTGGCTTGGGGGTCTTGGACAACGTGGTGTGGCATCAGTGTCAGTGACCCGAGAGAGAGTTAAGGTGTGATGGTTGGGAGAATTGAAGTCGGTGTCGAGATACGTAGTTTCTTGGGATGGATTGGAATTACGGGGAGATTGGTGAGGATTTCTCGGGTTGGCACTATGTGAGGTTGACGGAAGGAGGCCGGTTTGATTGGGATGACAGTGCTGAGGCATTACGGAGGAGTTGAAGGAACACTTGGCTCCTATCACGATGGTTGGACGGGAGGCGGGGGACGGGTGCCACAGTGTATTGTGATGCCTCGAGTGCCAGTGGGATATGTTTGATGCGATGCGGGATACACTACAACAAAGTGGTTTTATCTAACGTTTGACTTATCGTAATGGCCCGAAAAAATATCACTTTAACTTTATATCGGCAGCATTTTACAAAATGTAAACATATGTTGCTAGGCCAATGTACTTTGGTACATAGCATCAAAGAAGCAAATGTACGTATATGTACTTTGTGACGTGTCGATACGACATTTTTGAAGTGTTTATTAAATTCTTTCAATTATGTGTTATAATGCATAGTTGTTACGACATGTTATTCGTCCACTTAAATATATTCATACTTCCAAGTGTCACCACTATCAGGTTTATTATGATAGACTATTGTAAGACATTTTTAAGTGTTGTTAATCCTTCTGAAATTAATATGTGTCACTAATACATCGCTATAATGACATAACGTTTAATATTTAACTTAAGTATATTACTCGACACTTCCAAATGTCGCCCGTATTAGTTTATTATGATATGACTTCTAACATTTTTAAGTGTTGCTTGACACATCCATTCAGTTACAACATTATTATGCATTAACATCTTTGTGATGGTGACATTGGTAGTGTTGTTTGAACAACAATGTTCGATACTGCACCATTTGTGTATATCGGTCTTTCTGATGTTCTGTTGACATTTGTAAGTGTTGCTAAAACAAACTTTCAATTCTACAGCATTAATGCATGTCATAATATGTATCTCTTCGTAATGGTTGCGTGGTTCAAGTATAATGTTTTGATACTTCCAAATGTTGTCATATATGTTTATTCACGATAGTACTACTTAAGTTTTAATGTTAGATAAAACAACTCAATTACAACGTTAATATATGTTGTAATACATTGACTCAATGATCTTTTGTGTGTAGTTTAAGCATAATGTTTTTTGATACTTACAATTGACTTGGGGATATGGTTTATTATGATATTGTACCGGCGTTTGTGATACTCATAGTGTCGTTGACAGTGATTGTCATAAACAATTGTATTAGACATTTAAAAATGTCATTATTCATCCATCCTTTTCATATATTTTATTTTATCATTATTATTAATCTCTTTACCTACGTCTAAGTAGTAATATATGTATACATATGATATTTATATTAATTGAAATAGAGAAATTGTCAATAAAATATGCATACTTGTAGAAATAAGAGTATTAAATAAGACATTTAAATTTATCAATAGCAGTTTATATATGATATAAATTAAAAATAAAAAATGCTAAAGCGCATTAAATATCAAAGGCATTATCGTGCCTAATCAACACATAAGTCAAATATCTAAATAAAATAAAATAAAATGTTAAACTATATAAATTAAATTAAACAAAGTATTTCTTCAAATCTCATAACTAACCCCGGTTGTAGCACCATCACGCTAATAACCACTCTGTTTTTTTACACAGTATAAAAATTAAATTGCAGCTTGTTTGTGCAAGCTCCTTATTTAGGCTCAATTAATACATTTCTTCACCATTATCTTTCTCAAGCATTTGGGACTGATTTTGAAACTCCGTTCCTCGGACCACGACCATTTTTATACGGACTAGGACTTTAGAAATTGCATCTTCTTTTAAAGGAACTATGGCCTCATTCGACCGGAAGTTTCACCTTTTTCTTCATGACCAGGTTAAAGTTGTTCAATTTTTTCCTACAAATGAATTCAGTCCCTAAATACATACAAATATCAACTAAATTTGAAATTATTCAAAATAAACAGTATAAAAATAAATTTACTAAAGTTCTTCTTGAATTCAGAAGATACATCGATCCATCTTTGTAAGCGATATTTGCATTCAAAGATTTTTATTGGTTTGGTCGGCCATTTTCTTAAAGCGTAGTAAACACAAAATTGTTATGCTTCAATTCAATTTCAAATAAAAATAAATAACATTCAAATCAGGATGTTCAAAGGAAGAAAATAAAATTCTTTATAGTAAAAATTAATACCTGCCTTGACCTTGAGCATATAAATAGTCGAAGTATGTGGCATTTCATATGTGACTATGTCACCCCTTTCAGATTTATTCTATTATAGCACAAATAATAAGGTTATATCTAATAAAATAATTGAGAACATGCTTCTTCTTTGATTAATTTTACAGTTAGTGAATAAAAAGAACATGCTTTTATAACGAAACTTACCACGGTGCTAGGGTTGAGAACAATATACCTTTGTTGTACTAATGTAAAAGACAGAACTATTAATAAAATGATGCCTGAAAAATTCGAGGAAAGAATATGAAGATGCAAAATTATATATATAATAGGGGTGGCAATTAGGTAATCGATGGGTCGTGCTGTATCTCGTATCAATGTGCCGGATCGTGTCAACGATACGTCAGCCGACCCGACACAAATAATAAATGTCAGCATTAGCTAGCAAATCCATCCCATTTATTGTTGTGTTAAATGAGTCAACCTGAATATGACCCATTTAATTTGATTATTTAAAATAATAAAATTATAATTAATGTAATCATGTGTTTCTTTGATAACCTATTAAATTTAACATGTTTATTAATTTTATTATTTAAATTAATATGAACTATAATTAATAATCCATGTTTATACGAATAACATATTAAATAAGTTATAGTAAAAATTATCATAATAATTAAGCGGGTCAATTGATTCAATTCGGGTCAAATTCGTGTTAGAGCGAGTCAACCTGGAAATATAACCCATTTATTAAACATGTTAGGCGGGTTAACACGAATATGACCCAAACACGATTATACTCAACCCATACCCGCAAAAACCGTGTTGGGTTCGTGTCGTATTCACGTGTTGTGTAAAAATTTGTCAGCCCTATGTTTCTACAAGTTTGCTAGGAGAACAAAATAATTAATAACTAAGAACTTATTATTTGCATCCCTCGACACATGAATTAAAAAATAATTGAGAATAGAATAACAAAGAGCAGATGTAAACATGTTTATACAGATTTGGAAGAAGAACAAAATAACAAAATAAAATAATAATTGAGAACTTACTATTTGGATCCTCATAGGCCTCTTCATGATCGGACAACTCATGAGAATTTTCATTAGATTCACGCAACCTCTTCTTATGAGGCAGCCCGAAGATCTTTGCATCATTGTCTCTTTGTTTTTAATCCTCTTCCAACGTCTTGTAAAAATTCATATAATCATAGTTTAGAAACAATAATAACTTTTGATCTAATATGACATAAAAAATTAAAAACAAAATTATGAAATCAAACCTTGTGAATTGGATGAAAAATACAAATATTATTGGAATAACGATCGTCTATACTAGGTTAGGTTTATGGCTGAACTATAAATATATTTATAATTTTAATAAATGTAAACTTCAGATGGAGGGAAAAAAGGAAAGTTTTTTTGGCCAATTTTTTTTTAGTGAAAAGAACGGCCAATTTTTTTGTTTTTGGAGGCAAAAAAATCGCCCAATTTCTAAATGCTCATTGTAGTCATCAACCTCAGAAAATCATAGAAAAAACAAAACCTATAGCTCTTTTAATCAAAACCCATGGCAAGAATCGGAGTGCAACGTTTTCACTTGGGGATACCCCATCACCACCAAATCACCCTTCTTACGTATTTGTGGATAAAGGGAGTCAATGGGGGAGTTCATGTTGACTGACCCTTAGTGGTTTTTTTAACAAATCAAGGATGGGAGATTAAGGTATGCCAAGCTTTGCATACGCATCTAAACTGTAGCAGATATTTTACGGGTAATCTTGACAGAATTTCTTATGGTAGGATCATCATCACTGTAGTCTCTTCTTCTTCTTCCTGGGTTTGTTGTAGTCTCCTGTGACTCATTTTCTTAATTTATAAGAAAGAGGGAGATTATGTTTTCTTATTAGAGATGGAGCCTTCACCACGTCATATTTTCTTCCAAACACAAGAAAAAATCACAAAAAATAAAATCTCCTCTATTTATAATTTTAATATTTATAAAGATATTAATAATTTTAAAGATACAATAATAGGAAATATTTCCCTTAGGAGATTATTCATATTCTTTAAAAATATTTATTTTAAAACAGAAAAATCAAACAATTTTATTTTTTATGTATTTATATTTTTACTTTTTATTAGGCATATATTCCAAAGAGGCAGTCTTAAAAATATGGACTTTTTTTTTGAAATAGAGATTTACGGTAAAGTGGAGTTTGAAAATTTATATACATTAAAAATATGAATATTTCAAATTATTTTAAATTGATGATAGATAATTTTAATCTTAAAATAATGAGATATTCAGGTACTGCTATATAAATAGTCACGGTTTCAAAAAATATTCGTACAAAATTTATTATATTATTATATATTTGCTCAATTATTATGAAAATAATTTAAATATTTATAAAGATATTATCATATTAATAATTTTAAAGATGTCGATACGGAAAGATATTATCTCTAAAAATATTTATTTTAGAGTTTACTTGATAATTTTACTTTTAAAAATAATTTAAATTTAAATAGATGAATAATATTAATTTTAAAAAAATAGATATACTAAAATTTTCTCATACAAATAAGTTAAGACCTGAAATTTTTTTCTAAAGAATATCTGTTAAAAACTATTATCTTATATTTAACTTGAAATTATTATGGAAAATAATTTAAATATTTATAAGGATATTAATAGTTGTAAAGATATTATTATAGAAAATTATTTTTGTAAGATATTGTCCATGTTCTTTACAAAAATATTAATTTCGAGTTTTTAAAAGAAAGAAATTTATTGGCCCGAGTTTAAGCATTGATTAGAGAATAAGTAGGGTGTTCCTAAACCCAAAAAAACCATCAAAACCGACAAAATCGAATTGAACCAAACCGAAACCACGGTTTAAAATTAATAGGTTTGGATTGGTTTGAAATTTTATAAAAATCGACACATCGGTTCGGTTTGCGGTTTAGAGGTGACAAGCAGTAGAGGCAGAAGCAGGCCCTAAACCGCCATAATATAAATAGTTTTAACCTAATTTCACATTTTCTTTCAGCCTCACACCACCATATTTTTTTCAAATTGTCGTGATGTCTAGAAATTAATATTTTAGGTTAGGGTGGTTTTTTTTTTACTTATATTTTGATTTTCTTTAAAATTTAATACTATTGCTTGGGTCATTCTTCAAATATTTGATTTTGTTTTTATTATGATCTTTAAATAACACAATTCTCTTTTTCCAAAATAGAATATTAGAAAAGGATTAAAATAAATTGTTTTTTAGCCGTATAATATTTTTAGATAATTTATTGGGGAAAGTAGATTTCGGGTTATTAAAATGAAAATAATAGCAAATATTGTAAATAATAGAGACAATTAACTATATTGTAAAAGTGATTAAGCTTTCAAAAAACTTATTAAAAAACAATTAAAGCTTTATTTGTTGAACACGTGGACATCTCACATCCACTCAGACGGTTATATGGATTTGTCTTTTTTTGAACTCAATTAATTATGTTGTTAGCATATAAATAACGATCGAAAATATGGAAAAATATATATTTTGATTTGATGAAATATCAAAAGGAAATATAAAAAAATATCATAAATATCTTAATGGATATTTTAAAATATCCATAAAATATAAATAGTTCAAAAATCAAAATTCATGAAAAATATTTTAAACACTTAAAAATTTGATAAAAATAATAACAAAATACATATAAAAATATTTTATAAATTTAATTAAGGTAGATATTTTAAAATTTTAAAAAACGTTTTTTTGTTAAAAGTGTTTTTTGTAAAAAGTGTTTTATTATATTTTAAATAAAATTTTAATTATTTTTAATATTTCATTTCAATAATTTTACTCATTGGATAACTTTTTGATATTTCCTTTAATTTATTTAAATAATTAAAATTATTAATTTGTGACCTCTAAGCATGTTTTGGTGTGTGAGAATCTTCGTAAATCAATACATAATTGAACCCTACCTTTACCTTTATGCCTATCTCTCTCGCTCTACCGTTCAGACCATTCGCCAGCTGAAAATCCTGCTCCTTACTCTCGTGCATGGTCTCACTCTCTTCTGCAAACCATAAAGCGGATAATTAAAAATAGAATTTTAATAGAAAATAAAGATCAACTAGATTTAAAACTAAAGTAGATATTTATTTATTTAATTTTAAAATTTAAATTGAAGTTAAAATAAAAAACAAAAATTAAAATATTCTTTTTTAAAGAAAAAATAATTTTTATTTTATTTTAAATTAAAAAATTTCAAAACTGAATATTAATTTTTATTTTTGAATTTTTAATAAATTATTTTAATTAAATATTTTCTTTTTTATTTATTTTAAGTAAAACTAAAGTTAACTTTTATTTTATTTTTAATTAGATTAAAATCAATTTTTTGAACTATTAAAAACAATTGTCTAGATGTCTAACTCGGTTGGTTAAAAGCGCGCAAAAAGGCAGACATGGGAGAAGATGATGGTTCGAGTCTTAATAGAGACAGTTTACTATATTGTAAAAGTGATTAAGCTTTCAAAAAACTTATTAAAAAACAATTAAAGATTTATTTGTTGAACACGTGGCGTCATCCTTTGGAAATCGATTATATAGTTTGTTTGTTTTTAAACTCAAATCAATTATATTGTTCTAAACATATAAATAATGATCAAAATAACTGGAAAAATATATTTTGATTTGTGAAATATCAAGGAAATATAAAAAAAATTTATCCCTAAATATCTTAATGGATATTTTTAAAATATCCATAAAACTATAAATAGTTCCAAAATTAAAATTCTTAAATATTTTAAACACTTAAGAATTTGATAAAAATAACAAAATACATATAAAAATATTTTATAAACTTAATTAGGTAGGTATTTTAAAATTTTAAAAACGTTTTTGTTAAAAGTGTTTTTTTGTAAAAAGTGTTTTATTATATTTTAAATAAAATTTAATTATTTTTAATATTTCATTTCAATAATTACACTCATGGGATAACTTTTTGATATTTCCTTTAATTAATTTAAATAATTAAAATTATTAATTTGTGACCTCTAAGTATGTTTTGGTGTGTGAGAGTCTTCGTAGATCAATACATAATTGAACCCTACCTTTCTGCTACGCCTTTCTCTCTCACTCTCTCATTCCACAAAGCCCGACTTTAATCATATAAATTATTTGACAATATAATACAAGTAATTTAATAGGTATTTAAATTAATCGGATATATTTTAAAAAAAAATTAACATAAAGTTAACTTAATATTACTTTTTTGTTCATTAATACCATTATGTTTTAGTCAAATAAATGAATTCACATTTGAATTAATACATTTATGATATATTTTTAGCAATGTTTGTTAAATTGCCACAAGTAATGTCACTAACATTGTCTTTGTTACTAATATTTTATTAGAAGTGCCATATGCGTCGCAAAAGTCTAGGTCTATAACTACGATTTATAAAATGACATTTAAATGTCGTAATGAATTATCGACAAATATACAGTATAATAAGCGTTGGCACAAATATGATACGCTACATTTTGTTTTAATTGGGTTATATGTCACAAAACATAGCAAATGTTTGTTAATTGTGTAAGCAATGTCACTAATATTTTTCTATTGCAACATTTTGACAAAAGTCACCATACACATCGCAAAATATAAATCTAGAGTAACACTTTATAAAACATCATTGAAATGTCGTAACAAATTATCGACATATAAATATGTATTGCTAAAAGCGTTGGCACAAATAAATTTGTAGCTACAATTTATTTAATTGTTGGTTATATGTCACAAACATAACAATATTTGTTAAAATGTCGCGAGAAGATGTCATGCTATTTATATTGCCATTTGTTAAATTATCACAGAGTATCACTAAAAGTTTTTTATATTACAACATTTTATGGAATCGTTGCTAAAATGTTGGTTTATATCGTTTAAGTGATGTTTACAAAAAACGTCGTCTTAGTAATGTGGCTATAGACCAAATTTGTTGTAGTGATAGTAGCTTTTGGTTCCCGTCAGTTGAAGAATCATGAGCAGAATTACCCCACACACGACTTGGAGTTGGCGGCTGTAGTCTTCGCCTTGAAGATTTGGCGCCACTATTTATATGGCGAGGAGTTTGAGGTGTACTCGGACCACGAAGTGCGAAGTATATCTTCCGCGCGACGGGACCTGATATGGGGCAACGGTGGATGGAGTTCTAGGGTTATGAGCTTCTTTGCATTACCATCCTGGTAAGGCAAATGTAGTGGCTGATGCGCTCAGTCGGAAGTCACGGGGAGTATTGGCTAGTATGGCTTCTCGGGAGTGGCGGTTTCCGAGGCGTAGGACCAGTTTGGGCTCTGATCGACAAGCGAGCTCAGGGTACATTGGGGAGTTTGGTAACCTACTGAGTCTCTATTGGCCAGTGATTGAGTCTGATAGCGGGACGGAGATAGTGTCCATCAAGGATCATTATAGTTAGGCATGGGTGACGAGGGCTGGACCATACACACAGATGGTAGTCTTCGGTATAGAAGACGGGTAGTGGTTCCCCAGTTGACCGATTTGAGAGAGGAGATTCTCAGGGAGTTTCACTGCTCTCGATTTACAGTACATCCAGGTGGCATGAAGATGTACCAGGATCTTCATCGCCAGTACTACTGGAGCGGGATGAAGAGACACGTAGGGGACTTTGTGTGACGATGTCTCACGTGTTAGCAGGTTAAGGCTGAGCACCAGAAGCCAGCAGGGCTACTTCAGCCGTTGGAGGTGGCTGAGTGGAAGTGGGAGCACGTCACGATGGACTTTGTGACCCACTTGCCACGGACGCCGCAAAGACATGATGCGGTATGGGTGATAGTGGACCGGCTCACGAAGTGAAGGCACATTTCTAGCGGAGTGCGAGGATGACCTTAACATTGGAGAGATTCTGCCGGTTGTACATTCGAGAGATAGTCCAGCTACATGGAGTACTAGTATCCATAGTGTCGTATAGGGACCCGAGGTTTACGGCGCACTTTTGGAAGAGTTTCCAACGGTATGGGCACGCGGGCGGCTTGATGAGTACAACTTTCCACCCTCGAGACCGGATGGTCGGTCACGAGAGGACTATCTGGTGTTAGAGGACATCTTTGCAAGCATCGTCTTGGATATAAGGGTAGTTGGGAAGAGCATTTGCCCATGAGTGGAATTTGCCTCTGACAACGGTTATCGGCGAGTATTCGGATGGCACCATGAGGCATTGTATGGGAGGCCGTGCGGGTCGCAGATTATGTTGGACCGAGATGGGAAGACTCCATCAACGGTCTGATCACGATTAGAACACCTCCGAGAAGGTGAGCTTGATATGACAACATCTTCTAGCGGCCGGCCGGCGAAGCTATGCTAATGTACGACGTCGGCTGGCCCAGAGTTCGAGGTTGGTGATCGAATTTTCTTGAAGGTGATGCTGGGGAGTGGTCGAGGTTCGGCGAGCGTGGGAAGCTAACGCCGAGGTTTATTGGGCCCTTGAGTCTGAGAGGGTAGGCCTTGTAGTGTCTGGGTTGACTTTACCGCCCGGCATGTCGGGTGTCACACGAGGTATTTCACGTATCCGTGCTCGGGGAGTATACTCTGGTGCAGCTCATGTGGTGAATTGGGGACGGATTGAGTTTGTCTGAGATGGGACCTTGGAGGACGGTGTGCATTTTGGATAGCCGTGATCGGGTTTTTGCAGCGCCAAGACCGTGAGAGCTAGTGAGGAGTCATAATGATGGAGTGGAGGAGTCGACGTGGGAACGCGAGGATGCGATCACGGACACATATCGCTATTGTTTAGGGATGAAGGTATGTGATTTAGTCATTTAATATTTAAATGACGAGGTTTTATGCATGTATAGTGCGTTGCATATGCATGTGGTGATTGTGATTATTCGAATTTCGGGGCGAAATTCTTTTAAGAGGGAAAGTATGAGGGCAGAAATTTCAAATTTATGGAAAAATGGTAAAATCGTAATTTTGGTCAAAAATCCGAAATTTATTATCTAGATCTCGGATGATGAGGCTTAGTTTACCGTTGGAATCGTCTTGCGGGAAATCCCTAGTTAACGCGTCAAATTTCGGTCGGTCGAGATAGTCGGGTTGCCGCGTTTCGAGGCATCAGTATCGGTGTGAAGTAAAGCGATATTTGATGTGAAGAGTCTTACCTATAACATCTTTCTATTCATGTGACACATGTTGTATGGTAGAGAAATGTTTGGAAATGGGCCGGTAGGGTAGTGCAGATGTCAAAAATCCAAGAGTGAGGACATTATTGGCATTGTTGAATTTGATTAAACGAGAATAGGACAAAAAAGGCATAGTGTCATCTCTTTGATTCAAAAAGGCCAAAAAACGTGAAAAGGGGGAGAAAGATGCAGTGAGTGGGTTTTTGTGTTTTTTTTAGAGAGAGAGCAACTTCTCTCTAAGATTCGGGAGGAGATCAGATGAGTCGAATTCTTCGGGACAGAAGCAAGCGCGGTTCTACCTTGTGAGGGCTTTGCGTGGAGTCGAATTTAAGGAGTTTCGACAGAAGCTCTCCGTGAGGTAGGAGGTTTCATGTCTTGTTTTACTCTTGATTTAGAGCTTTGTAAATGTTTAGGTTGGTTTGAGCCTTGAGCGGCTATTTGGTGGTCCCCAGCTTGGGGCTAGGAGTGTGAAAAAATTATGGGCTCAAATGGATGGCAGTGACTAGTCCATGGCCCGTGTTGAAGGGCTTTAGTGTTGTTTCATAAATTATGAAATGAATTGTGTTTTGGTATGTATGAGGCTAGGAATGGCCATGGAATTTGGGTTCACAAAGTGGAACCGATGTTGGGTAGTGGCCGTGAACAGTAACCCGAGGGTTTTACTATTTATGTGAATAGTGTTCACAAATTATCTTTGTGAGAAAATGTGTATTTGGTTGAGTAATTCCATCGGGTGGCGTGTTGTTAATTAGCCCACGTGAGCTAATTTTGGTGCAGAATAGTTGTGAAATTGCATAACATGTTTGTGTGATTAAATTATGTAAATGTATATCATGTTATATATATTTGCATATGTTATATAAATTGTATTGGACTTGACATCATGCATTCCATATGCCTTGGGGCACCCAGAACAACAATGGTGAGTGCATGAGTGGTTTATTGAAGGTATTTCGGAGGTTGACTAATAATAATAACTATGCGAGATTGTGTCCATTATAATATCGGAGGGTAGTCCATATAAAATATCAATCGTCAGTCGATGATTGATATACATCGGAGGGTTGTCAACTAGTAGACTATCGGTCGATCACTGCTTATGCTCGAAGGTTGTCCCACGATTAAAAACAAATACCTTTGTTTTGAAAATAATGTTTTTCTCATACATGGTAGGCAAGTATGAGGGAGTCGGTGAGGACTCGGGACATGGGTTTAGTCATTTAGACATTAGTAGGATCGCGAATTTGCTTGAATGTGTGTTTTGCTTTGGAGCATTGCATATGCACTTAGGTGGGGAAGTAGCTTGATTTAGGGTGATTCCACTGCGGGCATTAGCTCTCACCTGTCCGAGGATTATATTATTCGAGGTGCGGGAGGCGCACGAGGAGACGGCTCATCCTAGGGCCGAGTTTTAGAAGAAATCAGGATTGTAGACTTTTGGTTTTATTAATGTATGCATGTGTTAAATACAAATTTTAATATATGTTTGTATAAGAATAACTTCTTAACTCTTGAAACTATTGTATATAGTTGGGATTTATTTGGATGAGTATTGGTTTGTGGACCCAAGTGGCCGTTTTACTCATGGATATATTATATTGGATTGTTTGGGACAGGTTTGTAAATTGGTAGAGCTCCCCGTACAAAGGAGACTACGCACATTTTAAATGAAGATGTCGGGTCACCGACATTCACGAGTTCCATAGGATTGTGAGTACTTTCAGCCGGATGGGTTTTGGGGCATCACAGTTTTTAAGGCTTTAAACTCTAATTTCTATGTTTAGGTCAATGTGGGAGCCAACAAACAAAAACGGAATGAAAAATGAAGTAAAAAAGTAGCAAACTCAATATGCAACATGAACACTATAAGGAAAAAGGTAATCAATGACGTAATACACAACAAGAAAATAACAGTTTACCTACCAAACATTTTTATAGGTAATAACTAAAATTTTGTAGGTAATTAAGAAGAAGTTTACTGATTTTCTCTGAGAACATAGTTGTAGATAATATCTCTATTGATAAAAAAAAAAATTTACCTATAAAACGTGAAATAGTAGGTAATTTCCTACAAACTCATTGAAGGTAAATGATAGGTAATTTTTCATGTCATATTTTGCTAGGAAAATGACTTACCTATTGTTTTTGTTGTCGGTACTTTTATAGGTAGATTTAGTGACTACTATATTGTCAGTAAATTAAAAGTTTTTGTCGCTATATTGTTGATAATCTGTAAGTAAGGTGATTGCTTAAATTGCAACTTTAGTAGGTAATCTGTAAATAATTTGATTGTGTAACTTGCCAATTTATTAGATAATTTGTAGGTAAATTGACTAATTAACTTACTAATTTAATAGGTAATCTATAAGAAAATTGGTTGTCTAACTTGCGAATTTAGTAGATAATTTATAGGTAATTGTTGATATTTATACATATTTTTATAATTTAATTTAATTTAATTTAATTATAATCATGATAAAAAAATAATAGATTTACAAAAAAAAAAAATTATATTAATATATGAGTGAGAATGCTAATAAAATCATAACAATAGTACAATTAAACTATTCAAATTATATAAAACCTATCTAAAAAGTGAAGTTAAAATATAGTGTTACATAAACCATAAAAGTGGTAATAATAAAAAGTCATAAAATATGTTCACAAAATATAACATGATTAAATGAAATCATCTAATAACAATGGATATTACTTTGGAATTGCATTATTGTAAATAGTCATTAAATGCAGTATCATTAAGTCATCATTTCCTAGTGTATTTGATTTAAAAGTTCCATTTTTATTACACATTATCATTTAAAAAAAAATTTACTTAAACATTATCATTTTAAGGAATTTTTACTAGACATGATCTCTATTCTCAAAGGAATAATGTTTTTATCATACATAAGGAAATACCTAGGTTATAGTGCCACCATCACATTACATAGCATTAGGACTTTCATCATTTTCCACAAGTGTGTTTGATTTTAAAGTTTCTTTTTTACTAGACATTATCATTTTAAGGAATATTTACTAGAGATGATCTCTATTGTCGTAGGACTAATGTTTTTATATCCTTTTATGAAATACCATAGGTTATAGTGTCACATCACATCACACAGCACTAAGACTTGGATAATTTTTTATTAAAAAAAAGACTTGGATCGTTCCATTTTTTATTAAAGTTCCATTTGATAATTATTTTAAGGTAATTTTTATATTTTAGAGCAAAATCAAAAAAAAAAAAAAGAAATCATTTGTAACAAAAAACTGTATTTTTTTCTATTGTTAAAATATAAAACAAAAGTCATTTAAAAAATGAAAATTCAGATATTTTAATTAATAATAGAAATAAAGTCTGTTTTTCATTAATAATTATATGTCAAAATTATCTTATTATTTGATATTTATATTCTTCAAAATAAATTATGGATTGTCGAAAAAGCGTATGTGGTTAACCAAAAGGAAATATGATTAACGAATATTTAGTTATTAACCATATTAATTATTATGTTTTTGTTATATAAATAACAAATCAAAAATTGTGTCGATTTATTTTTATGCGTTAAGATTAATTGAATCATATCCACCCCTATTACTAGTACAATTGCTTAACAAATAAATATAAAAAATATGATCATATTTTCAACATTTTTAATTTTGCATCAAATTGGCCTTTTCAAGATGAATTTTTATATTAAACTCATGTTTTCAAAAGAAAGTTCACTTTTATACTAAACTCATATATTGAGAAATTATGAACTCAAATAAATAAAAACTCACATTCTCTACATAGAAATTATCTATCTAAAACGAACAGTTTAATTTTAAAACTCTTCTTTTTTTTTTTAATTTGAAAATACTATAATTTTGGACTTTTTTTTCGATGATCTTTTTAAAAATGATACTACTCTCTAAAGAAGACCCTATTACTACTTTCTCTCAGGGGAAAAAAAAAACATATGTACTACTCAACAACTTACAAATAAATTTGTTGTATACCATAAAAAAATATATAGAAGTTTGATGATGACCTCCGCTAGGAGTTCTTATGATAAAGTCTTCGTATAATGTGGAAAATAAAATTTTTTTCTTCGTTTAAAGGTTTTGGTATTGATTTGACTAGGATTAGATTGATGGACATTTGGAAAATTTTTCAATCTTTACAGGGAGCATAGAATATGTCAGTGATAATGCGTTTGTATTTTGATGTTTTAAAAATCGGATCGGATGCGCGATCCAGTCGGTCACAAGCTCGATCTGAATTCAATCAAAAAACCGTTTTTGCATTGAGCCATTTTGAATTTGACAGGCGGTCGAGACCAGAATGACAGACAAATTTTTTTTTTCAAGTTAAAAGCAGCGTCGTTTTGATGCTTTTATCGAGCTCGTGTCGTTTTTCACTCTAGATAGAAAAACTTTGTAGGGTTAAAGGCATGGCCAAAAAAAAATTGATTAAATAATGCATGTGCTCATGGATTTGAATATGGGAATGAAACGAGAAGTTACAGGAACCACTCTACCCTTTGTCTTTGCCATTATGATTATTTTTTAAATATTAACAAAATTATATATTACTACTAATTAAGTATATATTTATATAAATAAATTTATTCCATTTTTAATATGTTTCATATAAACATTATATATATATTTTTAAAATACTTTGTTATATATAAAAAAGTAATAAATAATATCTTAAATATTATTAATTATATATTTTAAAATTTAAATAAAATATAAATAATATATTTATTCACGTCAGTTTGTAACCCACGGTTCGACCATGTCAGGCCAATGAACCGTGAATCGGTAACTTTTCCGGTTCAGTCATCGGTCCGGTTTTTAAAACATTGGTATTTTTTCATTTAGATATTTTAAAAAATATGGTCTTTTGTGTGGGGATCCACTTTATAAAATATATGGTTCCCAATAAAACACATTATTTAGAGTTTTAGATATTGGTATCATTTTATATAGTTAAACACTTTAATTATAATATAGTATATTGTCTCTATTAAGACTTAAATTCGGGACCCCTTCTCATATTGCAATACATTTAAAAGTTGAAACGGCTACATTATATGAGTTAAGCTATAATAGATACGTATTGGTATCTTTTTTGTACTTAGTAATATTCCATTTTTACCCATTTAGTTAATTAATAGATTAAAATCATATTAAAGATATTACTAAATTATAATCATGTTAATTTGTTTATAATTTAATCTAACCTTACATTTTTTCTTTTTTTGATGTTCGAAACTCGACTCAAAATAGAGTCGAGCTACTCAAACTTGACTCGACAAAACTCGAATCAAATAAAAAATTAATAAATAATCAATAGAAAATTTTTCATGCTATATTTTGTTGAGAAAATGACTTACCCACTGTTTTTGTTGTCGGTACTTTTATAGGTAAATTTAGTGACTACTATATTGTTAGTAAATTTTGTAAATAAATTAAAGACTTTGTCATTATGTTGAGTAATGTGTAAGTGACGGTTGCCCTATAACTTCTTTGAAATTTAGTATGTATTCTATAGGTAATTTAGTATCAATTTATTAGGTAATATGTAGGTAAGTTGACTAGTTTACTTACCAATTTAGTAAGTAATCTGTGGGTAAATTGGTTGTCTAACTTGTCAATTTAGTAGGTAATCTATAGGTAAAATGATTGTTTAACTTGCCAATTTAGTAGGTAATCTGTAGATAAGTTGGTTGCTTAACTTGCCAATTGAGTAGGTAATTGTTGATAATTATACATATTTTTATAAATTAAATTAAATTAAATTAAATTTAATTTAATTTAATTATAATCCTCATAAAAACATAATATATTTACAAAAAAGAATTATATTAATATATGATTGAGAATGCTAATAATATCATAACAATAGTACAATTAAACTATTCAAATTACATAAAACCTATCTAAAAAGTGAAGTTAAAATATAGTCTTACATAAACCATAAAAGTAAAAATAATAAAAAGTCACAAAACATGTTCATAAAGTATAACATGATAAAATGAAATCATTTAACAATAATAAATACTACTTTGGAATTACATTATTGTCGTCGTCGTCATCTATATCATCATCATTTCCAACTAGTGTGTTTGATTTTAAAGTTCCATTTTTACTAGACATTATCATTTTAAAAAAATTTACTTAGACATTATCATTTTAAGGAATTTTTACCAGACATGATCTCTATTCTCAAAGGAATAATGTTTTTATATCCTTTTATGAAATACCCTAGGTTATAGTGTCACCATCACATTACATAGCACTAGGACTTTGATCATTTTCCACAAGTGTGTTTGATTTTAAAGTTTCTTTTTTACTAGACATTATCATTTTAAGGAATTTTTACTAGACATTATCTCTATTGTCGGACGATTAATGTTTTTATATCCTTTTATGAAATACCATAGGTTATAGTGTCACATCACATCACATCATACAGCACTAAGACTTCGATAATTTTTTATTAAAAAAAAAAGACTTGGATCATTTTCCACGAGTGTGTTTTATTTTAGTTCCATTTGATAATTATTTTTTAAAATTAATTTTATATTTTAGAGCAAAAAAAAAAAAATCAGTTAACAGCAAAAACTGTATTTTATTTTCTATTGTTAAAATATAAAACAAAGTCATTTTAAAAAATGAAAATTTAGATATTTTTTAATTAATAATAGAAATAAAGTCTGCTTTTCATTAATAATTATATGTCCAAAATTATCTTGTGGTCATATTTGATACTTATATTCTTCAAACTAAATTTCTTATTTTCCAAGAGGAATCACTATGAGTTTGAAACCAATGATAAAGAGTTTAAGATTTTTCGTGGTTTACTGTAGGGGATATTTTAGAGAAGGGTTTTTCTCTTATGGTCTTGACTTGACACAAATATTGGGTCAATTTATCTAATCTTTGTATGCATCATATTATTCCTATCCGTTTACATATGGGTAAAAAATCTAAGAAATCGAATCGATTGAAAAACCAAATCAAAAAATAGGTTAATTTTTGGTATTGATTTGACTAGGATTAGATTGATGGACATTTGGAAAAATGTTCAATCTTTACGGAGAGCTTAGAATATAATCCATGATAGTCATTTTAGTCATGATTCATGAATGGAACAAGTTCTACTTTTTCTTTCAAGTTTGGCGTTTGTATTTTTTCATTTAGATATTTTTAAAAATATGGCCTTTTGTGTGGGGATCGACTTTATAAACAATATGGTTCCCAATAAAACACATAATTTAGAGTTTTAGGTATTGGTTCCCTTTTATAATTAAACACTTTAGTTATAATATAATATATTGTCTCTATTAAGACTCAAACTTGGGATCCCTCCCCATATTATGTTTATTTAGAATGTTGAACGCTCTACCATATGAGTTAAACATGAGAGACACGTATTGATATCTTTTTTGTAACCGTAATATTCCATTTTTACCCATTTAGTTAATTAATAGATTAAAGTTCTCGTCTTACCCTTACTTCCTTTCTCTGTAGGACTGCTATGGAATATCATATTATCATGTGAGGATGCTATCAAGTCCAGACATACTTGACAATATGATGATTTCGCTTCAATCCTCTCTACCGTTTGTGGAGTAGCTCCTTTTGTTTTGATAATTGACGTGAGAGCTCTTAGAGGATTGATGTCATGATCTTCTTCACTTGAGATCTGAGATCGAACCCTTTTCAGGATTACGCCTTTCTTCCCTTCCCGGTTGCATTCTAATCCCTCAAATACTTTATGGAGGATGTCCCATGCTTCTTTTGCAGATTCTGAAGTGGTAATGAGTTCGAACATCTTGTCATCCATGCCAAATTGAATGGCCTGTAGAGGTATGAAATATCTTAAGGCTACTTTTCTTTCTTCACAATTTCATTATGATTTAGGTTTGATCATTGTTTCCCCATTTTTAATCTTGGATGGGACGGTCCATCCTGATACAGTGGATTCCCACAGTTATATTCGTAGTGACTTGATAAACATACTCATCTCGTATCTTTCACGTGGATTTTTGATCATTAAGCGACGAGATCTGTAGTATTACCATTGTTCATCGGATCCATCTTATATTCACACACACACTATTCTATCATCCAGGGATCTCACTCTATAACTTAGAGTGACCTAATGTGATACCAATTGACATATATACCTGTGTGTTCTTGTGCACAGTTCTTGATGTTGGGACGTGTGGGCTTTTGGACTTTAGTGCTGGATGTCCGAACTCCCCCTGTGGGATTGAATGTGTGTGGAAGGGCTCTGTGAGATGTATGTCTATCTGGCGGCGCACATAATCTTTTACGTGGTTGCCCTTACCATCCACGGGGTTGTGCCTAGATGCAGGATGATATCCTGTCGATTCAAGGTTTACCATTAGTCTTATGTGGTACAAGACTTCCTCTCTACCCATGGCCCTTCTTGAAACTTAATCACTCATAGCGGAATTTAGAATGAACTCCCTTCATTTCCCTCTCAAAAACATCACACACCCATAACCCACATTACATCAATATAAGACGAAGAAAATAAAGAACAACATCTTTCACCAAAGGTGAAAGGCTTTTAACATGCAACATTCTGAGTATTTTTGCACTACGCACTCTTCAACTCGTCCCGGAATTTGCTTGTTCTTCTTCAAGCTCTGCTTCTTAAATCCATGATGAGAACCTCAAAAGCCCTGAATTTATAGCCTTGCTAATCAGTCTTGGAAGTCTTGATAGGGCTAGATCATTATCCTAATATGACTCAAACTCTACCTTCTATTTTTCGTACTTGCCCTTAATCTATCATTGTGAAAATAGGAAACTTGCTAATCAAGCATCCTGCTCATAACAAAAACTTGATTTGTTTCTAATTCTTGTTCGATGGCTTAGATGTTCGAATCTGCTTTGATTTGATCTTTATTCTCTTGCCAAATCAATCCTAGCCCATTGGTATCTTGCTCCCTAAGTACCTTGGCCTCCAAGTTTACAGAGTCCTATGCATTCCACGTCTACTCTGCTCTTAGTTTAGACTTCCTAATTCTAGCACGTCCCTTCACCAACAGGGTAACCTCAGTCCGAACTACTTCCTATGAGTTCCACGTCTACTCTGCTCCTAGTTCGGACTTTCTGATTCTGACACGTCTCTTCACCATAGGGTAGCCTCTGTCCAAATTACTTCCTGGTCCTACCAAGGAATGCATGACAAATCCATCAAATCTTCATCAAACTCGATCTTTGAAGTAGTTATCTTCTTGTAGAGCACTTGAGACGAATATATGGACAATTTCAAACCCAACAAAAGGTAATGATAACATGCTAAAATTTTGAGGAACATGTGAGGTTAGAAAGGAAAAGTTTGTGATTAATGAAATTCACAAGTAGACAGAGGAGACGTAGATGAGTCACTTATTGGTTGAGGGATAGGTGAGGTAAAAGTTAGCATAGGAGTCAAAATAAGAAAAAAACATAGTTTAGAGGGGTTTTATGTATGTAGCCTCAAACAAAATTCTCTAAGAAACATTTAAACTTATTTTTATAACCTTATAAATTTTATAAATGATAAATGAAAAATATATTTTGGTATCTAAATTCTAAAATGCAATAACCATATATTGATAAAAATCTTTTACATAGGTTTTGAAAATATTAGCGTAATAGAAGTTACATCCCCATGTATGGCTTTAGTGATCTAAATTAGATGAGATATAAACCAATATTTTCTTCATTAGTTCTTTTTTAGATTCATTGATTAAACTAGGACAAAAACAAGTAGTGGGAATTTGATACCCAGAATCACTAAATGTAATTTATCTAATTATATGTACATTGGATAATGAGTAGGATGTGATATTTACTGACACTAAATGTAATAATCTAATAACATGTACAATAGGTAACTAAGTGAAATGATTTGTAATCTACAATCTATTGTAAAATTATAAAACAATATTGCTTGCAATGATAACTTGATTTACTTTCTTAGGTTTGTGCTTGTCCTTATAGTTGTATCGTGACCTCCAAATTGTATTGGCTTAGAAGTTAATACAAGACCGTATTTGTGTCTATTATTCTTGCAATTATGTTTATGCTCGACATTGCTTCCACATAGAATTATTGGGACTTTGTTTAATTGTCTTCAGATTTGATCTTTCCTTAAAGTGTTATAAAAGAGTGTAGGGAATGGTTAGGTTGGCAGCACACCGTCAGTCCTTAATAAATGATGCTCAATATGTTAACCTAGAATTATAATTTATCCCTGTAATTTGATGTGAATCAAATTCTTTGAAAATAGGTTTATTTTGACCTTATTAATGGCTAATTGGTTTCTAGATAACATGACTAAGACCTTAGGCTTAGGAAGTGGTATTAAAACTACCCCTTGATCTTAGTCACAGGAATGACATGTTGAGAAAGGGTTGTTAAGTTGGCAATAATGCACAAGATTTGGCGTAACCTTAAATTTCTTAAAATGAATTAATTTGTAATGTAAAGCATATATGATGGCCAAGAAGCTTTTATTGGATTTTTTATACAACCTTTACTTATTCAAATGGATGTGAAACTCATATTCACTATATAAATCTTTCATTTGTCAGCTTCAACATTGTAATTAAGGAGACCAGCATTCATTAAGAAGATGGCAGAATCATTTCTATCCAGCATTGCTGCAATAGTTTCAGAGAAGATTGGATCTATCATTCTCGAAGAAATATGCTTAGTAAGGGGTGGGAGAAGAAAGTTAGAAAGGTTTAAGGGTGTTTTAGGCACCATCAAAGCTGTGCTGGTGGATGCTGAGGAGAAGCAATGGACGAACCCACAACTACGTGATTGGTTAGGAAAGCTAAAAAACGTGTGTTACGATGCAGAAGATGTACTCGATGAATTTGAATACCATGCTTTGGAACGCAAAGTTGTGAGTCATGTAGCGTCAGAAGAAAGGTGCTGCTTCTTTTCATCTTCAAATACACTTCCATTTGGCTTTAAGATGAGTCATAGAATCAGGGAGATTACAGAAAGGTTGGATGAGATTGCAGCGGATAAGAATAAATTTATGCTGGCGAGTGATGTGAGCCGGGCTCCTGTGTTGTACAGGGAGAAGACCCACTCTTTTGTGAATGCTTCAGATGTCATCGGGAGAGACAAGGATAAAGAAAATATTTTACAGCTTTTGAAGAATTCAAGTGACATGGAGAGTATTTCTGTTATTCCCATAGTTGGTCTTGGAGGTCTTGGAAAGACTACTCTCATGACCAAATATACAATGATGAGTGGGTGGTTGAGAATTTCAAGAAAAGAATGTGGGTTTGTATCTCCGATGATTTTGATCGAAAAAAGGTGATTGTGGATATTATTAATTCAATCAAATCAACCCCCGAAGGGGGGAGTGGTGTTGGTTTGTTAAAACATAATGAATTGAGTATGGAGCAATCACGAATTCTTCTTCATAGTACTCTTGGAAATGAACCTTTTTTTCTAGTCCTGGATGATACGTGGAATGAGGATCGCCAAAAATGGATTGAACTGAAAACAGTTTTAATGAATGGTGTGAAGGGCAATAAAATTGTGAGTGACAACACACGTAGTCATGGGTGGCTTCGATCATGGGAACTGTCCCACTATACCTTTTTAGAGGGTCTTTCCTATGACGATTGTCTATCTTTGTTTTCTGAAATAGGCATTTAGGAAGGGCAAGAGAGACAACATCCAAAGCTTGTACATATTGGGAAGGGCATTGTTGCGAAGTGTAAGGGAGTTCCTCTGGCAGCAAGGACTTTGGGGAGCCTACTTTTCTCAAATTTTGAGGAAAGGTATTGGGCATATGTGAGAGATAATGAAATATGGAAATTAGAACAAAAGGAATGTGATATTCTGCCTACTTTAAAATTGAGTTATGATCAATTGCCCTCTTACTTAAAACGTTGCTTCGCATACTGCTCAATTTTTCCCAAGGATTACTTGTTTAATGATGATGACCTGGTTTACATGTGGAGCGCACAAGGGCTCATTCAGCAATCCGAAGAGGAGCAAGACTTGGAAGACATTGGAAACAGATATATCAAAGAATTGTTGTCAAGATCCTTTTTTCAAGATCTGGTACAAAATTTGTCTTATATTAACTTTAAAATGCATGATCTGATGCATGATCTTGCGGCATTCGTTTCACGAACAGAGTGCGCTCTTATAGATTGTGTAAATCCAACCATTCCTGGAACAGTTCGTCATGTTTCATTTAGTTATGAAGTGGATGACGAAGAAATCTTAAGAGTTGTTGGTCAGCTAAACGACATTTGTACTCTCATTTTCCTGGTTAGATGAAAGACACCACATGGTGAGCAATTTCTTAACACTCGCAATATGTCAAAGTTCAAATGCATTAAGATGCTAGATTTATCGAACTCCGACTTTGACACATTGCCAAGTTCCATTGCCAATTTAAAGCTTCTCAGATTTCTCGACCTTAATTTCAATAAGAGGATAAAGAAACTTCCAAATTCGATATGTAAATTGTTTCATCTGCAAACGTTGTGGCTACTGGACTGTAAGCGACTGGAGAAGCTGCCCAAGGAGATTGGGAACCTCATCAATTTGAGGTATTTAGGGATCACCACAAAACAAAGTGATTTGGGAGGGATACGACACCTGGAATCTCTTCGTATTTTATTGATTTGGCAATGCGAAAATTCGGAATTTCTGCTTCAAGGTATGCAAACACTCACTGCCCTCCGGGCACTGCATATTGAGCGTTGTAGCAGTTTGGAGACTTTGATACCTAGCATGAAACAACTGCAGTCGTTAGAGTTTCTCCGAATTTGGGATTGTGAAAAGCTGAAGTCACTGGATGGAAATGGGGAACAACACATTCCAGGGCTCAGGAATCTACGAGTTTTGCAGCTTATACAATTACCCAAGTTGGAGGCTTTGCCGGAGTGGATGCGCAGTCTCATATCCCTAGACACACTTTGTATTGAAGAATGCCCTCAATTGACCGAAAGATGGAAGCAAACAATAGGGGAGGAGGATTGGTATAAAATCTCTCATGTCTCCAACATATATATTGATGGCAGAAAATTGATTTAAGGTATAAAAAAATCTCTCTCATGCGCAACCTTTACTTTTTGCATCTTAATTCTTGAGTACCCTCTTAATTCTTTAATTTATGTTACAGGATTTCTACTCAGGGCCATGATGAAGCTTCACACTGATTTGAGAGGGAGGAATTCGTGTTTTTTTCTTTCTTTCTTTTCAAGTAAAGGCAGTTTATTTATGCATGCAATTTCCATCTATTTGAACAAAATCCTGGAATAAATTTGTTGTCTGTCAATTTAAATGTTAAGTTCACTTCTCTTCTTTACTTAGTCATTTGATGTTTAAAAATAAAACGTGGGGTCTTAATTAGCTGATGCGCACCTATACTAATCCTCTGGTGGTCCTAAGGGAGGTCAACAGATGACCATTGGAGAGTAAACCTAAGACCAAACCAACTAAGCTATTGGATAGGATTAGCTGGTTTGAACTATGAACATCTGCATTAGTTCACTTGTGAAATGTTTGATTCTTTTCCGGTTGCTTTGGGGTTTTTTACATGTTGAACTACAAAGCTAAAAGATAAACATATATAGTTATGCCATTTCCACCATGATCATTTCAATTTTGGTGGATTAAAATCTTGCAGCAAAAAGTAAAAAAAAATTATTGTTAGCCTTTTGAACTTCGAAAGAGATTTGCAAATAAAATAAAATAAAAAATTGTGTTTTAGTAAATAACACGGAGACATTTATCTAAAAATGAGGTCTTTGAGGGCTAAGAAAGCGTTGGGGTTAGTTCATTCCAACTTATGTGGGCTAGTAAATTAAACCAATATCAAACGGAGATGGACAAAATTTTATATCATTTATTGATCATTTTAGTTTGGAAACATTTTTTTAGGAAAATCAGAGGCTTTCTTTGTCATTAAAAGGTTTAAAGCTAGTGTTTAAAAAAGTAGCGCTCAATTAAAATAGTAATTGAATTAATATGGAAGTTCAGACGAGTTTAGTGTTTTTGTTACAGCACTAGGTCAAAAAGCAGCTGATAGAAACTTATTTTCCTCAACAAAATGGAGTTTAGGAGAGAAACAACCCTATTAGGAATATAGTGCAAACCTTTGACAAGGAGCAGAATTCAAAAAAAAAAAAATTGTGGTCTAAAGCAATAAATTGGAGTGTTTAAATGTTGAATAAAAGTCTAACACTAGCTATTTAAAATATAACTACTTAAGAAGCATGAAGTGAACGTAGACTAGTTGTTGGTAACTTTTAAATGTTTGGCTGCATTGCAGATGACCATGCTCCTGATGAAAAAAAAAATGAAGAAGAAAGTTGATGACCAAAATGTATTATTAATTTCTTGCTATCAATGATTATTCAAAAGCTTATAAATTATATAATCCTACTACCGAGAAAATTATCATTAGTTATAAAATCATTTTTATGAAGAAAAGACATGGATATGGAGCTACAACGTACACTATTGGATTGTGAATTTCAATAGATTTAATCGTGGAAATGTAGTAAGCTCAATAGCTACTAGTTCCAACATTTTCCACTCAAATTGAAGAACTACATTTTCTATTCATTTCCAGTGGTATCAAAATGAGGTCCCTAACGCCATAAAATAACAACAAAACAAGGGTAATCGAATTAGGAGTCGAGTTGAGTCATTTCGATAAAAGAACAAACTTGAACTCAGAACTAGATCTGGCTTTTTTTCCTTTTTTTTCACTTGATGTTTCAAAACTCCAACTCAAAAAGAGTTGAAATTTCTGGCTGGCTAATAGCTCGAATCAATTGAAAAATTAATAAATAATTATACTCGAACTCGACTTGAAATTGACTCATTCGAGTTTAACTTGAGATCTAGGGTTTTTAGGGTTGTTTATATAGTAAGGATACAAATGTAATTTAATAAAATAGTAAAGCTCACGAGCAGCTCGAGTAAGGTATTGTAATACTTAAACTTAACTCGACAAGCTACTTGAGTTATATAAGGTCGAGCTCAACTCAATTAATTCGAGGAGTCAAATTAAAGTAAAGGGGTAAATTCTTGCTATTGTAAAGCCTAAAATTCAAAATAAGCTATAGAATGACAGTAAGCATAACAAAAGATGAGGTTATCCTTCAAAGGACTGGGAACGATGGAAGAAGCCTTGGAAATGAAGCTGAGAAGCAAAAGGAAGCTAAAAGAGGAAAAAACCACTGTTCAATCCAATTTCTCTGTGGAGTTACGAAAATTTCACAAGCCCGTGCGAAACTAGACAGTAAGGAGATTTTATTTGGAACGTGATTGATTTCACGTGATATTGTGAAAATTTTCACAAAGTTGTTCGCAAAGCTAAAAGAAATTTCTGCCATGCAAAAATATTACTATTCTTCATAGTGTAAAAATCTGAGTGGCAATGTTTATTTTTTAAATTTAATCACATTTTAAGATGTCTTGTGGTGATCTCATGGGAAAAACACTATAAATAGGGGCTCTCACCTCTATTATAAAAATCTTTTAGGAAATTTTTTTAAAAAATTAGAATGGGGACTTTGATCCTTTTAGCTATCTCTCTCGTCTTGACTTTCTCTCATTTTCCCATGCCTTGCAAAAATGAAGTGTGAGGCCAAAATTACCACCATAAGTGGCTAATCTGCTTCATCTTGGAAGGAAAAGGAGTTAGAGAGAGGATTCATGGTAAATTGGGCAATAACACTTCCATGAGAGGGTAAATTAGCTTGAATTGAAGGTTCACCTGGAGGTTTCCCCTAATTTTCTCTCAATTTCATTTGGATCATCATTACATTACGATCATTGATGATTCATTGAATTGTTATTACTAGATTTGATGAGAATAATTGGTTGTGATGTATGTGTAAGCACCGTGGCTTTGTATGGTCTAAAACGAACTCCACGAGCCCCTAGTTTGCTAGTTGAAGAACTCAAGTTGCTCTTCTGACTTGGGGCTTCCACAGATTCAGTTTTAGACACCTCCTTGTTCTACACTCATAGAAATGGGAGGAAATATTTGTTACTTCTGGTTTATGTTGATGTTCTCATCACAGGAGAGGGCTCCGATGATGTTCAGCAGGTTATCAAAGATCTCAACCAAAAATTTGCTCTCAAAGACTGGGGATCTGTTAGCTATTTTCTGGGAATTGAAGTGACTCAAAACTCTTCACAGCTTCATTTATGTCAGTCCAAGTATGCTGTTGATCTACTTCAAAGGACTAACATGGCTCATGCTAAGCCTAGTCCTACTCCTATGAGCTTGGGTAACAAGTTATCTCCTACAGATTGTTCAGCTTTTGATGCACCTTCCTTGTTTAGAAGCACGGTTGGAGCTCTTCAGGATCTCACCTACACACGGCCAATATCTTCATGCACCGACTATGGCTCATTGGAATGCTTGCAAAAGAGCTCTCAGGTATATAAAGGGAACTCTTTCCCATGGCCTAACATTTAAACCTGCTCAAGTGCAAACAACGACTATTGTGATGCTGATTGGGCAAGTAATTTAGATGATAGGAAATCAGTAAGTGGTGTTTGCATATTTCTTGGAGGAAATCTTATCACTTGGAGCTCACAAAAGCAAAAGGTTGTAGCTCATTCAAGAACGGAGGCAGAATATAGACCCCTATTCTGTGGAGTGACAATATAGGTGCCTGGCACTGGCCTGCAATCCTGTTTACCATAACAGAACAAAAAAACATATAGATATAGATATTCCATTATGTCCACCAACTTGGTTTCAGAAAATAAAACTGATGTGTTAAACCATCAGTACTGAAGAACAACCTGGAGATCTCCTCACTAAAGCGTTGCCAACAGAACACTTCAGAACTCTGTCACAAACTTACCACGGGGAATCCATGTCCAGTTTGAGGGGGCATGTTGAGGAGTTTAAACAAATAGCTTGTTGAGGAATTTAAACAAACAATTGAGCTTCATGTGCTCTGTTTCAGGTGTTAGGCAAGAGAACTGATTTGTAACTACTTGATCTTCTGGAATCTTCTATTACTGTATATATATTGTGTCACCCATATCAATAACACTTGAAGTTCAATCTGGAACTTTCTGCTTATGTATGGATACAAACATTACTAGATTTGATGAGAATAATTGGTTGTGATGTATGTGCCATCACAAATGGAATAAAGATAAAAGGTTTGCATGTTTAGAACTTGAGAATTGAATGGATCTACCTAGAGTTAATAGGAGAATTTGGACTATACTTAAGGCTAAGAGATAATATCAGTATGAATGATGATGCAGATTCTCGTCTATATGTGATGAATTAAAGTCCTACACCCCAACATGCACAATTCCATCTCCTAGTGACTCATACTTCCAAGAGTTTTTCTTTTTACCTTAGCTTAAGGTTATCCAACAATTTATCTCTTCTTTTATTTTGTTAGTTCATAATTTATCAATTCTACTTTATCTCCTCATCGTCATCCTCAATAATTTTCACTACAATCCTAGTTAGGAAGAATATTCATTTCAGTGGACGACCCTATCTTCCATGTGGACACGAAATTAGCCTTTTTTACATGGAGATTTTACAAGAATAGGTATTTAGATCAACCTGTAACTTATGTGAAATTACACCTAAGAATAATGTTTTGAAAATAAAAAGAGTTTTATATAGACTAAAACAAGCACATAAAGCTTGTGTTGAGGTCAATGTGGGAGCCAACAAGCAAAAACGGAATGAAAAATGAAGCAAAAGGTATAGGCTTCGATCTGTATGAAGCAATATAAGGAAAAAGTTAATCAATGACAGTACACTACAATAAATTGCGAGTTCTCTGAATATTTTTATAGGTAATAACTAAAATTTTGTAGGTAATTAAGTTTACCTTTTGATTTTCTAAGAACATAGTTGTAGGTAATATCTCTGTTGATAAAAAAAATTTACCTATAAAACGTGAAATAGTAGGTAATTTCCTACAAACTCATTATAGGTAAATGGTAGGTAATTTTTCATGTCATATTTTGTCGGGAAAATGACTTACGTACTGTTTTTGTTGTCGGTACTTTTGTAAGTAAATTTAGTGACTACTATATTGTCAGTAAATTTTGTAAGTAAATTAAAAGCTTTTGTCCCTATATTGTTGATAATCAATAAGTAAGGTGGTTGCTAACTTCAAATTTAGTATGTAATTTTGAGTAATTTGATTGTCTAACTTGCCAATTTATTAGGTGATCTGTAAGTAAGTGGACTTAGTTAACTTGCCAATTTAGTAGGTAATCTGTGGGTAAGTTGGCTGTCTAACTTGCCAATTTAATAAGTAATCTATAGGTAAATTGTTTGTTTAACTTGCCAATTTAGTGGGTAATTTGTAAATAAGTTAGCTACTTAACTTGTCAATTTAGTAGGTAATCTATAGGTAATTGTTGATAATTATACATATTTTTATAAATTTAATTTAATTATAATCCTGATAAAAATATAATAGATTTACAAAAAATATATATATTAATATATGATTGAGAATGCTAATAAAATTATAACAATAGTACAATTAAACTATTCAAATTACATAAAACATATCTAAAAAGTGACGTTAAAATAAAGTCTTATATAAACCATAAGTCAAAAAACATGTTCACAAAGTATAACATGATAAAATGAAATCATCTAACAACAATGAATATTACTTTGGAATTGTATTATTGTCATCGTCATCTGTATCATCATCATTTCCCATAAGTGTCTTTGATTTTAAAGTTTCATTTTTACTAGACATTATCATTTTAAGGAATTTTTACTAGGATCTCTATTATCAGAGGAATAATGTTTTTAAATCCTTTTATGAAATACCCTAGGTTATAGTGTCACCATCACATTACATAGCACTAGGACTTTGATCATTTTCCACAAGCTTGTTTGATTTTAAAGTTTCATTTTTACTAGACATTATTATTTTAAGGAATTTTTATTAGACATGATCTCTATTGTCGGACGACTAATGTTTTTATATCCTTTTATGAAATACCATAGGTTATAGTGTCACATCACATCACTAAGACTTTTATAATTTTTTATTAAAAAAAAGACTTGGATCGTTTTCCACGAGTGTGTTTATTTTAAAAGTTCCATTTGATAATTATTTTAAAATTAATTTTTATATTTTTAGAGCAAAAATCCAAAAAAAAATATTTAGCTACAAAAAACTGTATTTTATTTTCTATTGTTAAAATATAAAACAAAGTCATTTCAAAAAATGAAAATTTAGATATTTTAATTAATAATAGAAATAAAGTCTGTTTTCATTAATAATTATATGTCAAAATTATCACTTGTGGTCTTATTTGATACTTATATTCTTCAAAATAAATTTCTTATTTTCCACGAGGAATCACCCAAAGCTTGAAAACTATTGCAAAAGTTTAAGATTTTTCATGGTTTTATTGGGGATATTTTAGAGAAGGGTTTTTCTCTTTTGGTCTTGACTTGACACAACGGTTGGGTCAATTTATCTAATCTTTGTATGGACCATATTATTCCTAGCCATATATCATATTATTTCGAGTCACATACCATGTTTTACATTCCATGTTTTACTTAGATTTTGGACATTTGAAAATATGGTCTTCTATCTGCGTCCCACATGCTCCCTATGTAAAGTGCATTTAGCATCCTAGCCATCTCTAATAAAAAACTTGACCACAAAAAAAAAAAAATTGAGATAATGACATATCATTGATCAAGTAGACATCTTTACCCTTGGAATATTATATCCGAACATACACTAAAATCAAAATAGTATTTACACTTGTTTATTTTTCTTAACGATGGTACCGCTATTCTCTAGGATTTCTTAATGAAAAATATCCTTTTAAAAAAGTATTACTAAGTATGATGCGAAAAAAAAACTTAAGAAATTGAATTGATCGAAAAACCAAATTGAGAAATAGGTTAATGGAACCTAATGGTTTAGTTTTGGTTTTTATTTTACACAAATCTCGATTGCAATTTAAGTTTTAGTTTATAAAATATAAAAACCGTGGTTTTGATTAACCAATCAAAAAATATATATATATATATATATATATATATATATATATATATATATATATATATATATATATATATATATATATATATATATATATATATATATATATATATATATATATATAAATAGATTTTCCTACTCTTACTTTCAGTGGGCGACCCTATTTTCCATGTGGACACGAAATTAGCCTTTTTTACATGGAGATTTTACAAGAATAGGTATTTAGATCAACCTGTAACTTATGTGAAATTACACTATAAGAATAATTTTTTACATATAAAAAGAGTTTTATATAGACTAAAACAAGCACATAAAGGTTGTGTTGAGTGTCCTAAACACTTCATAATTTCATCTTGTTCTTAGCGTATTTTAATTGTTTTGGTGATGATTATGAATGTTTTTAAGGCTCTAAACTCTAATTTCTATATATGTTTAGGTCAATTTGGGAGCCAACAAACAAAAAGGGAATGAAAAATGAAACAAAAAAGTAGCAAACTCAGCATGCAACATGAACACTATAAGGAAAAAGTTAATCCCGATGACGTAATGCAGCAAGAAAATAACAGTTTACCTACCGAACATTTTTATAGGTAATAACTAAAATTTTGTAGGTAATTAAGTTTACTTACTGATTTTCTACGGAACATAGTTGTAGATAATATCTCTATTGATAAAAAAAAATTTACCTATAAAACGTGAAATAGTAGGTAATTTCCTACAAATTCATTGTAGGTAAATGATAGGTAATTTTTCATGTCATATTTTGCTAGGAAAATGACTTACCCTCTTTGTTTTGTTATGCACGTACTTTTATAGGTAAATTTAATGATTACTATATTGTCAATAAATTAAAAGTTTTTGTCGCTATATTGTTGATAATCTGTAAGTAAGGTGATTGCTTAAATTGCAACTTTAGTAGGTAATCTGTAAATAATTTGATTGTATAACTTGCCAATTTATTAGATAATCTGTAGGTAAATTGACTAATTAACTTACTAATTTAATAGGTAATCTATAAGTAAATTGGTTGTCTAACTTGCTAATTTAGTAGATAATTTATAGGTAATTGTTGATATTTATAAATATTTTTATAATTTAATGTAATTTAATTTAATTATAATCCTGATAAAAACATAATAGATTTACAAAAAAAAAGTTATATTAATATATGAGTGAGAATGCTAATAAAATTATAACAATAGTACAATTAAACTATTCAAATTATATAAAACCTATCTAAAAAATGAAGTTAAAATATAGTGTTATATAAACCATAAAAGTGGTAATAATAAAAAGTCACAAAATATGTTCACAATATATAACATGATTAAATAAAATCATCTAATAACAATGGATACTACTTTGGAATTGCATTATTATCGTCGTTGTCATCTGTATCATCGTCATCATTTCCCACAAGTGTATTTGATTTTAAAGTTCCATTTTTACTACACATTATCATTTAAAAAAAAATTTACTTAGACATTATCATTTTAAGGAATTTTTACTAGACATGATCTCTATTCTCAAAGGAATAATGTTTTTATATCCTTTTATGAAATACCCTAGGCTACAGTGTCACCATCACATTACATAGCATTAGGACTTTCATCATTTTCCACAAGTGTGTTTGATTTTAAAGTTTCATTTTTACTAGACATTATCATTTTAAGGAATTTTTACTAGACATGATCTCTATTGTCGGACGACTAATGTTTTTATATCCTTTTATGAAATACCATAGGTTATAGTGTCACATCACATCACATAGCACTAAGACTTGGATAATTTTTTATTAAAAAAAAGACTTGGATCGTTCCATTTTTTTATTAAAGTTCCATTTGATAATTATTTTTAAAATTAATTTTTATATTTTAGAGCAAAAAATCCAAAAAAAAAAAATCATTTAGCAACAAAAAACTGTATTTTATTTTCTATTGTTAAAATATAAAACAAAGTCATTTAAAAAAATGAAAATTTAGATATTTTTTAATTAATAATAGAAGCCAAAGTCTGCTTTTCATTAATAATTATATATTAAAATTATCTTGTGATCTTATTTGATATTTATATTCTTCAAAATAAATTATGAATTAATCGAAAACTGATATGTGATTTAACGAAGGAAATGATTAACCAAATATTTAGTTAACCATATTAATTATTATGTTTTTTGTTTATATAAATAACAAATCAAAAACCGATGATCGATTTATTTTATGTCACGGTTCAATTAACTGAATCATATCCACCCTTATTACTAAGATACAATTGCTTAACAAATGATAAATGATCATATTTTCAACACATTTTTAATTTTCCATCAAATTGGCCTTTTTCAAAGATAAATTTCTTTTTATATTAAGCGCTGTCTTTCAAAGAGAAAAGTTCACTTTTATACTAAACTCGTATATTGAGAAATTATGAACTCAAATAAATATAAACTCACAATTCTCTGCATAGAAATTATCTATCTAAAACGAACGGTTTAATTTTAGAACTCTTCTTTTTTTTTTTAATTTGAAAATACTATAATTTTGGACTTTTTTTTCGATGATCTTTTTAAAAATGATACTACTCTATAAAGAAGACCCTATTACTACTTTCTCTCAGGGGAAAAAAAAACATATGTACCACTCAACAACTTACAAATAAATTTGTTGTATACCATAAAAAAAATATATAGAAGTTAGATGATGACCTCCGCTAGGGATAGCATAGTCAAAGTCTTGCATAATGTGGGAAAATAAAATTTTCTTCGTTTAAAGGGTTTTAGTATTGATTTGACTAGGATTAGATTGATGGACATTTGGAAAAATTTTCAATCTTTACGGGGTATGAATATAATCCATGTAGTCATTAATGTATTTTTCATTTAGAATGTTTTAAAAATATGGTCTTTTGTGTGGGGATCCACTTTATAAAATATATGGTTCCCAATAAAACACATTACCCAGAGTTTAGATATTGAGTATCATTTATATAGTTAAAAAGCAGCTTTTAATTATAATACTTAGTATATTATGCAGTAAGACTTAAATTAGGAGCCTTATAAGCAATGTATCTAATTTAAAGCGTTCAGGCATATTCTCTTATATGAGTTAAGCATGATAGACACGTATTGAGTATCTTTTTGTAACGAAATATTCCATTTTTTACCCATTTAGTTAATTAATAGAATTTAAAAATCATATTAAAGATAATAAATTATAATCATGTTAATTTGAACATAATTTAATCTAACATATTTTCATTAGTGTTGAAACTCGACTCAAAATGAAATTGAGCTACTCAAACTTGACTCATTCTCGAGCTTGAGCACAAACAAAACTGAATTAAATAAAAATTAATAAATAATCAATAGAAAATTTTCATGCTATATTTTGTTGGGGAAAATATTACCTTATTTTTGTTAATGATGCTTTGTGAGTAAATTTAGTGACTACTATATTGTTGGTAAATTTGTAAATAAATTAAAAGCTTTATCATTTATATTATCGATGTCGTAAGTAAGGTAGTTGCCCTAGCTTTTAAATTTAATGTATGTCTATCGTAATTTAGTATCAATTTATTAGGTAATATGTAGGTAAGTTGACTAGTTAACTTACCACTTTAGTAAGTAATCTGTGGGTAAGTTGGTTGTCTAACTTACCAATTTAGTAGGTAATCTATAAGTAAAATGATTGTCTAACTTGCCAATTTAATAGGTAATCTGTAGATAAGTTGGTTCCTTAACTTACCAATTAAGTAGTAATTGTTGATGATTATACATATTTTTATAAATTTAATTTAATTTAATTTAATTTAATTTAATTATAATCCTCATAAAAACATAATATATTTACAAAAAAAAAATTAATATATGATTGAGAATGCTAATAATATCATAACAATAGTACAATTAAACTATTCCATTACATAAAACCTATAAAAAACAGTTTAAATATATTCTTTGTAAACATAGTAAATAATAAAAAGTCATAAAACATATTTCATAAGTATAACATGATAAAATGAAATCTAACAATAATAAATACTACTTTGGAATTACATTATTGTCGCTGTCATTAATCTATATGATCATCATTTCCAACAAAGGTGGTTGATTTTAGTAAGGTCATTTTTTACTAGACATTATCATTTAAAAAAAATTTACTTAGACATTATCATTTTAAGGAATTTTTACTAGACATGATCTCTATTCTCAAAGGAATTATGTTTTTATATCCTTTTATGAAATACCCTAGGTTATAGTGTCACCATCACAATACATAGCTCTAGGACTTTGATCATTTTCCACAAGTGTGTTTACTTAAAGTTCTTTTTACTAGACATTATCATTTTAAGGAATATTTACTAGACATGATCTCTATTGTCGGACGACTAATGTTTTTATATCCTTTTATGAAATACCATAGGTTATAGTGTCACATCATACAACACTAAGACTTGGATAATTTTTTATTAAAAAAAAAGACTTGGATCGTTTTCCTCGAGTGTGTTTTATTTTAAAGTTCCATTTGATAATTATTTTTAAAATTAATTTTTATATTTTAGTGCAAAAAAAAAAAAATCAGTTAGCAACAAAAAACTGTATTTTATTTTCTATTGTTAAAATATAAAACAAAGTCATTTTAAAAAATGAAAATTTAGATATTTTTTAATTAATAATAGAAATAAAGTCTGCTTTTCATTAATAATTATATGTCCAAAATTATCTTGTGGTCATATTTGATAATCATAGTCTTCAAACTAAATTTCTTATTTTCCATGAGGAATCACTATGAGTTTGAAAACAATGATAAAGAGTTTAAGATTTTCATGGCTTTGTTGTAGGGATATTTTAGAAGGGTTTTTCTTATGGTCTTGACTTGACACAAATGTTGGGTCAATTTATCTAATTTTTGTATGCACCATATTATTTTTAATCGTTTATGGATGGACAAAAAAACCTAAGAAATCGAATCGATTGAAAAACCAAATCAAAATCAAAACGAAAAATAGGTTAATTTTTGGTATTGATTTGACAATGGAACAAGTTCTACTTTTTCTTTCAAGTTTGGCGTTTGTATTTTTTCATTTAGATATTTTAAAAAATATGGCCTTTTGCGTGGGGATCGACTTTATAAAAAATATGGTTCATATTGAAACATGATAATTTAGAGTTTGGGTAATGGGTTCCTTATAGTTTAACACTTTAGCTTATAATGCAATATACCAAGCCTCATTAAGACCAAACTCGAACCTCCCTCCCTATATTCTGCTTATTTAAAATCGTCAACGCTTTACCATAGCAGTTAAAACATAAGAGACACGTATTGATATCTTTTTTATAACCGTAATATTCCATTTTTACCCATTTAGTTAATTAATAAATTAAAATCATATTAATGATATTAATAAATTACAATCATGTTAATTCGTTTATAATTTAATCTAACCTTACATATTTGTTAAAATGATGAAATATGTGGTATTATGTCTCTCTCAAACACAGAGACATATATATATATATATATATATATATATATATATATATATATATATATATATATATATATATATATATATATATATATATATATGAGCTAATAGGTCCATTGACCAGTTAACACGCCAAGTTTTACATATTGTTGAGGCCCACAAACCTTATACTAGGTAGGTCTAAGATAGAGGGCTCAAGAATTAAATGGATTTTTTTAATTTTAATCCATCCTCAAACTTAAAATTTAATGCACAAACTAAGTTGCACCTTAATTGGCTTATAA
Organism: Tetrastigma voinierianum; assembly: GCA_016808115.1. NCBI lineage: Eukaryota > Viridiplantae > Streptophyta > Magnoliopsida > Vitales > Vitaceae > Tetrastigma > Tetrastigma voinierianum. The sequence goes on along the minus strand of JAEQBH010000830.1, from coordinate 413,114 downwards.
AATAAACTTCTTATAAAACATATATTATAATAGAAGAGAGTTATGTATTTAAAAAAAATAAACATAAGATAAGGGTGACCTATTAGGTTAGCCTATGGGAGGCCCATGGGCTCGTGAGGTCAAGCCTACCTAGCCTAAAATAATGCACATGTGGTCCGACTCTTTCAAAACAGTTCCAAACAGCTTTGATATGCCCGGACTGATCAGACTTTAACTCATCGACAGTTGCACGGCGAGCCTTGAACTTTTTGGAAACCCCTAAACCCTATTGAATGTTAACTAAAGAATATAACTAATACAATACCCTTTTAAAAAAAAAAAGCTAATACAATATGCCTTATTTGATGGTTTGAATCTTATCCTTTCATTTTCATTTTCTTTTTTCTTTTTATTTTTTCTCTTTTATTCAAGTTCGTTGGTGTACTAAGACTAACCAGAAGATAAGATAACATTTGATTTCTTTTTCCTTTTTTCTCATTGAAGAAAAAAAAGAATATAATGCATCTAGCTTATTTCCGCTAAAGAATGAGAGACACTTAATTGAAATTTTCCATGAAACATGGGAAATCATCTTAGGGTTATCCACCGAGGACTTCACACCATGTGATTTTTTTTCCAAGAAAACATATCACTTTTATCTTATGAGAGAGAGAGAAAGAGAAAACAGGGTTTGAACATGAATAACATGTTTTTGGAAAGAGACAGATAGAGAGAATGAGAGGGGAGACTTAAATATGAATTACACGTATTTGGCAGTATTGACCAAGTCCAAAAGAAAAAAAAAAAACGTGTTCAGTTAAATGGTTAGAATTTTGTGGTGACTTGAATTTTGATCCAATCAAAATATTTTAAGAGTTTGACTTCGAAGAAATTTTTTTATGAGAACTGTGATAGTTAGGAAGGGTCAGAGACGTAACTTGACCTGATTGGAACGACTCGATTTAATGTAATATATAAATATATATATATATATATGTGTGTGTGTATGTGTGTGTGTGATGCTCTAAACCTAGAGGTTTTATTGATCAACTGTCAACCCATGAAATTAACTGTGGGCATCGGGGTAGCCCGATACCACAACTTGGAGTCTCATTTATCAGGATCCAATCACAAGTTAAAAATGACCACAAGAAACCCAATTTCTATCACACTTAGGTACAAACATATGCGACTATGTCATCAATATTCCCATAATAATTTATTTACAATTCTTTTATACAAAAATACATGCTAAAACTAGTTCTTTCCAAGCATCGTTACAAAAAAATTTGTCAAGCCACAATCCGGCTTCTTCACAATTGCGGCCTCAAAATAGCGCCTTCCACTGATATAGACCCTACACTTGAAATGTTTTCCCATAAAGGGTGAGCCATGCCCAATAGAGAAAAACTCTTATAAGGGTTACTCCCTACCGACCAGATACACAATAGTCATGGTTCCACATATTCACATATTCACATTCCAAGTAAAAACACGCACTTCTATTACGTAGATCCTACACGTCATGCCATGAAATGAGATGAGACTCAATCATGTACCGTGCCCCAGAGTCCTTATCGACATACTCGAGTCCTTACCGACTCTTATCACATAATAAAAAATACATGATAAAATCCATCATTTATGTATTACATACAATAATTATTTTACAAAACAACACGAGCCAAAAACAAAAGCTTTTTGGATGCTACACCTCAATTATCATTTATATTCAAAACTCAAGTGTCTTTTTGTGGGTAGCGAATTTTGGTGTCCCATCGTAGGCTTCACACGCCTAGACACTTTCACAGACATTCACCACTAGAATTATGTCCAACCACAAATAACGAGTCTTTCACCCGAGGGGGTATATATCCCTGCTTGCTATTATCCGACACAAGTTTTCTTTTACTGTTTCATTTAACCATGAGACTCTATTAGACGTCGTCCAACAGTACAGAATCCACCCAATCAAACACCAAACGCAGTGTCGATTATAACCATGCACTCACACTCATTCAATGCGATGTCCCCGTACATGTGCAATGCAATGCGTCATTGCATGTTATATCATGCGACATGTATAGCCAGAAATGCTACATGGATTAACACAAACTACACCATCATCCGGTGTCGCGACACCACATCACCGATATGACTTCCATACATCATTTCGCTTGGCGTCAATATGTTATACGATATATCAACATCAACATATAAATACGTCATTTCCGCGTTCGCTAAATGACACGCCACAATCAGCTTCTCATGTAAATTTACCATTCAGACATATAAACTCATCATACGTCAATACATTAGAACGCATATATTGACATCCAAGCATGTCACTTTAGTCGGGCAATGACACTCTCAAATCAACCATACAATGGCCCCGGGCGTTTTCACAAAAATCATAAACTAGCCACGAACACCTCAAACAAAGCCATGAACTCAAGCCTCGAATACCAATGTTTTGTTTAGGCATAGCCTACCTTTGCCTAGGCGTAGGAAGTCTCGCTCTAGGTGAGCAACACTCACCCAGGGCGACTAGAAGCTCCACATTTTCGATTCCCTCGGGCCTGCCTAGGAGTACGACTCCTGGCGACTTTCGCCAGGCGACACTTTGTCTAGCGAACACACCTTTCTTCTTGAGGAGTTCTCATCTCGTCGCTTCAGGCGAAGCACACCACCTAGGCGAGGACGCCCACAGAACTCGAACCGGTCATTTTTCACCCCAAAATGGAAAATAAAACCAAGCATGAAGAATTCCCACTGAGCGTGCATGAACCCTAGGAAGCCTTTGTGAATACTTCCTAAACCCGAAACCTTGGATTTCCCGAACTCCTCCTCGATCTCAACGAACTCATGCCAAAGATCATGGCCCTGGGCCACACACAACTGCTTCTAGCCCGACGAACTTTGATCGACGAAACTCCAGATAGACCTGAAGCAAAGCTTTGCCTCCTTCTTTCACTCATGAAACAACAAGAAAACAGCGGTTTCTTGCCCTAAGTCCTTTTTATCTTACAACTTAAGTCGTGGCCCACGTCGCGCCACATGCCCACAACTGCTTGGGTCCGATTTTGGCTCGAAGCCATTTATTTCGTCTCAGTTCAAGTTAAAATCATATGCCATGAACTTAACTAAAATTATTTCCTAACTTCCGAGATTTTCATAAAAATCCCATCCCTGTGAGTCACTAGATACCCGTCACCCAAAAAAAGGTGAAAATCCAATTGTCTCGAAATTCAACGAAATTCGTCTGGATAACTAGATTTCGTAAGACGACACAAATGTTAAGTCCGTTCACATCCGAGATCTGTAAAATTTTCGCGCTTCAACCTATACTATAAATCTAAGAAATTACCGCTTTACCATTTTTTAGAAAAATTCGATTTTTTTCAGGTTGTGTTCTTATGATTTTCTTTCTATTTATTTTTCTTCGTATTTGCAATTTATTTTGGCAACAACATCGAAGCCACCAATTTTAATCTACTTGCTTGTAAGTGAAGTATAAACGTGAGATCGTGTGTGTGGTTTCCACCAACTGCCTCAACCTTTGGAGGATTAGTATTCAAAAGAAATTTCTCAGATATACATATAACTTGGATTGATGGTTAATACAATCATATAAAAATACTAATTAGAAAAGTAAGAGATAAAAATTTAGCATGTTTTGATAATTACTATGATTCTTATTAATAATTAGAGTGCACTAACACTTAATTAATAATTCAACTTAAAACCCACACTTACCAATAAAAAAAAATGAAATAGGTGATATAACAGTAAAATTCTCAATAACAACCTCTCAACTGCAAAGACACTCTAAAAAAAAAATTAAAAAACCCTAAAGTAAAGTAAGGTTTATAATACGGTACGTATATTCATCAATCACAATAAATAAAATAAAATCTACAAGTCACACTACGTAGCAGATTCAAATGTTTAATGCTGAATTAGGCTACTTGATAATTAATCAAATAAAGGATTCTTATTTATTCAAATAATTTTTATCCTTGTTCCATTTATAAAATTAAACGAGACAATGCAAGGTGGAGTGGGTATAAGATTATTGTCTTTTAAAAAACAAAAAGGTTGTTTTCCAAAAATTGGTTTTAATTTTTTAATTATATTGATTGAAAATATATTTTATATAATTAAAATATTATATTTTTTATAATTTATTATTATTATTATTAGCGAATAAAAATTCTAAATTAAATTATTTTTATATATAAACGTGTGAATCAAAACAATACCCAACTGATCTGAAATTTTAAAGAGAATAAATACTTATGTTTCAAACTCTGTTTACTGAAATCCGACATTCATTTAATTAGAAGAAGATAGAAAGGTACTTAAGAAAATCTTCCCTATTATACTTTGTAAGGGAAATATTGTTAAGAACATTAATTAGAAGCTCTGAAAGCAAATATGTTGTTTTATTGGTTGAACAAAATATTCGTGTGATTGAAACAAATTAATATGCCTACCAGAATATTTCTCGCCTTCCTGGCAGGAACGGGAGGAAGGAAACAGGCCAGTTTGAGTCATGCAGTCTCCTGGAAGCGGCTGGGCGAGCATGGCCGACTAGGTATCGGCCATTAACTAGAAAACCTTGAAGCAATCAAATGCAATCATGGTTGTAGTATGACTTAGGATTAGATCCATGATTAGATCAAAACGATTTCACATAGAACACAAAACACTATATTTAAAGAACAGGGAATAGTTTTTATAAAATAGGCAATCCTAGTGTTCGCTATTTTTTCAATAACTGTTTTCAATAACAGTTTTCACAGACATGAACAAATTTAAAAGGCTCATACTCTTGTAATTTCATCTACTTGATATAAATTTTAGATCTTTATTTCAATCTTATAACATTTTCCCCTACTAGGGTAAATTATTTATAAATATAAATCATATCACTAAACATGTAATTGAGATGATCGAGGTTTTTACTAACTTAATCTGGAATGGAGTTGTAGTCTATGATAGAACTTTATCTCCTGATCAGATTATATTTAATAAAAGTATAATGTACTACCAAAGAATGTGAAAAGTCTTAGTCCAATCTTCGAAGTATTGGGTTTCAACAACCAATCAAAACGAAAACCCAAATAATTTCCCAAGAAAATTTCAAGGGAACAAAAAAAGTCACCTGATCACCCCGTAATGGTGTGATCCCTATCTGGTGGCTATTCATAAAGAAGAAAATTGAGGAAGAGAGAAAGCTCGAAATGCATGAGTGGTTGTTGTTGAGTCACTGATGGGGTCATAGCTAGCCTATATATATATAGATAAGTATAAATATATGATGAGGAGGTTATTTGAAGCACTGCTGCTACTGGTACTGGTACTGGGCAGCGGCGGCCCATTTTAGGGTTTTGTAGATTATAGTGATGGGGAGTGAAAAGAGCAAGATACTAGTGTTTGGAGGGAGAGGGTATCTGGGTAAATACATGGTTAAAGCTAGTGTCTCCATGGGCCATCCGACCTATGTCTACGTTCGTCCGGTTGACCCTTCCAAGCTGCAGCTGCACCGTGAGTTTGAGTCCATGGGAGTCACCATCTTCCAAGTAACCATCTCTCTCTGTTTGGTTGTTGAGAAACTAGCTAAAAACACTTCTCCAAAATTTATCCATATATGCAATACTATTTTTTGGGAGGAATTAGTGTGTAATCCTACGGATGCAGGGAGAATTTGACGAGAAGAGAAGATGGTAGCAGCAGTGAAGCAAGTAGATGTTGTGGGATATCCACTTTGGCAGTTCCCTAAACATTTCGGGAACAGTTCAAAATCATACATGCCATCAAACAAGCTCCCAACATCAAGTACAATTGTTCTCTCTTGTCTCTCTTTCTACTTCTCTTCTCTATCTTTCTCTTCTATCTCTTTCTATTTCTTTTGCGCTTACTTATAAAAACTCGGCTTACATGGTAACGTAGCTTTACAATCAAGCATTTAATTTTTATCTTTCAAGACTGTGATAGACAAATTCTTGTCTCAAAAACACAGATTTTGGCAATAAATCACTATTTAACGACGAAACCTGCTCTTATACGGTGAACTAATTCTTTATAAACGAACCCTTTCCCTTTCTTTTTCGTTTTCTTCGACTTATTCCAAGAATGAGGTTTTGTCTTCTCGGCGCGGGAAATGAAGTTGATAGGGTTAGTGGGCTACCACCATTCCAAGCTTTGATGGAAAAAACAAAAGAGGATAAGAAGAGAGACAGAGTCTGCTGGAATCCCATTCACTTACGTCTCTGCCACAACTCTTTTCAAGGGCATATTTTGTGGATTTACTCCATCCCCATCAAACACTTCAACATGTTTCCATATATGGAAATGGAGATGCCAAGGGTACCATTGTCAATCACCCTTCCTCTTTTCTTCCTTTTTATTTTGCTTGAATTAATTTTTCAATTCCTATTAATAATCAGAAAAAAAGGAAAATATTTACTTTTTTATTTTAATTATTTTTAAATTATAATATATTTACAACTTCCCAAAAGGCACAAATTGTATGAAAGAGATAAGTTAATTTTCGAGATTGATGTAATGTGTTTATAAAACCGAGAACAAATGCTAATGTAGATTTTATGGATTGAATGGGGGCTCCTTGATTAAGTTTATTTTTGTATAGTATTTTTTGTTTGAAAAATTGGTTTAAAATTGACAAATTTAAAAGTTTTTGTAAAATTAACCTTCGCAGCATCTTAAAAATGCCACTCTAGACAAAAATGCAAAATGTAAAGGTAAATAAATCCTCACATGATAAATAAATTTCTGACATTTTATCCCATTCCACACATTATTATATCCCCACATTTTTCAGGGGCAATTTTTTTAAAGAATGTCTTTTTATACCTATTTTCGATTTTAAAGAAAGAGGTTAGTTCCTAAAAAAAAGAAAGAAAGAGGTTAGTTTTGTGAATGTCATTGATAAAGACATTTGTGGTTGGTATGTAATATGCCTAAAAGAAAAAGAAAAAGAAAAATTGTTTCTAATTGTGATCAACATCGAGATCAAAACAGAAAAAAAATGTTCCTTACTGTGATAAGCATCAATGTCTAAAAAAGAAAGAAAATTGTTTCACTTGTGATAAGAAGTAAGAACTATATATGGTCTAAAAACGGTTTTTTATTATTTTATTCCTTTTTTTGAACTTAAACAGCTGTATTGAATTTTGAGGAGGATGTAGCAGCATACACAATAAAAGCTTCAGTAGATCCAAGAACATGCAACAGAGTAATAATCTACAGGCCACCAGGAAATATAGTTTCCCAGCTTGATTTAATATCTTCTTGGGAGAAAAAGACTGGAACTACACTCCAAAGAACTCACATTTCTGAGCAAGACATTATCAAGCTCTCTGAAAGTAAGAAATATTTCTCCATAACTTCATTATATTAAATAAATAAGAAAATTGTGCATGTGGTCAAGATGTCTAAATGATAAACCACTCTTTAGATCTTTTCTCCAATCCACTATGTCCTTTATTATATTGAATAAATTAAAAAATATATATATGTACGTCTGTGTGTTGAAACATGTACAAACTGGTGGGGTCCAACCCTATTAATGGCTACTGCAACAACAGCCTTTTCCTTAGGAGAAAGATTTCTCCACATTGCCACAACGTTTCATATCCTATGTTGATATGGTTGAGAATTGGTCGTTGTTTCGATTAATGAAATTGGTTTTTATTTCAATCAACGAAATCCATCCGAGGATAAAACCCTTGCTTATAAATAGGTTTTGAGAAACATAATCAAATGAGAATTTTAGGAGATTAGAAAGAATTTCAAAGATTCTTCTTTCAATCAGAGAGTCAGGTGCTGATAGGCAGTAAACAACGCGGTTTTCACATCGAGAGCGACAAGAAACGTGAAGACTTACAGCAGAGGGCATTCCAGAGATAAACTAAGATTGTGACATATCCTCGGTATGCGACATCTTCACTAGCCATCTCATAAATGATTATTTTCCTGGGATTTGTCTCGCGGGAGGTTTCCATTCCGAGGGTTTTACTACGCTATACTCCGATGTCATTATTATATCTCCTTCTTATTCTCGACGACGCTTACCATCCATCTACACTTTCATTTCTCACACGCAGATAAACACCAATCTATTGCTTTTATTATGTCATCGACTCACCTTCCAAACCGGCTATTAACATTTCCGTGATCAAGACAACCATCCAACTGCTTGCTTAATTTCCGAAGGCTCTGGCACTTTTCACCCAATTATCGCTTTATCTCTATGAATTTGGCCTTATCTCCCCAATTAAGCACATTACAAATGGAGTCATAAAACCACCTAAATATTACTTGTTGTAATATTCCATTGGCCACCATAATCCCAACACAAACATGTATTGCTTATATTACAATTCATCATACCTTATTAATAAAATTAAGGATATTTATATGTTGAATTTTTTTGTTTGGCATAGGCTTACCGTTTCCAGAAAACATACCGGTGGCTATCCTTCATAACATATTCATCAAAGGTGATCAAATGAGCTTTGAGCTCAATGCCAATGACCTCGAGGCAAATGGAATTATACCCGAATACAAGTATACTTCAGTTGATAAGCTCCTTGATATCTGCTTGGTGAATCCACCCAAGCCAAAGCTAGCAGCATTTGCTTAAGTTTTATGATCCAAAGTTAGTTGAGATATATTGTTGCATGTCTTTTGAGACTGAAAAGTTCCTAGAATTAATGTCTCAAGTTCTTAATTGTTAAATGAACTTCTATTGTTTTAATTTGGTTGGATTTTAGAAAACATCCAGGATGGTCTATCTCCTCTTCTCTATGATGACTAATCTCAAAGCACTGTCTAATAATGGAAAGGTGTCATACATTTTATAAAATAATAAGATGAGCCAAGAAACTTATACGGTAAAATCCTATAAGATGAGCGGAAATTTCCACAGGCAAGAAAAAAAAAATCCATCACTATGAATACACTTACAACTTTTTCAGTTATAAGTTCTGAGAAGAGTGCAACAAAATCAAATTTAATAATTCATTTTTATATAATTTTATATTTTTAATTGTAGCCTAAATAAATTAAAATATATAATTCTTATAATAAAACAAATATTTGGATGGATAAATATAAAAATAAAGGTGGCATACGGGTGCATTAAGGGAGAAAGTTGACTCAACACAAATTCTAGATTGTGGAAATCAATTTTATATTTCAATATAATAAATATCAAAATGACTATTCCTTCTTCTAGAAGATTAAGGAATTTTTTACTGAACATCACTTTCCTTGGAGGATTAATGCTTTTCTTTTATCCTTATATCAAATAGTATAGTTTGTAGTGTCACCATCACATTATACAACCCTAAGACTTGGATGACTTTCCACTTGTGTGTTAGATTTTAAAGTTCTAACTGTTAATTATTCTTAAAAATAAATTTTTTTTTTTTAAAAACAAAAAAACTGGAAGAATACATTTGACAAAGGGTTATGGGTCAATTAACCTCATCTTTATATGGATCATTTTATTCTCACATATCATTTTTTTACAGGATTCATAGGTTTTGGACATTTGAAAATATGGTCTTCATATGAGCCCCACTTATGCTTCCTATATAAATAGCATTGTAGTCCTTAAGACTTGACTCAAGTGGCAAAAGAGTGGGATAGGTATACGGGATAACCTAGGATTGAATCCAGAAGAAAATTCTATTTACTACTCATCATTTCAAAAATAAATAGATTGTCTCAGAGAAGCTAGATGATGACCTATGCTAAGAGTCCTATGATAAAGTCTGGCCGTTGTCATCTTGAAGAAAAGAAATGCTTCGACGACTAACTAAAACTAAAGCGAGAGGAAATCAAATCAAACTAAATATGATGAATATCCCGGCCATGATGAAAGTGTCGATAAGTGAATCGTGTCAGAGAGAGGGCATTGTACGCCCAAAGCAAGATCGCTTAATGTGATGCCTCAAATGAAGATCGGTCATTTGAATGAGGATTTAAGATAATCTTTTAAAGAATGAGGGATGTTCGTGATTCGGGAAGAAAAGAAATGAATAACCTAACTAAAAACTAAAATGAGAGGATATTAAAATCAAATTAAATACGATGAATATTCTAGGTTGTAAATGAAAATGAAATATCGAAAGATAGGGATTAATATATGCCCAAAGCAAGATCACTAAAAGGGGATGCCCTAAAATAAAGATTGGCTTTGTAAACGAGGATTTAAGATATTCTTTGAAGAATAAGGGATATTCCTAATTATCTAAAAGAAAAGAAGTGAATGATCTAATTAAAACTAAAGTGAGAGGATATCGAATTCAAACTAAACATGGTGAATATTTTTAGGCTGTGATGTAAATGTAATATTGAAAGATAGGGGAACTGCATACTCAAAGCAAGATCATTAATTGGGGGATGCCCTAAAATGAAGATCAACTCTCTGAATGAGGATCTAAGATGAAAGAACGAGATATGCTCCTGGTGATCTAAAAGAAAAGAAATGAATAACCTAACTAAAACTAAAGTAAGATGATATCAAACTAAAACTAAACATAATAATGAATATCTCTATGTTGTGATGAAATGAAATACTGAATTATGGGAGCACAGTACACCCAAAGCAAGATCACTAATTGATGCCCTAAAATGAAGATCGACTATCTCGAATCTAGGATCTAAATAACCTATAAAGAATGAGGGATGGTCTTGGTAAAAAATGCAAATAGGGTGAATGCCCTAAAGAAGCGCTAAATGAAGGGAAATGCCCTAAGAAACCTCTAGGAGGGAGATGCCCTAAACAAAAATGCAAAGAGGGGGATGCCTTGAACAACTAATTAGATGGAAGTAAACAATCTATAACTGAAAACACTTAAAACAAAGCTAGAATATAGGAAAGTGGTCTGGAACCAACAACATCTAGATGACACATGTTGGCCTAAGGGTGCCTCTTTTTTTTAATTGAGGTTTTGATGATAACAAACCAAGATTATTGGTTACTTATAGTTAACAATGAGGTTAGTGATAGGTTGAAATTGATCAAACATAAAATTAAGATATTCCAAGCTTAAGATGACAATGGTGGATTTGATCAAGATTTTGGAAGTCAAGTTCGCTCAAATCAAAGAACCAAGATTTCAAATCCAAAATGACAAGTAACCAAACTCTAAGCTCAAGCATCACCGGTCCGTTTATTTAATTGATCAATTCAATTTTGGTCTAAAAGTGGTCGACAATGGTCGACTCTTTTGGGTCCAAAAGGGTGTTTTCATTTTCAATTTGTAGACCAAACTGCCGATCGGCTGGGAATCGGTTGAGTTGTGTTTCTTAACCTATGGATATGGTAGTTTTTATTAACTAACCCAAGAAAGCAAATAAATTTAGCGCTTGCTCAACCTGGGTAGAGTCCAAATGCTATGAAACTGCAGAACTACATAACGCATTAAATGCTAGTGCATTTAATCAATTAGTTGGAGGAATTGGTCAACTAGCTAGCATTTTAATCAGTTACTGAGTTTCCCCTCTATATATTTTATTTTGAGGATCATTTATTGCTAAGAAACACATTGCATTAAAGCTCTCAACTAATGTTTTCTCTTGCTAATCAATTCTCATTCAATTTTCTTGGTGCATTCAATTCACTTTGATATTCTAGAGTTGTAATAGATCAATCTTGTGAGCTAGAGAGAGTATCTCATTGTGTTTAAGAGTGAAAGCTTCAAATGTGTATAACTTGAAGGATTTGTGAAGTCCCCATTTGAGCCAAAACTAAGTAAAAGAAGCTCGTCAGAGTCAACTAGTAACCTCACCGCTGATACTACAGAATATTGTAATGAACCTCAAAGCAAACGGTTCACGCTTGCCTTGCAGACCTTATAGAGCATTAAATGCACAAATACCTAGTGCATTTAATAAACGACAAGCAATTAGGGGAACTGGTCGACCAATCAGCACTTGAATGAGCTACCAGTTTCCTCTATATATCAATAGATTGGGGATCATTTATTGCTAAGAGACACATTACATTAAAGCTCTCAACTACTGTTTTCTCTTGTTAATTAATTCCCATTCAACTTTCTTGGTGCATTCAATTCACTTGCATATTCTAGGGTTCACCTTTGAGTTCATCATAGCTTGAGTTGTAATATATCAATCTTGTGAGCTAGAGAGAGTGTCTCATTGTACTTAAGAGTTAAAGCTCAAATGTATTACTCTAAGAATTTCGTGAAGTCCCCATTGAAGCTATAAACTAAGGTAAAATGAAGAAATTCTGCCGGGAGCTTGAAACTAGTGGAACCTCACCTGCTGGATATAGTAGCTTCAGAATTAAATGAAAAGAAGCACCACCATCGTTCAACCCACAAGTCTAACTATCATAAAACTAAGAATCTACAAAGACGTTAAATGCACAATGGCTAGTACATTTAATGAAACTATCAAGCTAAGATGGAACCAAAGAAGTTAGACAACACTTTAATGAGCTACTAAGTTTCTCTATATATTGTATTTGGGTTTCCATTTATTACTAAGAGAAATATTGCATTAAAAGCTCTCAACCACTGCTTTCGCTAATCAATTTCATTCAATTTTTCTCGTGCATTCAATTCACTTGCATATTCTCTAGAGTGCACCTTGAGTTCATCATAGCCTAAGTTGTGGCTAGGATCAATCTTGTGAGCTAAAGAGAGTATCTCATTGTGCTTAAGAGTGAAAGCTTCAAATGTTTATAACTTAAAGGATTTGTGAAGACCCTATTAAAGCCAAAATCCATGAGCGAAGAAGCTCGGGTTAGAGCTTGAAACTAGTGGAACCCTCACCAACTGGATACAATAGCTTCCTATAATGAATCGATAGAGCAAACGATCTACTAGTTTCTCAACCAATGAGTACAACTACAAACGAGAATTTACAAAGACATCAAATGCACAACGGGTAGTGTAATTAATGAAATAGTCAACTAGTTGGGGGAACCGATCGATCAGCCAACACTTTAATTGTGACGCCCATTTCAGGTCCATTGACTACCGCCAACTCCGAATCTATATAACTGTGACATTACGAGACACACACATGAGTAAAATAGCCACATGGGGCCCATACATCCATACTCATATAACAAATATCTCAACTATATTCTCATAGTTTTCATGTTTGTTCTACAAAAAGATTTATACATATTTACAAAATATTTACTTAAAGCCACATTTCGGCTTTCTTCTCAAAAGATACCTCATCAAGGCATCGCCTCCCTTGATAGTCCCCAGACTCGAAAGGGTCCCACGACCGGGTGAGCAAAAAGCCCAAGAGAAAATTTTTCCTACAAGGGTTACTCCCCACCTAAAATGCATATGCAATGGCATATATAAACAATAAATCACATTCCATACAATTATTTTCTATATGAAATGTCTATATCATGCATGAGATGCAACCCCTCATGCTCACAACCTGAGTCCCACCCGACTCCCTCACACTTGGATTGCCAAGTGTGACTAAACCGCCACACCCTGACTAAAACCCATGGAAACCCTCCAATTTATTTATCAAAGTCTTTCCTTATTTCATGGGCCACTGATTCGTTTACACCAGAGACTTCACGCCTTTTTCTGGGCATTTTCATAAACTTGCATCGTCGGATTCATGTCTAACCGTGGAATAACCCGTGACTCACTCCGGGGGGGATCTACTCCCAACTTGTTCGCCAAAAACATGGTAATAATTATCATTTGACTACTACACACTCGTGAATCTCTACCTCGACTTTCTCATTCCATTTTTTCCGAGCTCACGACCACTCACCACACCATGAATAAACCTTACCCCGCACCCACACCTCGACCTGATGCATGATCGTGCATATGAGTCATGATGCCCATGCATTTTCCTCATGTTACATGCATGAATGAGCACTAAGATGAAGCGATTAAGGCACACCATGGATAATTATAATTTATAAGCATATAATTTACCTGATGCAAGACATATTAATACATCAAAAGCATGCATCAATATCACATCTAAACTTAGTATGTTATTCAAGCAAGCATAACACACAACAAGGTCTCAAAATTAGTGACTATTCAACAGGTACCTCACGCCTTTTCACAGAACACAACCGGTGTGAAACCTACATACAATCCATACCCTTAAATTCCACAGTTTGGAACTAATTTACATGGTTCCCACAAACAACCCCTACCATTATAAAAAGCCCCTTGTGCTGTGCAAACCAAGTAAAAATATCCACCTCCCTCGGGAGCTTCTCTCTCTCTACCTCCATCAATTACTCCTTTGCCACACATCGCATCCCCACCACCAACTTTAGTCCTCGAACTTTCGAACGTCGACCGCCCGAAACCCGGGAAAATCCTCATTTTCCCTTTCCTCCTTCTCCTTTTCTTCCTTTTCTCTCTACGGATTCTTTCCTTTCTTTTCTTTCCTTCCTTTCTTTTCTCTTCCTTTTGCTTTTCTTTTCCTTTTCTCTTTCTCATCTAATTTCTTTCTATTTCTCCTCATTTTCTCTTCCTTGGTCCTTCTCCCCTTCGAGAATCCATCATTCGGTCAATGGGAGGAAATTGCCTCTCCATTTCCTCAAATTAAAGGTATGGCTCTCCCTTTTTCCATTTTTCTTTTCTTATTTCATAATTCCCCTTTTTGACATCATCACCACATGGCTCAATGTGAGCCATGGGATCCCTTCTTCCCCACACATGGCTCATTGTGAGCCATTCCTTTTAGTAGACCACATGGATCTTGCCAAGTGTCACATTCTTAGGCGCCAGTGGGTGTCCCCTAACCTTGCCATTTTTCATCCGACACCCCACGCATCGAAAAACGTGAAATTCCGATCACCTCGGAATCTAACGAAATTCGACGTGGTTACTAAATTTCAAGGACGATTTCCCCTTAACCCGAGGTCCGCTTCATTATCCGAGATCTAGAAAATTTTCAGATTTTCACCGAAATTACCATTTTACCTCTTATCCAAAAATCTTGGATTTTCTCGTCTCACATTCCTTCTTTAAAAGAATCCTCGTCCCCGAAATTCCACCCACACACACATGCAATCACATGCACATACGCTCCAACTGTGAGCAGAATCCTTGAGATCTTAACTCACCGTCTCCATATATGCAACTTTCACCCTAATTCCTAGGGAAGAATTCCCCGAATACTGGCTCTCCCAGAGGCCTCAACCTCCAAGCCCAAACCTACCAAACAAGATGCAATAATAATGAACATAATGCACCCATCAACACATACAGGAGTAGAAACATACCTCGCAAGATCCGGGTCGATCCCACGTCACCACCATAGCGACACGCCCCGGGTCCCCCGGTCCCAGCCTCGTGAGCCCCGTGACCGACCTCGACTCCATACCCCGGCCCTCCGCCTCGCGTCCTCAGACCGCCGAAGGCGCTTGCGTAGCACCTCGCAACGGAAACTGATCTCTCCAATTCACACCGGAGCGGTGAGAACAACCTCGAGTCCGCGTGCTCGTCCCACCCGATGACCGGACTCGCACCGGCCTCAAAAACCCCGGGATCCCCGTCTCCGCGGCAATCCCTTTCATATGTCCAGCCGCTGGCAATAGAAGCATGTCATCGGCCCGGGCCGCCCCGCACCGTGGCTCGTGGGACCGCAGGCTCGCCCTCTTTCCTCGCATCAAAGCATACCGATCTCCCTTCCTTCCCACTAGCACTCAGATCCCGGACGCCTCGCGGCATCCTCACCTCTCTCTATGGTTGTGGTCATTCCAACCATAGAATCCATATCCCTGTAGGCGGAGACTCACCATCTCGCCTCGACGGACAACTTCAGCCCATTCTTCAAAACTCCTCCCGATTCTCAGGCTAGCGTCTGCGGGCCACATAGTAGTCGGGCCGGACCAAGTACCCGTGGAATCTAGCCACGTAATCCATAATCATCATCGCTTCCTCGCTTTCAAAATTTAGGAACTTCCCCAGCTTGCATGTTCCCGCGTTTCGAAAATACTTACTCACGAATGTACCTCAACGCCGTGCCATGTCAGCGTGTACTCTAATGGCCTCGTGGGCCCTCGCCCATCTCCACCATACCCGGGCCTCACCCTCTAGCCGAATGCGCCTAACCGATCCCGGCACATCGGGAGGTGTGACGCCCCAAACCCGGTGCCGTTGACCAATTCACAACCCGCCTGAATCTACACGCCTCATGTCACGAGACCCATACATGTCTTCGTGTACGGCCACTGCCTACACGTCATGCTCATAAAATGTATACTCTTATACAAAAAGCATTTGTTTACAACTGTATTTAATTACAATTTATACAAAACTGGCTTCTGCCCGTAATTTTACAAAGAACAAAAATACAAGATATACGATTCGCCATTTCTTCAGCCTCTTGCAAGTCCCGAATCCATCCCCAAGTGCGTCTCGATACCGAAAAATATTATTCCCACGACAGAGCAAAGCCCAAGAGGGAATTTCCCTTTAATGCGCATCTCCTCACTCTGGGCGCAATGCAATGGCACACCAAACATTCAACACATGCTAATATATCACTCATGCATATATTAACATAATTAATTCCATACATCATGTTATTCAGTTTATAACAATAACATAAACTTAGCTCACATGGGCTAAGGCACAACCCTGGGCAAATTCATCTTGAACCGCCTTAATAAATCACACAAACATGTTATTTTCTCATGGCAATAACACAACATCACACCAAATCACCCAAACAGTCCGTGGACCGTCCAAAACACTCTAGGGATTTCTTCACTCGGTCCAAATCTTTTGGAACCAAACCCACGGCCATCCAAGCCTCAACAAATCCCCATCCATTACAAGGCCCCCTTAACAAAAGTAAAAACAAGCAGGAGAAAACCCCTACTTTTTCTAGCTTGTCTAAACCCCCAACCCAGACCCACACGCAGCTCTCGACGCCAGAAGATCAACTCGCTACAATAAGCGAGCCGACGGTCCAATCGTCAGAGATCTTAGAGAGAAGCTTCGACTTTCTCTCTCTTAAAACCCCATCTCCGTACCCACTCGCCTCGTCAAACAACCACCAAGAAGAAAATGGAAAGTGGAGAAGATGATGTCTCTCCTTAAAATTACAAGTTTGCCCCTCACACTGACTTTCTCCAACCCACTTTACATGTGGCTCAATGAGCCATGGATCTCCAGCCATGTGTCCTCATGAGGACATGCAATTGGTTGTATATTTAGTCTCCACGTGGGCAGCCCTCTAATCCCGCCACTTGGCATCCCCTTATTCTCACGTGTCATCCGACACCCCACGCCCCTCGAAAACATGAAATTCCTCGACTCAATTTAATCCAACTAAATTCGGACAGCAGGAATTAGATTTCGCGAGACGATTCCAACACGTAAGTCCTGCTTTCGGGCCATCCGAGATCTAGAAAAATTTTGGATTTTGACCGAAATGACCATTTTACCCTCCTTTAGGGAATCTGGATTTTTCCGGGGTCTCACATTCTCCCCCCCTTAAAAGAATTTCGTCTCGCGACTTTACACATCCTACCACGTGCATATGCGACTTTACACGATCCCTGTTTGGTGTGTAAACGATGACCTTTCCAAGGTCACAATCACTGACAACCCAATGGGCCGTCAACCTAATCCATGTCCTGAATGACGTCCATTCACCGAACCCTTGCCGGTTCACCCACACCCAATAAAATTTCCAATGGGTATCCAACTCTCGAGTCACTCCCGACTCCTATCACTCAACTCTAAGTCTACGTGATAACCACAACCGTGTGTTTTCATCCCAAGTCACTCCCGACTCCTATCACTCAACTTTAAGTCTGGGTGATAACCATATCCTCAGATGTCCTCACTCCTCGAAGTTCCCTCCCGACTCCTATCACTCAACTATAAGTTCCGGGTGATAACCATATCCGTGATGTCCTCACCTCGAGTCTCTCCCGACCCTATCGTGTCAACTCCTCACCCCACATCCCAGTGGAGTAAACATCCAATATCCGGGCTTCTGCAAAGGTCTCAACCCTAAGCCCAATTCCATCGCTGTCAGATGCTGGAATGAATAAATTTTGATGTATCTAATTTAAACGCTACTCTAGTCAACAAGTACGACGAGAGTAAGATACACGCACTCGCATATCCGCCTCAACTGAACGCCTAGGTCTCCGTAATTACGCAGAGATCCCGCCTCCTAGGACAATCTTCTCCCTCATATGCCCAGCCGGGCGGCAATGGTAACACATCATCCGCCTCTAGCTCGACCCGAACTCGGCCCGCAAACCCCGTGCTCCGACCGACCTACGCTCCGTCTATATGACCCGGCCCGGCGGCATTGCTGGTGCGGCACCGAACCGATACCGGGCTCCCGATCCATACCAGTGGACTCGGGAGTGAACAACTCCAGATCCCCTCGCCGGCCCTACCACACCGACTAGGACCATGCTTTCAGCAAAACCTGGGATCCCCTCGGCTCCCCAGGCTAACTCTCTCATATGTCCTGCCGGCAATGGTAGTGTTAACACCATCTGCCCATCCACTACTAGAAATTTCATATTCCGTGACTACGTTATTCATCCCAAAAACAAAATTTCTGGTCACGAATAATAATCTACAAACTGTAAAATGCTTTCGATCGACAATCGCCATAGTATCCCGTCAGGAATGTTTTCTCGCGACTCATTCCTAACTTTGTCAGCATACAATTTGTTTGTGTGATGGATGATATTGGTCATCAATGTAAAATTTTTTATGTCCAACATCTCGTGGCGCATTTCACTTTCTACCATTGAGTAATTGGTCGCAAATTTTTATTTTTTGCAATGAAAAATTTGATCACATTTGAAATGTTTCTACGATGAATTTACAGACGCAATTTCATGTTTCTATGATGAATTAACATGGTCATAAATTGGTGTTTCTATGATGAATTTACATTGGTTGCAATTTTGTTTTTTCTACACGAATTTACATGGTCCCAATTGTTTGTTTATATGATGAATTTACATGATCGCAAATTCATGTTTCTATGATGAATTTACATGGTCACAATTTTGTGTTTCTACGATGAATTTACATGGTCACGATTTTGTGTTTCTATGATGAATTTATATGGTCGCAATTTCGTGGTTTTACGATGAATTTTCATGGTTGCAATTTCGTGTTTTTATGATGAATTAACATGATCGCAATTTCGTGTTTCTACAATGAATTTATGTGGTCACAATTTCATGTTTCTACGATGAATCTATGTGGTTGCAATTTCACGTTTGCACGATGAAGAACAATTGGTCATGGTTTATAATTTTTCATGATAAAAAAATTAGACATGGTTTAAATATTTCTAGGATGAAATTAAATGATCACAATTGGTCATTTTATATAGCAAAAATAAATGGTCTAAAATTAATCTCACTGCAACACCAATTTCACTAGCAAATTTGCAAGCATAAGCACATAGCGGTCTCCCTTCTTCTTCCGCAAATGATATAAGAATTCTCTAATAGTACATCTAATCCTTTTCCTCGAGATGGGCCTCGCCTCTTTTGTGTTGTTGATGAACCTCCTATATGACAATGACAAAGAGATTATATTAATTGAAATGTTTATCGCAGTCAATTACCTTTGATAGTTTTACAAAAATAATACCTTGTAATCATGTTGATGATGGACAAACAATGTTAGTGATAGATTGATACCACCCGGAGCCATGTAATCGCTTTTACAATATAATATGATACAAATAATATGACAACTAGTTTGAGATTATAGATTCCGAGATACTCCATATAATTTATTTCAAATGGTGAATAAGTCATGGACATAATATTATTATATAACTCAAATAATATTGAAGTAGTAGGGAAGACAACCTAAATAAAAGGAAACAAAAAAAAAAAAACATTTAAGTTTTTATAATACATTTAGAAGGATGCTTTTAGAGTTTACAACTCGTTGCTACAAAATTTATTCTTGCAAGAAAAATTACCAAGATAGTTTGTCTCATGTTCAAATCTATAAGAACATCTTTACTAATTATAAGAGGCAAATATTTTCTAACACTAAAAAGATAAAAATGACAATTAATCATATTCACAACCAAAATAAATGCTTCAATCAGATCAAAATTATCGAGGTTGAGTATTATATTGAGGAAGAAAAAATTAAGTAAGATGATAAGAATAGCAAACAAAATTTCTTTCACTACTTATAATGGTTTGAAATTGGAAAAACATTAGCACAACTTACACTTTTTGAATATTCTTTATAGATAAAAGAATTTCAATGATCCATTAGAATTAGTTAAAATATCCAAGAATTTTAGGAAAAGTCAGTAAATATATTAAAAAATTCAAAACCCAATTCTAGGTCACCTTGAATCCTATATGTATCGAGTAATAACATCTAAAGATGCATGTTGGTTTAAAAGGTACTTCCTTTACCAATAAGTGTGCTTCTTTTGACATTCTCTAATGCTCTGCCAAGAAGTCAACCTTACATAATGTTTTATCATTTTTTCTCGCATGTCCATTGCGGCTATCGTTACAACCATATAACAATCAACAAGGAACTCATCCTATCCCAAAAAGGACAATGACCACCCACCAATAAACCATAATGATAGTATTTCAAGTAAACATAAATTATTTATTAGTATATAAAGTTTTTGGAATACAGATCAAAGAAAGTTTCAACCATATCGATAAATACGATGCTCATCATTAAAAACATAAGATAAATATATTAAATAATGATAATTTACTAAGTATCCTCGTGATATGTCTTTATGAAACAATGTTTTACGAAGTGCAATCTAAATGAACAAAAAAAGGGATAGTGTCTTCATATGCCGATACAAAGGAATTCCAATGTACTCTTTTTAGCTTGTTTCATTTTAATCATGCTACTCACAGAAACAAAATTTACAAATCAAAACTTCTTGCGTAAAGAATAATCACTTCTAAACCCAAACAAAAAATTAAATAAACTAACTCAAAAAAGTTGTGAGACTTCATACTTGTTTCTAGTTCCTAGTTACTCAAACACCATACTGCTTGTACATATTTCTTGGGAGAGAAAATATGAGAAAGAAACTAGGCTTGTGTCTCTTTATTTCTTTTAATGATAATAATATTAATAAATTATTAAAGATAATTTACTTTTTTGAAGAGTGATAATTTAAATATTTAATTTTAGAGATAATCTAAACTAGGGCCTTCATTATTACAAATATTTATATTTAAATTTAATTTAATAAAATAAAATTTTAATTTTTAAGCATTCTTAGGATAAATAAGGATTATTTGTTTTTCATGTAATTTTTGTTGAATTTTTTTTCTTTGCTTTTAACTTTTATGATTTACATTTCAAAAAAAAGCTTTTATGATTTGCGTGTAACTTAAATGGAAGTGAAAACCATACAATTTAAAAGATAATAATAATATTATAATTTTAATTAAATATAATATATTTGTATTTGAAAACAAAAGTTACTAGTAATAAGATTATTATAAGATTTTAATTAGATATTTAAAAGATAAGAATATTATTATAAAATTTTAATTAAGTATAATATTTTTATTGTTGAAAAAAAATTAGTTACTGGTAATAATAATATTATAAGATTTTAATTAAATATATATTCTAAAAGTTACTAATAATAATAATTTTATAAGATTTTAATTAAATATATATTCCAAAAGTTACGTACTAATTTCAATTTGAAAAAATTCAAAAATAAAATAAAATCTTAAGGATCAATTACAATGCCTCCTCGTCATTGTTATATTAAAAATCAAGTCGCATATTGAATTTTAGGAAATGTGAATAAAACTTCAAAATCATGTTACTTATCCTTAAAATCCAATTAGTAATTACCAATATATTTTGGGTTTATTAATACTTTCAAATCCAATCATATTTATATCAATGCACTTAAAATTGATGTTTATCCAGCTTAAAACATTCACTCTTTTACATGTATGGTATGAAAAAATAGTTACTAAACTATTTTAATATAAATATAGTTTTCCAATCATTATCTATTGTTCTTTTTACATAATCACTGAAGAATTTTAAATTATCTTATAAATGAAAAATATTAATAAAACACTAGATTTAAGGAGTTTAAGATAGTTTTAAAAAAGTGTTATCATAAACTTTCATAAAATTTAAAAACCCAATTTTATATCATTGTCTAACTAAATATAATAAATATTTTATAGATTTATCAAAGTAATTTGGTTATATATATATATATATATATATATATATATATATATATATATATATATATATATATATATATATATATATATATATATATATATATGTAATTATTTATACAATATAAATATAGTTTTTCCAATCATTATCTATTGTTTTCTTTATTTAATCATTGAATAATTTTTAAATTATCTTATAAATGGAAAATATTAATAAAACATTAGACATGATTTAAGGAGTTTAAGATAGTTTATATATATATATATATATATATATATATATATATATATATAGTATATATATATATATATATATATATATATATATATATATATATATAATTATTTATACAATATAAATATAGTTTTCTAATTATTATCTATTGTTTTTATTTAATCATTGAATAATTTTAAATTATCTTATAAAAATGGAAAATATTAATAAAACACTAGACATGATTTAAGGAGCTTAAGATAGTTTAAAAGGTAGCATTATAAACTTATATAAAAATTTGTAACCCAATTTTATATCATTGTTCAACTAAAATAATAAATATTTTATAGATTTCCTTATCAAAATAATTTGGTGATATATTTTTTATCGATTTATATATATATATATATATATATATATATATATATATATATTTATTTATTTATTTATTTATTTATTTATACAATATAAATATAGTTTTCCAATCATTATCTATTGTTCTCTTTACTTAATCATTGAATAATTTTAAATTATCTTATATATGGAAAAATATTAATAAAATATTGGATATGATTTAAGGAGCTGGAAGATAGTTTAAAAATGTGTTAATATAAACTTATATAAAAATTTAAAAACCCAATTTTATATCATTGTCTAACTAAAAATAATAAATATTTTATAGATTTTTATCAAAATAATTTGGTAATATATTTTATCGATTTAATTATTACAATGGGTCCAAAAGCTCATAAAAAATTGAATTATTTTAAAATTATATAAGTACATGGAAAAACATATAATTAATTGAAAAATTATAGAAATAATTTTTATAAATATTTTTTTAACAAAACGGTTTATATTGAGAGTAATATTTTAATGTGTTTAAAAAAGCCTCATGAAGTGTGTATTTTAAGAAGGTAATCTTTAATAATAATATAAAATTGTTTTAAACTAGAAAGTGTATTTTGAAAAGTCACAAAAAATAGTGATCCCAAATTATTAGACATTTGTAACTACAATTATCGCCCTCAAAATACTAAAATTTCAAAGGTGAATTAATTATGAATTTTCTCACATGTGTTAAAGTCTTTCCTTGCGGATCACCGTAAAAGCAGCTACAAATAATAAAAAATTTTTAGGGCCAACCAATGACTAATAGCAAATAATATAACATTTTTGCCACTATCTTTTAGTTCCTTATAATATATCAAACTTTTGGGTATTGTGTTAAATTATTCTCGTAGAATATAAGTTTTTGTAACTAACATAAGGTGTATTGTAAATAATAATTCTTCTATGACTACCAATGAGTGATCATAGATCATAGGGTATCTTATGACCAATTTTACTCTTCCTCACAAAATATCATACTTAGAGACATGTTATAATATTTCATTATTATATATTTTTTTTATACTAACATAAGTTTCATCACAATTTATATATCTTTTCTATGACTAATCAATAAGTAGTCATAGATTGGAGCATCATCTATGACCACTTTTACCGCTCCTCACAAAATGTCATTAGTACTTTTAGAGATGTGTTATAAATATTTCTCTATAGATTTTTTTTGAGACTAACATAAGTTTCGCCACACCATTATACCTGCCTACGGCCAATCAATGAAATGAGCGATCATAGATCATAGACATTTTGTGACCACTTTTACTGCTTTCTCACAAAATATCATACTTTTAGAGATGTGTTGTATAATATTTCATGAAATTATAATTTTTTGAGATCAACATAAAGTTCATCATAATTTATTATACTGGCCGATTTCACCTCAACTCAATAAGTGGCTCACAACTTATAAGATGTTTTGAGACTAAAATAACTAGTCCTCGCAAAATATCAAACTTCCAAGGACGAGCTATAATATTTTTTATATATTCGTAGTACTTTTAGACCAATATAAGATTTATCATAAATACTAATACATTTACAACCAATCAATAACTGTCACAAGTTATAATATCTATGGCTAAGCAATGGTTGCTATAAATAAAATTATTAGTTGTAAATAACAAATATTTAAATTGTTTATCTATTAAAATTACGTAATTAATCATTAAAGTTCATCGTAGAAAATTGGAATCAATGACTAGTATTAGTTGATCATAAAAACTTTGGACATAGAAAACCAAATTTCTTGTAGTGATCCTGATTGGCGACCCTAACTCGTCTCACTGATGATTGGGACTGAGGTGTCCCATAACATTGGGATTCCTCGTCCGGTGCGGGGGCAATCCAAAGCTCTAAAGTGTCCAGCCGGCCCGGCAGTAAGTAACACACCCTCTCCCGCCCGTCTCGCCTGGGAAGGTCTCATCCCGGCCTTGGTCCCGGGACATCCTGGCCTTGTCCCCGGATATCCCCGTGAAACAGAACCCTCTCGCTCTTTCCCGGTTGGAGGAAGATGAATCTTCCTTCCTCTTAAGACTCAGCACTCCATATCCTCGTGGATTTGCCTCGCGATGTCGCCTACTCCCTCCCCGGGCCGCCCTCCCTTCTCCTTCTCCCCTTCCTCTCCGCAAGCTGCACTAGGCCCCGTGCGTAATACGGGCAACCCACACTCCCTTACAACCTCATCAAAGGACTCAGCCGGTCAAACATCGGTGTGCTTGGCTGGGGCACCTCGTGGAGTCAAACCTCACGTCCTCTCCCTCGACTAGCCATCTACATATGTCAAATGGCAACAAGATTCATTTGGTTTTCATTTCAATCTAACTAGCAGTGCACATGCCAATTACTAATAGATTCTAATAACCGTGAAATCCAATCTCGCTCACTTCCTAAGTGGTGCTAACTGCTAACCACTCAATTCATTTATTTAAAAATTTTCATGTTCTTTTCACTATTCAAATCCCTAAGGTTATTGTTCCTAACCTTAGTATTATCCTTTTTCCTATACGCATTATACCATGCATATAATTTCCTACGCAATAACTGCGCAATTAAATTCTCATATACATATACATCATACCTTATATATGTCTTTCCACGCAATTTGAAACACAAAATCACGCAATTAAAAACATGCAACAATAATAACGTATCTCAAAGGGTGTAAATACAGCCTCGAGACACTATTCATAGACCGGAAAAATTTTTAAATAAAATTTTCACATACCAGTTTAATGCATTTATAATAATTGCAATATAAATATTTCATATATTAAATCATTCACAAGAAAAATTTTAAAAATTTTGTACTCTTTTTTTTTTTTTTTAAAAGTTCCCGTGAACAAAGGCTCATGAACAAAAGATTCATGAATGCTGTTTCAACAAGTATTCACAACAAGCAGTAGACCGAACTAAATCGGGTTTGCGCACAAAGGCGCACACCTGCGCCCATGTCACGCGCACACGCGCGGCGCAGCGCCTGTGTCGCCGCCGCTACAAGACAACACTCAAACAAGGCTGCGATGCACAAAGCAAGGTCACAAAGAAGTAGGTCAGCGCGCATAGCGCCCAGTCGTGGACGATGTCGATTCCTCCCGAGGCCATCCCATGTCGCGACATCACATTCACAGGTCGCGACACCGTCAAATTCAAACTAACCCAGGTCCCGACTTCACTTCGATGTCGCTACATCAAGGTAGTTAATCATGTCATATTATCAATCGCGGTCGCGACATCGCCTCCTTCCCGCCCAGCCCCAAGCCGTCGCTACATCGCTTTCCCGCAGTGTTCGCGACCTCCCGGACGCGACGAACCGCTGCCCGACATCAAGTTCATGTCGCCACATCGTCTCTTCTATCAAAGCCGTGTCGCTACGCCGCCCCATGTAGCGACCCGAGACTAACCTATGTCAGCGACATCAACTCTGGCGTCGCGCACTTCATTCCCGCCTACGCGGATTTTATGTCGCGACGCGCTTTGTAAGCTTCAGCCGCGACTCCCACTTCGCTACCCATGTCGCGATCTCAAAATGATGTCGCTGACATCCAATTAACTCAAATTCTACTCGCGACGGTCGACGCCATTCTTCCATGTCGCGACGTCCCTTGCAGCCACCCATGTCGCGACCTCAAAATGATGTCGCGACATCAATTTCTCCTAGCAGTGTCGCGACATCACAATGGTGTCAAGACACCACCCAAGCCCCCTCCGTCGCGACATCAAAACGGTGTCGCTGACCTTCAAGTCACCGTACTCTTTCGCTAAGTCGAGACGCCGCTTTCCATGTCGCGACCTCCCTTGCTGGCACCCATGTCGCGAAGCCACAAATCCATGTCGCGACGCCTGGCCTGGCTTCAACCGTGCAGCATCGTCGCGACGCCACTTCCTGTCGTGACCTCACGCCCAACCAAACCAGGTCGCGACCTCAGTCAGGTTCTAACCTGCAACCACTTTTTTTTTTTTTTTCATCCGTAAATAGCTCTTTTTTTTTTCTCACACTTCCATGATGCGAGCCTAACCTAATCATATATTGAAAATTCACAATTTTAAGAGTTGAATTGGAGCACTCTTTTTCCGTGCGCGAAAAATCGAACAACCTCCCATGTAATCTCACAACACAACTCGGGGTCTTCAAAACTCGGAACAATTGTTCAAAATCAAAAAAAAATTTTCATCATCCAAGAGCCTTCCCCGCTACTCCTAAAGATGCAGCTTGAACACCGCTTCTTTACCCACTTCGGAAATTCCCTCATAATTGAATTCCAACTCTTTCCTTGTGCAAAACCGAATAATTTTCCGTCCTGCACTCCTTAATTGCGGTATGTTCAACTGAGCTACTGGCCCAAATTTTTTTTTTTTTTTTTCGTTTATTTCCCCGTTTACTGACCGTTTGCCCATGTATCACTTCGGAACACCCAAGGTTATATTGTTCAACACCTCCTATGCTACTCGCCACCAAGCATACAATCATACAATTCATACAACAACATGTTATGCACCATCACACATCACATTTAATCTGGCTCAAGATGCACACCGATGTATGATCTATCCTGTGTCTTAAATAAATGTCCTAGGTATATCGTATACCTAACCCTCACACCCATCGAGCTCCCAAGGTAACCGCTTACCTTTAGCTCGATACTCATGTCGTGACGCCCCAAACCCGGGTGTCCCCGCTGACTACCCGTCAACCCGCTGAAATCTACATGTCCTGCTCATGTCATGAGACCCATACATGTTCAAAATGGCCACTGGGGCCTACACGTCATGCTCTTCATAAAATTGTGGTTATTTTATACAAAAAGCATTTGTTTACAATCATATTTAATTATAATTTATACAAACTCGGGTTTCTTGCCCGTAATTTTACAAAGAACAAAATACAAGATAAGGCCGATTGCCATTTCTTCGCTTCTCTAAGGTCCCTGATGCGTCCCATCCCCAAGCGCGCCTCTCGAGCACTTAAAAAATATATATGCTCCATGACGGCGAGCAAAGCCCAAGAGTGGAATCCCTACTTGCTACTCTCCCACCTAAGTGCAATGCAATGGCACACCAAATATTCAACACAGCTAATATATCACCCATGCATATATTAACATAATTAATTCCATACATCATGTTATTCGCTTTATAATACAACATAAACTAGCTCATTACGGGCTAGCAGCACAACCCTATAACCATCTTGAACCGCCCACAACACTGTAACATGTTATTTTTCTCATGGCAATAACACAACATCACACCAAATCACCCAAACAGTCCGTGGACCGTCCAAAACACTCTTAGGGATTCTCTTCCCACCCTGGCCCAAATCTTGGAATCGAAACCCACTCCGCCATCCAGCCTCAACAAATCCCCATCCATTACAAGGCCCTTAAACAAAAAGTAAAACAAGTAGGAGAAAAACCCCTACTTTTTCGGAGTTTGTCGAAACTCCCCAAATCTGGTACCCACACGTAGCCTTCGACGTGTAGATCACTCTCTTGCCTCTTGCGCCTGCCAGCCGACGGCCCGATAGCAGATCTTAGAGAGAAGCCGACTTTCTCTCTCTAAAACCCATTCTAGCCACCGCCCGTGAAACAACCAGCCAAGAAGAAATGAAAGCAGGAGAAGATGATGCCTCTCCTTAAAATTACAAGTTTGCCCCCTCACACTGACTTTCTCCAACCCACTTTTACATGTGGCTCAATGTGAGCCATGGATCTCCCTCTGTGCCATGTGTCCTCATGAGACATGCACCGTTGGCATTTGGTCTCCCACGTGGCAGCCCCCAATCCTACTTTCACTTGGCATCCCCATTTTGCCAGCGTCATCCGACACCCCACGCCGAAACGCCGAAATTCGACCACTGAATCCAACAAAATTCGACGTGGTAGCTAGATTTCGCGAGACGATTCCAACGTTGAAGTCCGTTTTGTCATCCGAGATCTAGAAAAATTTTGGATTTTGACCGAAATGACCATTTTACCCTCCTTTAGGGAATCTGGATTTTTCCGGGGTCTCACAGGAGGTGATCTCCATAGCCTCCAATATATTCTCCATCTCAACAGATAGAACCAATGGTCCGCCAATTACTGGATCTCTCTCCCGTGAACGCTTCGGAGTGATGGTGTGCTCTAAACTCCGAGGTTACCAGACTCCCTCACTACCGCTATGCTCTCTCGCCCTCGAGCGCTAGCAACCACGCGATAGCCTACCGCTCACAAAGGCCTACTGAAAATACCGGTGATGGCCCGATGCCTGCGGGTGCTCGACCACATCTCGTGGACGACCCCACGTCCCGCCCCCTCGACCAGCCATCTACATATGTCGTCGGCAACAAGATTCATTAAATTTTCACTTAGTCTAACTAGCGTGCACCCCGCCAATTATTAATGTGACTTTACAACCATGAACTAACCTGCTCATTTCCTGCTGCGTTTAATTGCCAACCACTCATAAATAAATTCAAATCCCTCATGTTCCGCTTTTATCCAAGTTCCTAAGGCACTGCTCCTAACCTTTTTAGCATTCACCTCTTTCATATACACATTAAACCATGCATATAATATTCTTACGCACTAACCGCGCAAACATAATTCCCATATACATTAGTCCGTGTATATGTCATTTCACGCAATTTGAAACACAATTTACGCAAAAAAAAAAAAACAAAGAACATCAATGACGTATCTCAAAGGGTGTAATTACAGCCCCGAGACACTATTCACACACCGGAAAAATAAAATTTTTTTCACATACCTCTTCAAGGCACCTATTAATTTTTGCAATATAAATATTCCATATATTAAATCATACACAAGAAAATTTTTAAAATTTTTGTACTATTTTTTATTTTTTATTTTTTTTTACCTATGAACGCTTGCTCATGAACAAGGTCCATGAACGCGGTCCAAACAAGCACCCAAACGTTGTACCAAATCGACCGGGTTAGTGCACAAAGGCGCACACCCAACCCATGTCGCGCAGACACCGCGCCAAGAAGGTCGCGTCAGGCACCGCTGCGCCGCACAACGCCTATGTTCAAGGTGATGTCGCGCGTTAATACCAAATACAAGCAGTCGCGCCGTAGCACCTGTGTCGTGGTGCATGTCGCGACTTCTCCCCGCTCTCGCCCAAATTTAACCTCTCGTGTCACACGCCACTTCGATGTCGAGACATCATGGCAACTAGAATCATGTCGCGACATCATATCGGTGTCGCGAAACCGTCTCTCCTGCCCAGCCTCAAGCCAGGTCGCCACCCTATGTCGCGACATCAATTTCATGTCGCGACCTCTTAAACGACCAACCTATGTCGCGACGTCAACCCCATCGCGACATCCTGAAGACTAACCTATGTCGCGACATCGTCTTCATGTCGCGACCTCCCAGACTAATGTCCATGTCGCTGCCCATGTCGCGACCTTGCAATGATGTCGCGACATCAAGCCCGCTCAGCCACTGCCACCCATGTCGCGACCTCACACTGATGTCGCGACATCAAGCCTGCTCAACCCCATTTCTGCTACGTCGCGACGCCATTCTTCCATGTCGCTGACGGCCCCTTGTAAATCAACCCATGTCGCGAACACCGCAATGATGCTCGACATCGCACCCTCAAAGCTTCCAGAACCCCTCAAGCCATTAATCCACCAGTCGCGACGGCCCATTTCCGGGTCGCACCTCACGCCCAACCAACTGTGTCGCGACCACCTCGAATCCAAGCTGTCGCGACCTCAAATAGGTCATCCCCAAACTCGCAACGGATTTTTTTTTTTCTTCCAAAGAGCTTTTTTTTTTTCTCTGCATTCCTTAGATGCAAAAATAGCCTAACCCACTCCTATAACGAAAATTACAAATTTAAGAGAGTTGAATTACTAACTCTTTTTCCATGCGCGGAAACCGAAACAATCTCCTTAATCTCACAACACACAATCTACTGGTCTTTAAAAACTGGAACAATTATCCAGAAAAATAAAAAAATTTTCTCCCATCCAAAGAGCCTTCCTCAAGTACCCTTAAAGATGCAAAGAATCTTGTACCCCGCTCTTACCCACTTCTAAACTTCTCGAATTTAATTACTAATTGCTTTCCTTGTGCGAAACTCGGAATAATTTTCCCGTAATTCCCAAAACCCATTCTCGTTTCATGTTCAAAATCGAGCACTCCGCCTTTAAAAATATTATTATTATTTTTTTTTTCGTTCATTTCTGGACTATTCTGCCCAAAATTTTCTCGACCACCTAAGGTTAGATTTTTCTCGACCCTAATGTTCAACACTTTTTCCTATGCTATTCACCAAGCATACAATTCACACAATTCATAACAAACATGTTATACACACCATTCATCAATACAAAAATGGATGCATGATCTAACCCGTTTCCCATCAAGTTCTAGGTATATCGTATACCTAAGCTCTGATACCAAGCTGTGACGCCCCATTTCCCGGGGGTCCGTTGACTACCCGTCAACCTACGGAAATCTATATGTCTCGTATTACGAGACACACACATGAGTAGAATAGCCACATGGGGCTCATACATCCATACTCATATAACAAATATCTCAACTATATTCTCATAGTCTTCATGTTTGTTCTACAAAAAGATTTATACATATTTACAAAATATTTACTTAAAGCCACATTTCCTCAGCCTTCTTCTCAAAAGATACTTACCGCACTGCCTCCCGGATAGTCCCCTCGTACCGAAAAGGTCCCACGACGGTGAGCAAAGCCCAAGAGGAAAATTTTCCTAGCCAAGGGTTACTCCCCACCTTAAAACGATACGCACCTAAGATATATGAAACACAAATCACATTCCATACAATTATTTTCTATATGAAATGTCTATATCATGCGGCCTTGAGATGCAACCCTCATGCTCACAACCTCGAGTCCCACCTCGACTTCACACCTCCGATTGCCAAGGTGCATTAAAACCGGCCACACACCCCGACTAAACCATCGGAAAACCCTCCAATTTATCGATCGTTTTTCCTTTATTTTTAGGGCCACTTGATTTCGTTTACACCGAAGGACGCCGCACGCCTTTTCAACATTTTCACGAACTTGCATCGTCGGGATTCATGTCTAACCGTGAATAACCTGTGGGACTTTCACCTTGGGGGGGGATCTACCCCAACTTGCTCCGCCCAAAACATGTAATTTATCATTTTGATCATTTACACACTCGTGAATCTCTACCTTGGACTTTGTCCCATTTTTCCCGAGCTCACGACCCACTCACCAACATCACGACAAAACCTTTACTCCCGCACCCACACCCGACCCGGACACATGACCGTGCATATGAAATGCATGATGCCCATGCATTTTCCTCTTACGTTACATGCATGAACGAGTTACACTACATGAAGCATTTACACACCATGGATAATTATAATTATACATATAATTTACCTTCCATGCAAGACACATATTAATACATCAAAAAGCATGCATCAATATCACATTTCCAAATCCTATGTTATTCAAGCAAAGCTTACAACACACACAAGGTCTCAAAATTAGACTATTCAAATGCGGTACCTCACTACTTCGCAGAACATGAAACCACATTTGGTTCCAACTTATCATCATATCATCAACCATAGAAACTTTCGCCAATCAATCCTAACTCCCACTGGGGCCGGGTGATCGTAAGTGAAACCGGTCATACAATCCATACCCTCTTTACCTTACGCTTTGAACTAATTTACATGGTTCCCATAAACAACCCCTCACTACTACAAAGCCTTTAAAGGTGCAAACCAAGTAGAAAATATCCTACCTCTTGAGTTTGTCGTAACTCCAACTCGTGTCCACACGTAGATCCTACCGGGCGGCACCAACTTTAGTTCTCATACTTTCGAACGTCGACCGCCCGAAACCCTGGAAAATCCTCCTTTTCCTTTCCTCCTCTCCTTTCTTCCTTCTTTCTCACGGATTCTTCTTCCCTTTCTTTTCTTTCCTTCCTTTCTCTTTTCTTTCCTTTTTATTTTTCCTTTTCTTTCCTCCTTTTTCTCTTTTCTCATCTCATTTCCCTTTCATTTCTCCCCTCATTTTCTCTCTTCTCCTTGGTCCTTTTCTCCCACTTTTTGAAAGAATCCATCACTGGTCAATGCAGGAAATCGCTCTCCATTTCCTCAAATTAAAGGTATGCACTTCTCCCTTTTCCATTTTTCTTTCTTTATTTCATAATTCCCCGACATCATCACCACATGGCTCATCAGGAGTTCATGGATCCTTCTTCTCTCACACACTACTATCACGACCTATCTTTTAAGAGAAACACATGGATTCTACCAAGTGTCACATTCTGCATGCCACGCAAGATCCTCATCTCGCCGCATTCACATCCGGCCACCCCCACGCATCGAAAAACGTGAAATTCGATCACCCTAATCTAACGAAATTCGACGGGAGCAAAATTCTCGCCGAGACGATTTTCAACGAGAAGTCTCGCTTTCGCCATCCGAGATATAGGTGTACCCGATTCGTGCCGAAATTACCATTTTACCCTTTATCCAAAATCTTGGATTTTCTAGGGTTTCACATTAATGAGCTACCAAGTTTTCCTTCTAAATATATTATATTTTTGGGATTATTTATTGCTAAGAGACACATTGCATTAAAGATCTCAACTACTGTTTTCTCTCTTACTAATCAATTCCTCACAATTTTCTTTGATATTCAATTCACTTGCATATTCTAGAGTACACCTTTTGAGTTCATCATAACTTGAGTTGTAATATATCAATCTTAGAGCGTAGAGAGGGTCTCATTGTGCTTAAGAGTGAAAGCTTCAAATGTGTATAACTCAAGGATTTGTGAAGTCCCCATTTGAGCCAAAATCCAAGTATAAAAGGAAGAAGTTCGAGTTGAAGCTTGAAACTAGTGGAACGCTCACCGGTTGAAGGTTGAGGAGAAGTGGATGTAGGCAAGGGTGTGTCGAACCACTATAAAAACAAAGTTTGATTTATCTACTCTCTATCTCTTTATTTAATGCTTTGTAGTTAAATTTGTAAATTTCTTTTTGATTTGCAAAAATTTTTGAGAAAACCAATTCAGATAAGCCAAGGAAAATCCTAGGATGCAGAGAGTGGATGGATGAATGATTGTTTGAGAGAAGGTTCAATGGTACTTGTTCGAGGGGAGGATTGTTATAGTTTTGGATTCAAGATCTTTAGAAGAACAAAATATTTCAAAGCACACAAGATGAAGACAAAAACGGAATTTTTAGTTCAAGGTGGAGTCAAATGACAGACTAGAAAGGTGAATTTTGTTGAAATATGTCTCAAATTTCTAATTAGTATTAAATCCTATTTGGAAAGAATATTTTATAGGATAATTCTTAAGTTATATTATTATATCGCTTCCTTAGTGAAATAAGGAAAGTTGTTAGGAATATCACTTATAAATATTCCGGGTCATAAGGGGAAACATATATGGATGAGAAAGATGAGCTTGTAAAACTATCTTATGTGTGTAGAGATATATGAGTTTTATGGATTTGAAGTTTTGTAAGATATTTTCTCGGTATTGTGGGCATCCTAGGATTTTGTGATTTTTTCTACTTGTCACAATACGTTGATACTTCAATCTTGTACTCTATTTTCAAAATAGTGAAAGATTCTCTCTCATCCGTAAATGTAGGCATGGATTGCCAACAATATTAAAACCTTAGTGCACTTTTATGTTGATATCTTTATCTTTGTATTCTTGAATTGATATTCTCGTACATCAAAACTTTTTTTTTTTCATAACAAATGGTATCAGAGCTTCAGGTGAAAAAAATTTAGAAAAACAAAATATTTCAGAGAACCAAGATCAAGATAAAATGGACTCTCGCCAAGGTGAGATTGTTAGAGTATATCTCAAATTTTATTTAGTATTATTTCCTTTCTTTCTTTTGGTAAAGAATATTTTATTGGATACTTATGATTATTATAGATAATATAATATTAGGTTTCCTTATAAATAAAGAAAGTTCTTTGTAAATATTCCTATAAATATTAAGTAGTTACTTATAAAGCTATGAGAGTGAGACGACTAGAAAGACTATTCGTATGTGAAGAGATATAAGTTCTTTAGATTGAGAGTTTCATATGATTTTCGATATTGTGGGCATCTTAGGAGTTTCTAGGATTTTGTGATTTTCTCAGTTCACAATACTTGATACTCCAACCAGACTGAGTTTCTCGCAATAGCGGAAAGATTTTCTCCCATCCGTGGATGTAGATACGATCACAAACCATGTTAAACCCCTCGTGCCTTATTACATTGATTTTTTTATTTTTATGTTTTCAATTTATATTCTCTTACATCAAAAGTTCTTTTCACGATTTATAACATTTTATATTCTCATTTAAAAATTTTTAACTAGAGAAAAGTAGATGGAGACTAATGGATAAGGCCAATACAAGAGTAAGTAAAAATTTTATATTCGCATTTTGAAAATATTAAATAGGGAATTGTTGGTGAAGATTAGTGGGTAAGGCCAACACAAGACAAAGTCTCTTATATTCTCATTTAAAAATTTTTAAATAGTGAAAAGTTGATGGAGACTAATGGATACGTCATCACAAGAGTAAAAATTGTATATTCAAGAGATTTTGAAAATATTAAATAGGGAATTGCTGGTGAAGATTAGTGGGTAAAGGCCAACACAAGACAAAGTATCATATCTTTCTATGAAGCCAATACATATTGATTAAGGATATTTTTTGGCTTCTAAAAGTGAAAATGAGAAGGAAAAATTATTTTTGTGAAAATATTAAAGAAGAAAAATAAATTCTTAATTTGTAAAGATTGAGAAAAGCATCTTAGGTTGCTCACTCTAAGGATGGCAAATCGTTTATTTTTCAAGAAAATAGTACATTTTGATGTTTGTTCCCATAGAAAGATAGAGAAAGAGAAAGGGGTTTGACATGAATCACATGTATTGGCAAGAAAGAGAGAGGAGAGAGAGAGAGATAGAGAGAGGTTTAAACGTGAATCACGCGTGTTTGGCAACATTGGCCAAGTCCAAAAGAAATATGTTCACATCAAAAGAAGGCACCAATTTTGAGCCCTCAACTTGTCGAGTAGTTACTAGTTAATATATTTGTAGTGAATCTGTGTGTGGTCTCACCAACTGCCTCAACCTCTTGAAGGATTCCTCAAGCATTCAAAAATAAATTCCGAATATTTAGTTATAGCCATAACATACATACATGTGACTTGGGTCAAATGTTGATAAAATCACAAAAATAAAATAAAATAAACATACAAGTGGAAAATTAAGAGATAAAGATCATTTACATGTTTCGCCTATTAATATGATCTATGTTTTCACGGAGTGCACCAACACTTAATAATAATCACTAATCGAAAAATGAATGAGAAGGTACAATGGTAAAGTTCTCAATAAACATGAAACCAAGATAAATATATTTCCTCTTGTGTATATGAAATAGAGAAGAATTGAATGGAGAAAGAAGAAGAGGAGAGAGATAGAGAGAACAAAAGCAATTCCTTTTCTCTTGGATGATCCTACAAGATGTGGGAGAGGCCTTTTATAGTCTTCTCATTTGCCCTCCATTAAGGGTTAGTAAATGGATGTATTAGATAAGTTTTAAGAAGTTCATTGAACTTCAAATCTTTATTGAGCAAATGTGGTCATTCATTGCAATTCACTACATATTTATAACACTCTTAAACGATCACCAAAAAAATATTGCCTCATTAAAAACCTAAATTCGTGATAAAACCTGGTGAAAGAAAATAAGACAATATTCTTATGATATCAGATTGTTCTTAGTTTGTTGGGACCGCCATTAAAACCTTGCTAATAAAACTCAATGGGACAAACCCGCATCAAGTGGAAAACAAAGGTAACACGCAACATCATGTTGAGAAGAGGCTCCCCTCATGTCAATGTCCTTCGTCGACACATTCCACCAGATATTGGGCTTTTGAATGCTGAGGTCGGGAAATGATTTCAGAATAATCATAGATTATCACTGGAAATGTATTTGTTGAACATCAATTTCACCACTCTTCTGGAGTTCATGTGTATAAAAGAACTTTTGAGAAATGTGTTTAGTTATATCTCCTTTGATATAGCCTCATTTGATCTTATTAATGCATGCAACATTATCTTCAAATAATGTTAACGGATTGTCATGATTCTTGGATATGTTGAATAATCGATCTTAGTCATATGCATTTATGACTTGTCACGACTTTCAATAATCTACGAAGATTCACGACGCGGGCCACCATTGCTCTGGCCATAGTGATTTCCATGAAATAGCAGTTCCATTACAATTAAACACATAGCCTGTTTGTGATATGACATTATGTGGGCCTAAAAGGTATCCTGCATTAGCATATTCAAATAATTGCTGCTTTAATTCCTTTAAGTAAAATAAACTTACATCAGTTGTTCCTAGGAGGTACCGCAATATATGTTTGATACCATTCCGATGTCTTTGGGTTGGAGCGAATTGTAAATTCGGGCTAATAAATTGATAGAAAAATGATTTTCGCGTACTAGTTGAAGAAGATACATATGCACCAATGACACTATGAGGTAAAACACTTTTAGGCTATGATTCTTTACCCTTTTCATTAACAGATAAATGGGTCCTTTTCACATCAAGTGAACGGACAACCATTGGAGAACTTAATGAGTGTGCTTTATCCATATCAAAACACTTTAAGATTTTCTTAGTATATGTTGATTGGTGAACTACCACTCTAGTAGGGAAATGCTAGATTTGCAGACCGAAAAATTTTTTTTTGTTTTCTTAAGATCTTTCATCTCAAATTCATTTTTCAAATATTTTTCTATATTTGTAAGCTCTTCAAGAGTCCCAACAAGATTTAAATCATCAACATACACAACAATAATTTCAAATTCAAGCTTCCGAGTTTCGATAAAGATGCGAGGCGTATAGGTTGTTTCTCGCACACTCTTCTTTCAATAAATACCAAGCACGATCAGCACTACATGCGTCCGTGGATTTCGTTTTTCTTAATCCATAGAGATCGTTATAATTTGATTGAACACATACTACGGGGCTTTGTATTATTTGCTTCAGGCAATTTAAATCATTCAAGGATTTTCATATATATATGACATTATCTATGGATCCATATAGATAAGTTGTGATGACAATCTTAAGGATGCATATCTCGCCTCTCAAAGACCTGCTGCTTATTAAAAATTCATTGCGTCCATTACTGGAGAATATGTTTCCTCGTAGTCAATACCAGGTCTCTACGATAAACCTTGTGCTAATAATTACGCTTTATATCTTATGATCTTATTATTTTTCATTGAGCTTTCATATAAATACACATTTGTACCCAACAGGCTTTACACCTTTAAGTGTTTGGACTATAGGTCTAAAAACTTCTCGTTTTATTAATGAGTTTAATTTTTCTTGCATAGCTTCTTTCCATTTTGGCCAATCATTTCTATGTCGACATTCTTCCACATTTTGTGGTTTGAGATCCTCATCATTTCTTAGGATGTCTAAGGCCACTTGGAAAGAAAAAATATTATTGATAATAATATCATTCCAATCCCATTTATATCCCTTTGTGCAAATAATTCATTGAGATCTCATGATTTTCACAATTTGTGCTCTCTTCAAGGGCTATTTCCTTTATTTCTCGAACCTCTTTAGGGGTCTTTGTTCATTATATGCCTCTACAAGGGCTTCTGTTCATCATATGCCTCGCTAGGGCCTTTTTGTTCATCGTATGCCTCATTGAGGCCTTTCATACTATGCAATTCTTAAGGTATCACCTCCTTGTGTTCTTCTTTTCTGGGGAGTTATATTTTTTGAGCCAATAGGTCTCCCATGCTTCATACGTATTTTAGACTCATTTGCTAATTGTCCTTTAGGGACATCAATCTGTGCTGGAGCATTTGTAGCTGGGATATGTGACTTTGTCACTTTCTTTGCATCATTAAAAGAATTTGGTAATTGATTTGCAAGATTTTGCAAATGAATGATCCCTTGAACTTCCATTTGATTTGTACAAGGATCAAAATGAGATATTGTAAATGCATTCCAAGTGATTTCTCATCGTTTTAGAATCACTTTTCCCCTCAAAAGGAACAGACACTCATTAAATGATAATCCGCAGCCGGCTTCCTTGTGAAATAGCCTCCTATTAAGGGTTCAAGATATCTTATGATAGATGGAGAATCAAAACCTACATAAATCCCAAGTCTGTCACCCATTTTAAGCATGATGTGTAAGCGCAATTGGTATATAAACTCCGCACAACCAAAGCATTCATAAATGAGAAATATTTTGTTGTTTGCCTGGGGCATGCTGTAAAGGGAGTATTCATGGTGGTGTTGTTGGTCGAATACAAACCAAGCTTTGCAAAGATGCATAATAGCATGTCCCCTGTGCGTAATCCAAAGATCGTTTTCATTAGCAGTGGTCGAGCTATTAATTGAAGACGCTTAATGATGGACTCTGCTAAACTATTTTGGGTGTGAGTATAAGCAACATGATGCTCAACATTTATTCGAACAGACATGCAATAGTCAGTAAAGGTTTGGAAGGTAAACTCATCGGCGTTGTCAAGTATGATAGTCTTAATTGGATAATCAGGAAACTAGGCTCATAATTTGATCATTTGTGCAAGGAGTCTAACAAATGTAACATTTCATGTGGAAAGAAGAAAAAACATGTGACCACCTCGTACATGCATCTATTAAGACCATAAAGTAACGAAAAGGTCAACATAGTGGATGGATAGGTCCACATATGTCCCCATGTATTCTTTCGAAGAAGGCTAGTGATTCACATGTGACATGGTCTTACCTTCTGAGCAAACAGCCCATGGGTATTCATTAGGCAAAAGAATCTTCTGATTTTTTAGTGGATGCTTATGTGAGTGTTCTATGATTCTCCACATCATTGAGGACCCAAGGTGACCCAGCTTGTCATGTCAAAGAACAAAAGTCTTTGGGTCGTTGAACTTCTTGTTCAAGACAACATATGAGTCGATAAGGTTTTATATTTGTATAATATAACCCAAAGGAGAATGTTGAGAGTTTTTCCATTATAAGTTTCCTCAAGTTAGAACAAGAGAGGTGATGTAAAGACATTCAGATACCTTCATTCATAGTTTCAGATGGATATCCATTTCTACTGAGACATCTTTAAAGTTGAAGCGAGTTCCTTGTGGATTTTCTAGAATATAATTTTTCATTGATATGGAACCGAATTCCACGTGGTAGCATTATATTTGCTCTTCGAAAGCCTTCAAGTAAGTTTGCAGTACCAAATATGGTACTTACATTGACATTTGTTAATGTCAAATCTATAAAGTATCTTTAATCTCGGAGAATTGTGTGTATGGTTGCATAGTTAACAAGACATACATCACCCTCAATCATCTTGAGATAAAAAACACATGAATTTCTGATAAAACTAATAAACTTTATAGATAATATAAATAACAATGTAATAACAAAATGATATTTTATTTAATTTTGATATAAGAAGCATCGATCATTCGTTGCTTGATGTTTTCATCATTCATCGAATAGTACATTTTCTACTATGACCTCCGAGAATAGAAATTAATATCATAGTAAGTTAAGTCTAGTCCATTTATATCAATAAAGTTCATTTCTATTTCTTTTCCTTTTTCTTTGATTCTTGGTAAAGGTCGGCCAAATTTTGGGTGTACGACAGTTACGCACCCAATTTCCTTTCATACCACATCTATGAGAATTATTCTCATGGGCAGCAAAGGTGTATTTTGTATATACTTCCCATTTTCTTGTTTCACCTCGGTATTCCGCCGGTGGTTCCATGAGGTTTTTCCTTTTTCTGGGAATTTAAATTATTACTACCATGATCGGAAGTTCCTCCCACGACCATGACCATGGCCTCGTCCATGTCCACGGGTTTGGGACGATATAACATTTATAAAACCCCAGAAAATTCTAATTTTTTGAAAAATAGTAAAACAGTAATTTCGGTCAAAATCCGGAATTTTTACGAATCTCGGATGATGACGAGCTTCCTTTGTTGGAATCGTCTCGCGAAATCTAGTATCGCGTCGAATTTTGTTGAGTTAGAACTGATCGAATTCCACGTTTTTACGACATCGAGTGGTCACGGGGACATAGCACATTTGGGTGATTGGATGACAGCGATGTCGAGTGGAGAGAGTAGTAAACAATGGGCTCAAGTGTGGGGCCATAGGAGACAAATGACACCTTGTGAGTAGATGGAAATCCATGGTAGATGGATAAGAGGATAAGAGTAAGTCGACGTGGAAGGTTGTGAAGTGGTATAAGAGGAAAAGTTCTCTTGACGACGCCAACCTGACCGGTTTGGGAGGGAAAAGAGAGAATGAGAGAGAAAAGAAAGGAAGGGGAGGAAATTCTAGAGAAGTATAAGCCTGCAGATTTCGGCCCGATCGATCGTCGAGATCTCGGCGGAACGAGGCAAAGTTGATCCCCACTGCAAGAGCTACGTGTGGGTAGCGGTATTGTGGAGTTTCGACAAACTTGTGGGAGGTAGGAGTTTTCTCCTACTTGTCTCTATTCCTTGGCTAAGAGCCATTTTAATGGATAAGGATGTTCTAAGGCTGAATGGTCGTGTATTCAGTTCCAAAGATTGGGATTGAGTGGAAAAATCCCTAGAGTATTCCATGACGGTCCAGAGGCCAGAGTAGGTTGGAATTTGTTCATGTGACCTTGTGTGTTGTTTTGTGCTAGTTGTGATTCTTTAGGCGGTTTCAAGATGGAATTGTCAGTTGTTTATTAGCCCATGTGAAATTTAATTTTGGTGTTATTGTTATGAATGAATAACATGTTGTTTGTGTATGATTTTCATTAATATATGCATGTTTGATATATTAACATGAATTATTGTGAAATGGCATGACTATATGCCTTTGCAGGGCACTCTAGAATAGTAGGTGTGAGTGCATGACATGTTTTCGAAGGGTTGACTCAAAATTTATATCGGAAAATTGTCCGAATAATTGCTTTGGAAAGTTGTTCAACAGTTCATGTCGGAGGATGTCGATAATTTGTTTTAGAGAGTTGTCCAATAATTTACCTCGGAGGGTTGTCCACAAAATTAATTATCAGAGTATGTCCACTATATATACGTCGGAGGGTTGTCTATAAAGTAAACAAATAGATTTTTTTGGAAACAATTTTCATACATGGCACAAGCATGTGTGAGAGAGTCGGTGAAGACTCGAGGCATGAGATTGGGCATGTAGACATTCGAGTAGGAATCATGAATTCACTTGAATGTGTGTGTGTTTCCATTCTGCATGGCGCTTAGGTGAGGTAACTTGATACAGGAAAATTCGACCTCACGAGCATTGCTCACCGAGTCATGGGATCCCCTTTCGGGTATAGGGAGTATTATTCGAGGCGGCCCTCACTAGGCGCTTTTGAGAAGAAAGCCGACATGTGGCTTTGATTATATATTTTTGTAAAACATGTATGAAACCATCTAATTGGTACGTGTTTGTATTAGGGGTGTAATTAACTCTTGGAACTATTGTAATATATATAGTTGGTTATATTTTGGTGAGTATGGATGTATGGGCCGAGAGCGTG
The DNA here is from genome assembly GCA_016808115.1 of Tetrastigma voinierianum. Lineage (NCBI taxonomy): Eukaryota > Viridiplantae > Streptophyta > Magnoliopsida > Vitales > Vitaceae > Tetrastigma > Tetrastigma voinierianum. The sequence continues at coordinate 370,673 of JAEQBH010000830.1, read as the reverse complement.
GCGGTTTCTTTCGTGTTTGAGTCTCGGGTGAAGGCAACCATTTTGTAGCATTGAGACACTCAATGGCTTTATGTATTTCGCAGTTGTCGGGTTGTCTCAACGAACCCCCGGATCGGGGCGTCACAACATTCACTTCAAGGAATGGTTCGGATCTAGTTGGACGAGAATGATGATTTCTCATTAAAAGCTCATTATTTTGCTCTGTGTGTAAGAAGACATGATATCAATTCAAAGTATTCTTTAAATTTACACTCGTCTTTATTCTTTGTAAAGCACATTCGAGGCATGAAATATGGTGAACGTTTTTCTAGCATAATGCTGCTTTTATGACTTTCTCTCCCGCACATCTTCAGGCGAGAGTTGATTTTAAAATAATGCAAAGTTGTATTCATTGGTAGTTTTAAATTAGCACGGCGCCGAGGTGCGTTCAATCATATCGAGGCTTTTGGGAGAATCATAGTTTTCTAGTGGTCATATCTTCCCTTCAACTCATTCCATAGAGTGAGGGGGTCTTTTACAGTAAGGTATTCACTTTTTAAATCCTCATAGAGGTGGTGCCGAAGGAAAATCAGTGATTTTGTACGATCCTACAAGGATGCTTGATTTCCTTCTTTGATGATAGTTCAAAGATTCATTGCATCAAGATGTATCGACATTAAGGGTCCCGAGATAGATAATTAACTTCCGGAAGTAATGTCAAGTGCCACAAACTCAAGTTTTGTGATATTTGACATTGTCGACAAACCTTTGATAATAATGTATTAGGATCGGTTTTGACAAATAACATTATAGATTTTGGTTTACAATCAAAACCATATATAATTATAGATATGCAAAATCGAAATAACTTCAAGTTAGGGTTAGGAAATTACCTTGAGATCAAGCTCAAGTTGATTACATGTTGTAAAAAGCTATTATAAAATATGAAACTAAGATAAATATATTTCCTCTTTTGTATATGAAAGAGAGAAATTAGACCACAAAAGAAAGGAAGAGAGAGATAGATAAAAGACAAGAGCAGGAATTCCTTTTCTCTATGATGATCTTACAGATGTAGGAGAAGCCTTTATGATCTTCTCATTTTTGCCCTCCATTAAGGATTAATAAATGAACTTCAAATCTTCGTGACCTTGAGACCCTATCAAATGATCAAAGGTATGATGGGTATATGAGAGAAGCTGAGTCAGTCAGAACAGAGGCCCCTAATAAAACTTTGGAAAAAATAATGTTATTTACTAGTATTTGAATTTTGGACCTTTAGTTTAAGGAAAACAACAACCTCTACACTACATTTTTTAACTGTCTTAATCCTTGCCCAAAAATAATTATGTTCTCTTGAGTTTATTTTCAGGTTCGTCACTGAATCAAATTTTTGTAAAAATAGAATAGTATAATATAATATGTAAGTATATATATATCAAAACACGAAAAAAATTTCTCAGATTATTAGCCCCAGCCCCCCTTCAACTCTCGCAAGTTGATTGGGCAACTAAACCCCTGCAAGCTAATCAGATAACTTTTTCTTTTTCTTTTTTTTTCTCATTTGACTACCATTAATTTGCAATGTCACAACTTTATTTACTTTCCATATTTTTTTTTTATAAAATTCCTCGAAATTATGAGTAGTTGGATAAGACCAATCAAGTGAGAATCATTTTTTTTCTTTTATCTTAGGTGGTGGATGTAGGGCTGGACCCATAAAAATAAATCCAGATTGGGGTCATGAAACTAATTTAACTGAAGGGGGCTATATTTTTCTTTCTTCTTAAACATTTCCCAACCCCATGACCCAATAATTTAACTGATGGGTTTATATTTTTCTTCTTCTTAAATATTTCCCAACCCCATGACCTAATAATTTAACTGATGTGTTGAAATTATATTGGTACAAACGCCACTACGTGTACTATTTACCAGTTGTGGTCCAAAACCGATCAAGCTCCTAGTAGATTCTTCTGATTAAACAAATATTGTGAAAAAATAAGCTTGGATAGCTTTGTTTCAAAATAATTTTTTTTTTAAACAAAAATTTTAACTTAATACATGTTTTAAAATAATGTTTAAATTAGTACAGCTGTCATAAAATATAACATTATGATTAAGAATTTTGTAAGTTAAAATTATAATTAATGACTAAGGTTTTAAAATTTTTAAAGCTAAAATCATAGTTATTAACTATAATTTAATATTTAAGTTAAAATTATAATAATTAATTATGATTTTATATCCTAATTTGAGTATATTTTTTTAAACTTTACTAAATTGGTAATTTTTTTATTTTAAAAATACTATTAATAAAACTCAAGCTGAGAGGGATTGGGTTTCACTTTCACCAATCAATCAAAATGAAAATTAATTTCCCATGAAAACTATAGAAAAAAACCAAATAAACTCACCTAACCAGGGGAGTCCTATCCCGTCGCTTTTAATAAAGAAGGGAATTGGAAGTCAAAAAATAAATAAATAAATAAAGAAGGGAATCGACAGGGAGAGAGAAACCTCGCCATTGGAGAAAAGCGAACAGTGTACTCATATAAGAAAGATGCACGAGTGGTTGGTATTTGGTCATGTACCATAGAAGGAATCTTTTACAAGCAACTAATATTTCCACATGTTCTGTATGGCGGGGTATAAAACAGGTGGGATAGGGATATAACAAGTATTAAATTATTTCTTATTATGGATAAAATTTCTTTTTCTTTATCGATTTTGTTTCTTTTTATGATTCTTCTATTAAGTTTATGTTTATATAAAAAATCTTGTTATTTAATTTTAATTAGTTCAATGGAATAAGACTTTAAGTTTTTTCTCTTATTCTCAATTGGGGTTTATTCTTTTAACGTAGTATCGAGGTAGATTTTATGAGAAGAAATTTAATATCAAACACAGATTTCACGGAACAAAAATTTTTTTGGAGTGATTGTACAATTTTTGGCGTGATTGCATAATTAGGGTTTCAACGATTTTGATCTTTGTCTTTTTTTTTTCTTTTTGCCTTTTTTTTGCATAGCAAATCTGCAATCTGGTATTTTATTTGTCCTTATTTATTTTGTTTCTTGGTTATGGCAACTCAAAGAGACGATTCACTTTAATTTGTGAGTGTGAGGTTGGATGAAAAAAATTATTTGTATTGGAGTTATGTGATGAGAAACTTTCTCAAGGAAAAAAATTGTGGGGATATATTCTTTAGAATTTTGTGTTAAACTAAAAGTATTTGTAGCCACTTGGAAAAATTTAATTTTAAATGGCAAAAAACGATGGAAATTATTAAAATGGTTTAGAAAGCACAAGAATTTTTTAAATCTTTGGATAATGAAACAAACCGCGTTGGATTTGTCTCATGAAATCTAGTTTTGAAAAATTTTAATAGAATTAGAGAGCCAGCGGATTTTCCGATTTCGGGATAATGGGCATCGTGACTCCGAGGGCGAGATTTTTATGAGAATTTCGGAGGATTAGGGAAATAAACAGTTAAATTCATTTAAAATAAATTAAGTGAATTGAGGAAGAAAATATATTGTTTCGGCGAAACTTGACGCAGATAAGTTAAGGACACGTGATGTGACGTGGGTCGCATGTCTAACTTAAGCATTAAGTTATACAAAAAGAGAAATTGAGGGGGGGAACCCATTTTTGGGCAGTACGTGGGGAGAGGAGAAGAAAGTGGGAGAGGCTCCAACCTCTCCTACAAATCTTGACTCGATTGCTCGGTTTCGTCGGACCAGAACTAAAGTCGCTCTGCAACGACGAGAAGCTTCTGCGTAGGTACGAGAAACAAAGTTTCGTCAAGATTCAGCGAAGAGTTCGGGAGATCATGGGTTTCAAATCTCACAGGACTTCCGAAGCCGTCTTATATAGAGGTAGGGATTCTTCTCTTTTGGTTTATTTTACATTATAGGGGTTGTTTGGTTGAGTTTTAATGCCCTAAGGGGTTGTTTGGAAAAATAATGGGTTATGGGAATAGTGCCCTGTTTTGACCCTATATTATGTCCAGTTTTTGAAGTTGATTTTCGATTAGAAAAAAGGGAGAATTTAAACTAGTATCCTTCAATGAAATTGTAGCTCTATTTGAGAACTTTATGTTAGGATTTTAAATCACCCAAATTAGACCTCTATAACCCAAGTTATGGCCATTTTCTGGGACTACCACAGGCTACCCTGTTTTGGTTGAACCTACTATCTAGATTTTTGGGACAGGTTTTCGGTTAGGAAAAAGTGGGAATTTGGACTAGTGTCCTTCATCGTAATTGTAGCTAAAGTTGTGAACTTGAGGTTAGGCATTTGAATTACCTAAATTGAACCTCTATAACTCAAGTTATGGTCCATTAAATTTATGGAATTGTCATAGCTTAGGTTGTTAACTGTTTGTGTCTAGGTATTGGGACTTATTTTCGGTTGGAAAAGAGAGGGAATTTGGATTATTGTACTTCATGACAATTGTAGCTAAAGTTGTGAAATTGAGGTTGGGCTTTGAATTCTCCACAGGTGACCTTTATAGCTCAGTTATGGGTCGTTAATTTCAGGAAATTATCGCGAAGCAAACGATGGCCTTGTTTGTGTCGAGTTTTGGGACTACTTCCAGTTGGGAATGAGGGAATTTGGACTAGTGTCCTTCATGACAATTGTAGCTAAAGTTGGGAACTTAAGGTTAAGCTTTGAATTACCCAAATTGGACCTTTATAGCTCAAGTTATGGTCTATTTAATTTTTGGAATTGTCATAGTTTGGTAGAGTTTGAGTGACATGCTTGGTAGTAATTGATTAGATGTCCTAATGTATTGACATGTGGAGAGTATGTATGTGTGTATGAATATGTTGACATGATTTGTGTGATTTATTTGGAAATTGTATGTTGATTGATATAATTGTTCAAATGATGCATGGGTGTAATGCATGAATGAGGTGTCCATATAGCATCCATATATGTGTGACATGGCATAAGCATGGGGAAATGACATAGTACGCATTTCATATGCGCGGGGACATCGCATGAAATGAGTGTGTATCCATGGTTTTGTCGATCACCATTCTTGGTGAATTGGTAGTGAACTCAGTACCTTGGAATGAAGTCGATAGAGTTCCACGGTTTGCATAGTTGTAAATTAACAACTGCGTTTGGTGTTGATTGTGCGGAGCTCGAAAAATGGAGACGGCGATCGAATTAGATCATACGATTTGAAAATGGAAAATGAAATTATGTGTCGGGTGAAAGCTCTGTTATCTTTTTGGTTACACATATGGTTCCATCGGTGAAAGCTCGTAAAAGTGTAGGAAGGTTTGCAAAGCCTGCGGTGGGACCTCGGAAAATTCGCTACCCATAAAAGACACATGGATTTTTGAAAACAAATGATCATTAAGGTGAACATCCAAAAAGCTTTTGGTTTAAAAACAAATGAAATTTTTTTTGTAAAATGATCATTGGATGCAATTCAAGAATGATAGATTTTATCACGCATGGGTTTCGGCATTGTGTGATAGGAGTCGGTTGGGACTCGGGTTTGATGGAGTGCGAGGACTCGATCACGTGGGACATGGTGAGTCGCATCTCATTCATGGCATGTAGTTCATTTTAGGTTTGCATAGTCTTGATTTGAATGTGTTTTTTTTGGTGACATGGCCATTGCATGTGCATATAGGTGGGGTGTAGCCTCTATAGAAGTTTACTCTACTGGGCATTGCTCACCCCGTCGTGGGACCCTCTTTCAGGTACAGGGAGTGTGCAGGGAGACGACTCTCACTTAAGGTTGCCATTATGAAGAAAGTCGGGTTGTTGCTTTGGTTCTTTTTTTTTTAAAATATATTAGAACAAACTGTTTTGATATATGTTTTTGTGTAAAGTGTATTGTAATTAAACTCTTAAGGACTATGGTATTATAGCCTTGTGATTAGTGCCCAAAAGTCTTTATTTTAGACCCTATTTATTATAGGTTTGGTGCTTTTTGTGTCAATCATTCTCAAATCTTGATTAATGGCATGTTAAGGTCCACATTATACTACGATCGTGCAGCTATTTTGTAGTTTTAATAGGCATTTGATACCAATTTTGTCGAGTCAATCCATGCATAAAAGATTCGGGTTGATCTCCTTCAAAATTGGGAAGACATAAGTGCAGGAAGCCAGAAGTGTAGGAGCAATTTCGTGTGTGTGAATTCCAGCCTTGTTATGAGTCGTGCGGCTCACGAATTTTCTACTTCTTGTGAGATTTTTAGCTTCCCATTTTTGGCCTAGAAACGACCAGTTTGTATATTTTCAATTTACCTTTGATGTATTCACTATTTACATGGGTATTTTGGTTTTTCACTTCTTTGTAAGGCTATATATAGCCATTTTATGTACTGTTGAAGGGGGTGGGCTAGGGAATAGACGAAAAGACGGTGCTCTGTTTTTGGATTCTCCCCAGTCTCTCCTTTCCTTTCCTTCTCTCTCACTTTCTTGGCAACCAAACACTCCCTTAAGGATGAAAACTCAGGGGATGCTTGGCTAAAGCCCCTCATCCTTGAAGAGGAGGGCTGGTGGGCTATAATTGTGAGGTAAACTCAGGTTCTCTCTGTTTTTAACGCGAGCATTTATTGACATTTATGTTCCTGTCTTTTAACTCTAGGTTTAAAAGCCCTTAGATGCATCCTCATAGGCCAATACTTGGCAATCTTTTAGTGTCTAGTGGATGCTTGTCATTAGATGCGACATCCATTAGTTGTGATTCTGAGGCCTCGGGAGGGGTGGGTCGGGTGTTAGATTTCTCAGATGGAACCGCCAAATGCTCCATTAAATGCTTTCTATTAAAAGGAAAATGTATTGAGGGTTAGTTTTTAAAGTTAAATGAAGATTCGGTTCGGGAAATGACTACATGTCATGCTCTCAACGCGAGGAAATGAACCCGAGGAACTCTATATAGCCCTATCAACCCGGCCTAGCAGCCCGATACTTCAGGGATTTCTTTTTCATAGTTTATTTCATATTATTTCACCTTTCTTTCAATCATGCATTGACCTCCCACACTTTTTACAAAACTCCTTGATCCAAAGTGAGATTCACCATTTTGAAGCATCATAAAACATTTTGTGCGAAGAAAACCCATCCCTGTGTTTGATCCTAGAGCCACTATACTGTAGTAGCAATGCTACGGCAGTAGGCGGAATTTAGGTTATAAATTTTGTTGATTCCAGACACCTACTATGGCACGAATCACCTTGTGCATTATGTTTGAGTATGGATAAATGGACCCTATGTTGTCATTTTTACTCGTAGATAGACCCGGAGAGGTTATGATATGATATTTAGCCCCATATGGGTCATACTTGTAATATCCCAAATTATACCCTGACAGTTTTATAACATGTTTAGGGTATAATAAAAGTAAATGTATATTTTTTGGGAATAAAATAATGCTAAAAATAAAATAAGCAAAAATCCGAAATTAATTCAAAAGTCAAAGGAGTAAATTGGTAATTTACTAATTCGAGGACCCAAAAGTATGATAAGAAGATTAAGATTTAAAGTGGAAATATGAATAACTTTATTTGCAAATAGATGAGAGATGAAAGACCAAATAACAAAAAAGGAGAAAAAGAAAGCACAAATGGGTTGTCAAACATGGCCTTAACATTTAAAAGGGAAAATAAAAGCAAAATATCTCATTTTTGTCTTACATGTTAGGGCAAATCGGTTGAGAGAAAAGAGAAGAGAAGAGAAGAAGAGAAGAAGAAGAAGAAGAGAAGAAAAGAGAAGAAGAATAAATCAATGTATGGAATTTGTTTTGAACTTTTGTATGGATTTTGGTATGAATTTTTGTATGAATACTTGTATGGGGGTTTGGAATACCTCTTTTTTGTGTAGAATCCTTGTTTGAAATGGTTGTTTGGCTTGGTTGTGGTCCTCAATGGAGGAAAAATTTGTATAGAGAAAATGTTGGGTTTTAGGGGAGATGTTGTCCAGTTGTTTTAAACTAGAAGGCGAAGTGACATTTTGGCCATAGCAGTCATCTCTCATCCAAATTGAGTGATTAAAAGTTTTGGAGTAAACTAGACATCTCGAAAACAATCTCACTTGAAATAGGTGTATCTCCACAGAATTTGGACCCCAGGTACCAATTAAATTCGTCAAAGTGGAGGCTTTGTTTTGATCCAATTCGATACGATTTTGGGTTTGAGCAGTTTTTGGTATGTAGGCCATAAGTTGAGTTTCACTCATCCAAATTGAGTGATTCAAATTTATGGATAAAATATACTTCTAGGAGAACAAATCTTTATGATATAAGTATATCCAAATTTGAACCCCATTGGACCTAGGAAATTCGTCAAAGTAATGGAACAATTCGGTCCTTGAAATCTGTCTCAGAATAGTCCCCTGAACTAGAGTAATTCCGGTTATTTAAATCATAACTTGAGTTATACTCATCCAAAAGAGATGATTCAAATTTAAATACAAACTAGACATTTGGGAAAACAACTTTCATGAAGAAATTATGGTTAAATTATGTCTCTAATGTTCCCATAAAATCTTTAAATATAGGACACAATTCCAGATTCTGTTCCTAGAAATTGTCTAGGAGCAGTTCAGAATATTTAGACCATATCTCCCAAATTAAAAGTCCAAATGACATGATGTTTGAACCAAAAGAAACTTAAGACATAGGGGTATATTGAGTTAGAATATCACTTTCTCTAACAATCCCGTTTACAGGGTTGATTATAGTCGAAAATGGACTTAGGGCTACTTATGCTATTTAGGCGAGGTGGTTATGAAGGCGAAATTGTATAAAGGTTATATAAATGTATTGTTATATGAAGCTAAAGAAGTGCACGTATAATTGTATTATCTGAAAAGTGCAAAGAAAATGCAGTTAAATGTTTATAAGAGATTATTTGATAATGAATATCTCATAAGTATAAATGATATCAATAGTTATTCATGCATATGAGATATCTTTTTCTAATACCTGAAAGATTGTTAAGAAAACATAATAAAACTGATTGCTTTCTTATGACCGGGTAGTTGGATAGATAGGCATGCCTATAGGGGTACATTTGCTGCAGCATACAGTTTACAGATATCAAGGCTCCGTTTGGGTCGATGACATAGATCCCGTTTGGATCATTATAGCGACCTCGTTTGGGTCATATAGATAGAAATCATTGTCTCGTACAGTGATAGTACCTTCGGGAACATATATTTCTTTCCCGTATCCACTTCTAAGGTATTTGCAGACATGAAATATAAGATAAATTATAAGAATATGTAAATGGCATGACATGATATGAGAAACATAGCATTGCTATGTGATGATACGTAAACAATGATAAGTATAAGAAAAAATACGTAAATGAAAGATAATATGAAATGAAACGTGATAAGACAAATAAGTATGATATATGTAGAAGCATATCTATAAATGATATGTTCAAAACATGAATAAGCAGGTGTATATGTAAATGAATGTTAGGATTATATGCGGTTGTCTAAAGTGTGATGACTTTGATTAAATTCGTCTATATGTATTTATCCCAGTTAAGTATAAAAGAGCTTGAATACAGTGTTTCATCCTTATAGGTATAGAAGAGGAAACCAGATGACATGACAATTCGCATCAACAGTCAAAGTCAATACATCACTAGGTACCCACTGGAAAACCATTTGGTCTAATGTACATGTATTTTTGTTTCTTTTGTAAACTAATGTAAATCTTCATAAATGTTAGACACTTCTATATATAGACTTGTATATATTTTGTAATCAGTTTGTCACATAATATATTACAAGTTAAATGTTTAACATTATATGAATGAACAAGCTTAAAGTTTATAAGTTTATAGTAAACGGAAGAAAAAAAATGGCTTACCCTCACTTGACGGGTCGCCAGGAGTTGGGCGTCACCAAATCTTTATTATCTATTGTCTGGATTGTATTTTTGGGTAGAATACTGTACAAAGGAGACTCTACCAGGTTTTTGTTAAATTATGGGTCCCGATAAAGGGGACACAATAGTGTGATATCGAGTTGCCCGACTTCCATAGTTTTCATCGGGTTGACAGTTGGTCAACAAACCCTTGAGTTTTGGGGCGTCACAGTATTAGTGATAATTTTGCTGCTAAGTTCGATACATGGGACGCAAACAATTTAGAAATTATTACTTGGATGAGCAATTCTTTTGAGCATTAAATGGGTGCACATTTGGCATTGTATATGAGACGACAAAGGAGGTTTGGGATCATCTGCAGAGGCTATACACTCTATCAAAATTTGCAAAGCGGTATCAGTTGGAGATTGACATACGTGCTCTTTAGCAAAGGAATATTAGTGTTCAGGAGTTTTATTCTGCTATGATAGATCTTTAGAATCAATTGGCTCTTGCAAAATCGAATGAATTAAAGGCATGTGGTTCCTATATTGCTCGCAGAGAAGCACAAAGATTAGGTCAGTTCTTGATGGCTCTTCATAGTGATTTTTAAGGACTTAGAGGTCCAATTTTGCATCGTTCTCCATTTATGCGGTGACTCAATGAACATGATTCATGGATATCATCATCTTAAGTCACAATATAAAGGAAATTCTTTCTCAGAATCATACGTGTTGGCGGTACCTTCTAGAGTCCGTCTTCTAATTATCTGTATGATCTCCACAAGGGTTGCCTTGATAGGTGTAATTTTATAGCGAGAAAGGTCATTGGAAGGCTCCCGGTGTCTTACGCTAAGAAACCGTCGATTTAAGCATAATCTTAGGCTTGGAAACGTGGCAGGTGTATAGTCCAATGCTAAAAAACACCTCAAGACTCACAGACCACCACGGAGTTTGATACTACGGCCCATTAGAGCATTGATTCTTTGCTTGATCCACCATTACCTAGTGAGCAATTTTAGAAGTTTCTCTCCCTAAAACCACAAGCTATGCCTGCCTCTTCTTCTGTAGGTCAGTTGACTCACAATTCTTTAGGTATGTCGTCTTCTATATGGATCTTGGACTCTAGTGCTTCTCATCATATGTCTCCAGATTCTTCTTGTTTTACCTCTATGTCTCATTCATCTTTTGTTCCTGTTATGACAATTAATGACACTCCTATGCCTTTAGCAGGTGTTGGTTCTAATGTTACCCCTAATTTCTCTTTCTCTAATGTTTATCATATTCCGAACCTCACATTGAATCTTGCTTCTGTTGCTCGATTGTGTGATTCTAGTAATTTAGTCACGTTTTCTTCTTCTTGTTGTTTTGTGTAGGATTTGCAGTCTCAGAAGCTGATTGGGATAAGCCATAGGAAGGGGGAATTATATGTTTTGGATGAGTTAAAAGTGCATGTTACTATTGCTTCCATGGTTGATTTGTCATATTTTCTCCTTCTTCATATAGTTTTTATTTATGGTATTCTCACCTTAGTCATGTTTCGTTTTCTTGTTTGAAATTTTTAGCATCCACAAGGGCTTTAGGAAAGTTAAAAATTCACGATGTTTCTGATTGTAGTGGATGTAAACTAGAAAAATTTTCAGCTTTACCTTTTAATCGAAGTGCTTCTGTCTCTTCTTCTCCATTTGATTTGATTCATTATGATGTATGGGGGTCTTCTCCTGTTTCCACAAAAAGAAGGTCTCGATATTATGTTTCTTTTATTGATGATCATACTCGTTATTGTTGGGTTTATTTGATGAAACATTGTTATGAATTATTTGAGATATACAAAGCCTTTTGTGCTCTTGTAAAAACTCAACATTCTGCCATTATTAAATGTTTTAGGTGTAATTTAGGTGGGAAGTACACTTTTAATAAATTTCTTGAGTTGCTTGCCTTGGATGGAACAATGCAACAAACTTTGTGTACAGATACTCCTTATCAAAATGGTGTTGCTGAAAGAAAACATAAAAATATTGTTGAAACTGTTTGATCTCTCTTATTGTCTGTTTCTGCTCATAGTGAATTTTGGGGAGAAGTTGTTCTTACTGTTGTAACTTTGATTAATATTATTCCTTCCTTCAGGTATTTCTCCTTTTAAGAAATTATACGTGTATGCCTCAGATTAATCTTTCTTTAGAGTCTTTGGTTGTACTTGCAAAACTTGGGTAAATTTGAATTTTTACGAAAAAATGGCAGTAAATTGTCACTATAGTACAGGTTGTAAACCTAGAATTTTTCTATATCTCGGATGATGAAACGAACATCACCGTTGGATTCGTATCACAAAATCTAGTTACCCAAATGAATTTCGTTGAATTCCGAGACAGTCAATTTTTCATGATTTTCGGAGCGTTAGGCAGGGTTGACCTCAAAAATGGGATTTTTAAGAAAAATATCGAAAGTGGAAAATAAATTAAGTAAAATTCATTTAAAATAAAATGAACTTAAACCAGGATGAAATAAATCTTTTTGGGGCAGAAACGGACCCGAACTAATCGCGAAAGCGTGGCGGGACGTGACGTGAGCCGCCCACTTAAATATAAGTGAGAGGCTTGTGGGAAAGGAAAAAAGATATCCATTTTCCTAGGTTTTGACGTGAGAGAAAGAGGAGAGGAAGAGGGCATCCAAGCTTCTCCCTTCGATCCTCGAAGTTCCGTCAGTTAGAATTCGTCGAGCCAATAGTGAAAGTTCATCTATTCGACGAGGACTACGCTTGGGTACCAAAAAGGATGGGTTTCACCGAAGATCCAAATGAGAAGATTTAGGGAATCAAGAATTTCGGGCTAGGGGAGGCTTCTTACCCGTGCTACTATGCTTCAAAATGTAGGGATTCTTCCTACTCTGATTTATTTCCACCCTAAGGGGCTGATTTTAGGGAAAATGTCGTGTGAAGGTCCTAAGGCCCCGTTTGGATGATTTAGGAAACATTTAAAGTCGTTTTTATGGCTTATTTGCGTGGCCTGATTTGTGAAGAGTCTGTGGCATGCTCAAAGCATGGTTTAAGGGCTATTTAGTTGGAATCCTTGCCCTTAGGGACTGTTTGGCTGTGTTAAAACAAATTTAAATGTTGTTTTGTGGCTTAGTTGTGGTCGGTTTCGTGGCCCGGTTTGTGAAGTGTCCATGGTATGCTCAAAACATGGTTTAAGGTCTGCTTGGCTGAAACGCTTGCCCTTAGGGATTGTTTAGCTGTGTTAAAACAACTTTAAATGTCGCTTTGTGGCCCGGTTATGGCTAGTTGTGTGAATTGTTTTGTGAATTGTGTGTAATACGTCCCAAAAAGTGTTTAGGGATTGTTTGGGATTAGAAAGAATAATCCGGGATGTTAAGGGCCTGTTTGGCCAGTTTTAAGCCCAGGTTAAGGGGCTGTTGAGTTGTTGTTGTAGGCACCCTATATGCCACATTTTGCCTTGAGGATTAAGTGTGTTGTTGCTAGATATGTGATAGCATGCTTGTTGTTTAGTTGATGAATGTTAATATGTGTGTTCTAATGTATTAACATTGTTATGAGTGTTTAAATTGGAAATTATATGCATGTAATATAATTGTCCATGATGCATGGTTAAATGCATGAGATAAATTGTCCATATGGCATTCATCACATATGTGGCATGGCATTGACATGCAATGGTACACTACATTGCATATGCACGAGAACAGATGGCTAGTCGAGGATGAGGACGTCGAGGTGGTGGATTTAGATGACAACCTGACCACTGCTGGCCCAACTGACAATGGGCCTTCATAGAGGCTATTGGTGTTGCAACTGCTACTATTTCACGGGCTAGTGCTACAATTGCCACCATTGCATAGGCTAGTGCAACGGTGAGCCAAGGAGGGCCAAGTAACCTCTAGAGGTTCAAGGCACACCATCCTCTAACCTTTAAGGGAGGAGGGGACCCAATGGTAGCTGATCATTAGTTCTGACAAGTCAACAAGATCTTAGAGGCTATGGAGATCACATCCGATGCTACAAGGATAAGACTAGCTGCATTTCAGCTAGATGGTGAATCTCCTAAGTATGGTGGGATTAGATCAAAGCCTTAAGGAACTTGGAGGCAATGACATGGGAAGAGTTCTGTGAGTTCTTCATGGGCAAGTATTTCCCGACGTCTGCTCTACATGCAAAAACTCGGGAGTTCTTAGAATTTAAACAAGGAATGATGACAGTGCTCGAATACGTGGCTAAGTTCACTTAATTAGCCCATTTTGCTGACGATTATGTGGCCACGAACATGGCCAAAGTGAGGAAGTTCGAGGATGGTCTGAAATTGTCCATTCGGGGTAAAATTATGGGACTCCTACTACAAGACATGGACTTGATGGTCAAGACAGTGATGGCCACTGAGAGGGAGGTGGACGAAGCACAGAGCATCCAGGATGCGGGTGTTAAGGATAAGAGGGGGGAGAGTCAACCTTCTTTTTCTAGCTTAGAGAAGAAGCATAAGACTTCTACTCTACGAGGGTTTCATGGATAAGGCTGCGGCTATCAAGGCCAAGGCTAAGGTCAATCATTCCAAGATGGGAGATACTTCAGGGTTCCTAGCTAGCCAAGACAAAGGACATGTTTCTGTTGCCACCAATCTGGACACATGAGGTGGGATTGCCCTTAGAGGCAAGGATCCCATAGTTATGGGACACCTCAGTCCCAGTCATCAGTGGGACGTTTGCTGACTCAATTTGTTCCTCCTTACCCCATCGTAGGCCAGGGGAACCAATATCAGTCCCAAGGCGCTGCACATGCCCTTATTACTTCACAATCAGGCCGGATGGGCCAGGACATGGGTTGAGGTCGAGGCCAAGGCTTACAAGCCTGGACTTTAGGGACCCAGAGGCGTGTTTATGCCATCACACCTCAGACTGAGCTTGTAGGTCAGCCGGTTATTCAGGGTATGTTTCTACTCTCTTGCTTATGGGCAAGAGTATTGTTTGATTCTGGTGCATCTCATTTATTCATTGCTGCATCATATGTGAAAGATTTAGGCTTAAAGGTTGAAACCTTATAAGAGTCGTTGCATGTGAGTACTCTCATAGGAACTAGGGTAACCGTTGATCAGATATGTCAGGATTGTGAATTAGAGATCTCATGGATTCTACTCACTATGGACCTTAGGGTCATGGACATGTCAGAGTTTGATGTCATCCTTAGGATGGACTGGTTGATAGCAAACCGAGTCGTCATTTATTGTGATCATATGAGGGTTACTACTTACACATCGGATGATGTTTGTGTTATGTTTTAGGGGGATAAGCACGATGCTTTAACCCAAGCCGTGTATGACTCTAGATGGCACGAGCAGTTTATGGGTTGGTTGGCAAGCCTTACCTTGGAGATGAGGAGAGACATGAGTTGGGTCTACCTCAGGAAGTTTGTGAGTATGAGGACGTTTTTCCGGATGAAATACCAGGATTACCTTCGCATAAAGATGTAGACTTCACTATTGAGTTGCACCTTGGTATGTCGCTATTTTCTGCATGACTCACCGCACCAGGAATGACGCTGCTAAAGTTGAGAACTCAAAGTCGATTACAAAATTATTGGTTGAGTTTGTGGGCCGAGCACTTCACCTTGGGGGCGCCGGTGTTGTTTCTAAGGTAGGACAAGACCCTTCGGCTATGTATAGACTATCGGTAGTTGAACAGGGTTACCATCAAGAATAGGTACAGTTTGTCGAGGATTGATGACTTATTCGATCAGTTGAGAGGGGCACAGGTTTATTCCAAGATAGATCTCCACACCGGTTACCATCAATTGAGGGTTAGGGAGGTAGATATCCCTAAGATAGAGTTTAAGACGCGGTATGGGCATTTCGAGTTCACAGTAATGCCTTTCAAATTGACGGATGCTTCAGCAGCATTCATGGATCTTGTGCATAGGGTATTCCAACCCTATCTAGATCAGTTCATCGTGGTCTTCATTGATGACATCTTGATCTACTCCAAGTCTAAGGAAGAGCATGAGGGTCATTTGAGGATTGTGCTCTAGGTTTTAAGAGACCATCAAGTGTATGCCAAATTCAGTAAGTGTGAATTTTGGCTTACTAAGGTGAAATCCTTGAGGTAAGTGGTATCGTCTTCGGGTGTATCCGTTGACCCGGAGAAGGTTGAGGCAATTATGAACTGGGAGACACCAAAGTTAGTCTTCGAGATACGCAGTTTCTTGGGATTGGCAGGGTATTACAAAAGGTTCATTGAGGACTTCTCCTGATTAGCTGCACCTATGACGATATTGAACCAAAATGAGGTCAAGTTTGAGTGGAATGACTTATGTGAGAGGGCATTCCAGGAATTAAAGAGGAGGTTTACTTAAGCTCATATTCTGATAGTTCCAGAGATGGGACAGAGGTACACAGTGTATTGTGATGCCTCTAAGGACAGACTTGGATGTGTTTTGATGCAGTCTAGGAGGGTAGCGACTTACAGTTCTCGGCAGTTAAAGAACCATGAGCAGAGTTACCCTACACATGACATGGAGTTAGCGGCCATTGTCTTTTCCTTAAAGGCTTGGATCTACTATCTATATGGTGAGCAGTTCAAGGTGTTTTTGGACCATAAGAGTTTGAAGTACATTTTTCCATAGAGGGACCTCAACATGAGGAAACACGAGTAGATGGAATACTTGGAGGACAATGTCTTCACTTTGCATTACCATCCCGATAGAGTAAATGTGGTGGCTGATGCACTCAGCCAAAAGTCACGGGGAGTGTTAGCTAGTGTGGCTTCCCAAGAGTGGCATATTCTCGAGGCTGTGGGACAGTTCAGGCTACACTACAAGAGTCAGGTTGAAGGTACTTTTGGGAGTTTAGTGGCTACACCTTCCCTACTAAGCAAAGTAATCGAGTCTCATGGATGAGACACTGAGATACTATCCATCAGGGATCATGTACGGTCGGATATAGGTGACAAAGGCTGGGCCATTCACACAAATGGTAGTCTTTAGTATAGGAGACGAGTTGTGGTTCCCCAGTTAGTTGATCTAAGAGAGGAGATCCTCAGGGAGTTCCATTATTCCCGTTTTGTAGTGCATCCAGGTGGCACGAAGATGTACCATGATCTTCGTCGCCAATACTACTGAAGTGGGATGAAGAAACACGTTTGGGATTTCGTTCGCCGATGTCTCACGTGTCAACAAGTAAAAATTTGAGCACGAACTGACGAGGATTACTCTAGCCCTTTGAGGTAGGCGAGGTGGGTAAGAAGCGTATCGATGGATTTATGACTCACTTTCCCTGAACATACTCGCGGGACATGACAGTTGTGGGTGATAGTGAACCGGCTTACTAAGTCAGCACACTTTTTGGTTATGCGGATGACCTTTACTCTAGAGGAATTCTATCGGTTGTACATACGGGAGATTGTCCGGTTGCAAGGGGTACTGGTGTCCATAGTATCGGATCAGGATCCCAAGTTTATGGCTCATTTTTGGAAGAGTTTCTAGGGTCCTTAGGACCTGATTGATGATGAACACGCTTTTCATCCACACAGACGGACGGTCAATCGGTTAAACCATCCAAACGTTAGAGGACATTCTACGAGCATGCTTCCTTGATTTCAGAATTTACCTTCGGAAAACATTGCATAGTAGGATTCACACCTTGATAGTTATCGAAAGCGAGCCTCTGGATATGGCACATTATGAGGCATTATATGGGAGGCCTTGTCGATCTTCGATTTGTTGAACAAAGGTGGGAAAGAGATCTTCTACAGGTTCGGATTTTGTTAAGGACACCTCTAAGAAGATCGTTCAATCTGAGCGTCTTCTCACGGCTCAAAGCCAGAAGCGGAAGAGATCACCTTGACCAGATGGTGACAACCTGCAGAGAGTTTGAGGTGGGTGATCATGTCTTCTTGAAGGTGATGCCTAAGAAATGAGTGATTAGGTTCGGCAAGTGGAAATATCGCCCAGGAGTATATTAGGCCCTTTGAAATTTTCGAGAGGGTGAAATCTGGAGTTGCTTACTGTTAGCTTTCTGTAGAAGCTTATCAGTATTGTACGGTATTCCATATCTGCATGCTCAAGTACTCCGAGGATCGACTCATATGGTGGATTAGGGCGAGCTTGTTGTTGATGCAGATGGAACCTTCGAGGAATGACTGGTACGTATCATGGATAGTTGGGATCAGGTTTTTTGAGGCAAGACTATGAGGCTAGTGAAGGTGTTGTGGCAGTACTAAGGAGTGAAGGAGGCAACATGAGAACCCGAAAACACTGTACATGTCAATTATCCTTTCTTGTTTGAGGATGAAAGTATGTTTTTAGTCATTTGGTGATTAAATGACTGTTGCATATGCATGTGATTTGAATGTCTATCTGTGTGTAAATTTTCAGGACAAAATTATGCTAATGGGGGAAGAATGTAAAACCCAAGTAAATTTGAATTTTTCCAAAAAATGGCAAAACGGTAAATTATCTCTACAGTACATGTTGCAAAATTGGAATTTTTCTAGATCTCAGATGACGAAAGGGACATCACCATTGGATTCGTCTCGCGAAATCTAGTTACCTAAACGAATTTCGTTGAATTCTGAGACAATCGGTTTTTCACAATTTTTGGGGCGTTGAGTGTCTATTTGACCCCAAAAATGGGATTTTTAAGAAAAATATCGAAAATGGAAAATAAATTAAGTAAAGTTCATTTAAAATACATTGAACTTAAATCGGGATGAAATAAATCGTTTCGGGGCAGAAACGAATCCGGACTAGTCGCGAACACGTGGCTCAACGTGAGCCACCCACTTAAACATAAGTGAGGGGTTTGTGGGAAAGGAAAAAGATCTCCATTTTCCTGGTTTTTGACGTGTAGAGAGAGGAGAGGAGAGGAAGAGGGTATCCAAGCTTCTCCCTTCAATCCTCAGAGTTCCGCCAGTCATAATTCATCGAGCCAAGAGTGAAAGTTCATCTACTTAACGAGAGCTATGCGTGGGTACCAAAAATGAGGGGTTTCACCGAATATCCAAATGAGGAGATTTATGGAAATCAAGGATTTCGGGCTATGGAGGCTTTCTACCCATCTTACTATGCTTCAAGAGGTAAGGATTCTTCCTACTCTGGTTTATTTCCACCCTAAGGGGCTGATTTTAGGGAAAATGTGGTGTAGAGATCCTAAGGCCCTATTTGGCTGATTTAGGAAATGTTTAAAGCCATTTTTATGCCTTATTTGTGGCCGGTTTCATGGCCCGGTTTGTGAAGAGTCTGTGGCATGCTCAAAACATGATTTAAGGGTTGTTTGGTTGGAATCCTTACCCTTAGGGGCTGTTTAGCTATGTTAAAACGGTGTTAAATGTAGTTTCGTGGCCCGGTTGTGGCCGGTTTTATGGCCCGGTTTGTGAAGTGTTCATGGTATGCTCAAAGCATGGTTTAAGGGCTATTTGGTTGAAATCATTGCCCTAAGGGACTGTTTAGCTATGTTAAAATGCCTTTAAATGCCGTTTTCTGGCCCGGTTATGGGCCGTTGTGTGAATTGTTTTGTGAATTGTGTGTAATACGTCCCAAAAAGTGTTTAGGGACTGTTTAGGATTATAAAGAATAATCCAGGATGTTAAGGACCTATTTGGCCATTTTTGAGCCCGGGTTAAGGGGCTGTTGGGCTGTTGTTGTGGGCACCCTATATGCCACATTTTTCCTTGAGGATTAAGTGTGTTGTTGCTAGATATGTGATAACATTCTTGTTATTTGGTTGATGAATGTTAATATGTGTGTTCTAATGTATTAACATTGTTATAAGTGTTTAAATTGGAAATTATATGCATGTAATATAATTGTCCATGATGCATGGTTAAATGCATGAGATAAATTGTCCGTATGGCATTCATCACATATGTGGCATGCCATTGACATGCAATGGTACACTACATTGCATATACACAAGAACATCGCATTTCATAGGTGTGAGTGCATGGTTGAGATCAACACCACAATTCGTGTTTGATGAGTGGGCTTGGTACCATTGGACGAAGTCCAACAAAGTCGCACTATTGAATAAAATGGTTAAAACTTGTGTCGAGTAATAGCAAGAAGGGCTAGATACTCCCTAAAGTGAAAGACTGGGATTGGTTCAAACACTCCAACGGTGAAAGTCCAAAAAGTGTTGGAAGGTGTGCGAAGCTTACGGTGAGACCCCGAAAATTCACTGCACACAAAAGACACATGGTTTTGTAAATGAAATGATTATTTGAGGTGTAAAATCCAAAAAGATTTTGGTTTATAAACAAACGAATTTTGTTTGAAAATGATCATTGGATGTAATCCATCAATGATGGATTTTATCACACATTGGCGTTGCATTGTGTGGTGGGAGTCGGTAAAGACTCAGGTATGATGGGAGTTGGTAAAGACTTGGGTATGGTGCATGAGTGAGTCTCTTCTCATTTCATGGCATGGCATGTAGAATTCCAACCTAGGATTGTCTATCTTACTTGGAATTGTGATGTGAATGTGAAAATTGTTAAGTGTAAGCATTGCATATGCACTTAGGTGGGGAGTAGCCTCTATAGGAATTACTCTAATGGGCGTGGTTCGCCCTATATGGGATAACATTTCAGGTACGGGACAAGCACCGGTGAGAGGCTCTTATTTGAGGCCGCAAGGGTAAAGAAAGTCGGATTTTAGCTTTATAATTACTTTTGTAATTGTTTTGTAACATTTATTTTTGTAGTAAATGAATGTTAGCAAGTAATATTATGTAAAGAGTTGGGAAAATGGAACTTTTGTAAAATTTTGTGTAGCACTCACTTAGATTTTTGGCTTTGCCTCACCTGGGCGAAAGTGGGCTTCACCTTGGCGAACCCGAAGGCAGTCCTGTAAGTGAGGTTCTGCCTTGCCTAGGCAAAAAGAAGCTTCGCCTAGGAGAACCCAGGACAACTGCCTGATGTTGTTTTCCTGCATCACTCACTGTACATTGTACATAATGGTTTTCGGAAGAGCTCCTAGCATGAAAGGGGCTCTGCCTGGTTTTATAAAATGATGGATCCCGATGAATGGGACGTACGATATGGTATCGGGTCACACGATATCCATAGAGGGGCTCTCCGCGGTTTTGTAAAATGATGGATCCCGGTGAATGGGACGTACATGTGGTATCGAGTCACACGATATCCATAAGGACTTTGTCTGGTTTGTTAAATGATGGGTCCCGGTAAATGGGACACAAAGGTGTGGTATCGGTCACATGATATCCATAGGTTTTCGGCGGGTTGATGGTTGATCAACGGACCCCCTGGATTTAGGGCATCACAACTCTTGCTTCATTCTTAAACTTCATGTAAAATGTAGCAAGTTGTCCTCTTGATCTGTTATTTCTATCTTTCTTGGTTATAGTGAAGGTCAAAAGGGGGTATCAGTGTTTTGATCCAACTACTCAAAAACTTTATGTGTATAGTCATGTTTTTTTCTTAAACTTATACCTTTCTTTTCTATTCCATCGTCTATTCATGACTTGATTAGATCTGATCTTATTCGTATTGATCCTTTTTCTGAGGATTCTAATAACTTGTCATCTCAGGTTCCTTGTACTTCAAATACCCCTTCTCATGTTCTTCCTCATTTTCCTTTGCATCATACTCAATGTGTTATTACTAATAGTTCTATAGGTACAAACGCTTTGCTCTTTGGGATACCTGAAGCTCCTTTTTCTCCTATGGTCCCTCAAGCTCCGTCTAAGATTGTAAATCCACCTCTACGTTGATCCACATGCATTTGTAAGTCTACAAAATCACCAGATTTTTCCTATTCTTGTTATTCTTCATCTTTTACTTCATTTTAAGCTTCTTCATTGTTTTTCTGAGCCTTCTTCCTATAAAGAGGCAATTCTTGATCCACGTTGGCAGTAAGCTATGGATGAGGAACTTTCTGCTTTGCATAAGACGGGTACTTGGGATTTGGTTTATTAGTAAGAATGTTGTTGGTTATCGTTGGGTGTATAAGATTAAGACTAATTCTGATGGATCTATTGAGCAATTCAAAGCTAGGTTTGTTGCAAATGGATGTTCACAATAGTATAGTATGGATTATGAGGAGACTTTTGCTCCTATATCGAAAATGACTATAGTTCGTACTCTTATTGCAGTATGTAGCTTTGGTTTGACAATGGTGTATCTCTCAACTTGATGTTAAAAATGGCTTCTTAAATGGAGATCTTCAAGAATAAGTTTATATGGAGCCTCCTCCTAGTGTTTCTTATGATTTTAGGTATGTTTGCAAGCTCATGAAGGCATTATATGGTCTCAAACAAGCATTTTGTGCTTGGATTGAGAAATTTTTTGTCGTGATCTCCTCTCTTAGATTTGTTGTTGGTAGTTATGATTCTGCTCTCTTTGTTAAGTGTATTGATGAAGGTCGTATCATTCTTTCTTTATATGTTGATGACATGATTATTACTAGTGGTGATGTTGATGGAATTTCAGTTTTGAAGGCAGAGTTAGCTAAACAATTTGAAATGAAAGATCTAGGTCCTTGATTAGTGCTCAAAAAGTGCTATTTTGAACCCTGTTTAATTAAGGTTTTGAGCACTTTTTGTGTACTAATGCGATTATGGTCTTGATTTGCACATTAAGGTCCCTACTATTCTACTGATCACATTTGTGGCTAATTTTGTAGTTTTTGCAAGCTATTTATCTTTGAAATTGTTAAGTCGATCCAAGCATGAAGAATTCGAGTCAAACTCGGCATTGCGAATCAAAGGCCGAGAAGGAAGAAGACGAAAATGAAACAAAATGGGCCTCTGGGAATTTTGCGGGTGCGTGAAATTGCTCACGCATACTTGTTCATCCACGCCTCCTTTGTTCACTTCTCACACATTGTTCCTGCTGCCCGTTTTCCCTTTTGACTCTTTTGTTATTTTTTGTTTGCTTCCCAAATTACCCGCACCGTATGTGATAGTTCATTTAATTTGGTAATTTTTCTTGTCTTTGGCTATTTAAGCCATTTGTAAACTCGCCATGAATGAGACTTTTTTTTCAGAGAAAATAAATTTTGGCGACTTTCGACCCTTTTCTCGATTCAGCCTTTTAAGTTTTCTCTCCCTTTCTCTCATTTTCTTTCCACTTTCTCGATTTGCGAACACCCACGAGGATAATGACTACGAGGGATGGTTGGGTGAAGGCCTTTCTCCTTGAAGAGGAGGGTTGCTGGCTTTGGATTTAAGGTAAACTGACGGTGCTCTGTTTTTTTAACGCACGTATTTATGGGCATTTGTGTTCTATTTCTCTCAATCTAGGTTTAAATCTCTTAAATGTACCTTGATGGACCAGTATTTGGCAATCTTTTAGGGTTCGGTGGATGATTATTCTTCCAGATCGCTGAGATTCATTAGTTGCCCTCTATTTAATCGTGTAGGGGTAGATTTATGAGATATGTACTCATTCTTGAGAGCATTTTATGCTGTAAATGCTATTTTCAAAAGGAAAAATGATAGGGTTTAGTTTTTAAAGCTAAATGAAGATGCGGTTCGGAAATGACTGGGTCGTCCTCCCAGCCGAAATGAGCGAGGCCTCTCGGTGACCTTTAAATTCAAATCCATTGTGATACTTCGAGGAGTTCTATTTTACAATTTTCATATTTTATTTTTCGACACATAACTGACCAATTTCCTTTGTTTTTTCACGACCTTTGAAATCCAAACCAAATTCACCAGTTTTAATCTCACTGTAAGTCATTTGTACGAAGAAAACCCATCCCTGTGTTTGACCCTAAACCACTATACTGCAGTAGCTTTGCTACTATAGTAGGAGCCTAGGATATAAATTTTTTATTAGGCACCCTCTTTACATTAGCCACGAATCAAATGATCTAGAAATGGATGGTGCCTTAGTGCAAGTGAGAAGCTATTGAACTTGTGATCCTCATCATAAGTGTTGGTGAATTCCAATCTCTTTTTGCCTTTACTTTTATTTCCCCTAGCAGTTCACTGTTAGGTTGATTTAAATTTTCACATTATCCAGATTTAATTGTCATCTTTATTTATAGCTTACAGTAACATTTCTAGGTAGCCCGGTGTTTGTTTTGTGTTGTGTCTTGTGCTTTTTCATAGGACTTTATGCAATCCTGGGATAGGAACACTACGAGGGCGGATTAGAGAACCCGGTGTCCGGGACGGGGGTTGTGAAGTGAGCTAAACAACGAACGGATGGGCCACACTCGAGCAATGAGAGAACTGACGGGGTTAAAGGGATCCCAATGCCTACAGATCGATGAGGGATCACATTCACCAACCAAGGGTGAGTGCACCCTCATGCATTATCCCCCCTGTTGAGGATGTAGCAGTGAGACCTTATCTGGTGCCCCTGCTCCCAACTTTTCATGGTTTGGAAAATGAAAATCCATACACACACATCCGGGATTTTGAGGAAGTTTGCACGACTTTCAAGGAAGGTGCAATCGATATGGAGCTGCTGAAGTTGAAAGCCTTTCCTTTGACCTTGGAGGACAAGGCCAAAATCTGGCTTAATTCATTGAGGCCCGAGGGTATAAAGAATTGGGCTGAATTCTGTGAATTTTGAAGAAATTTTCAGCACATAAGACCCGATAACTTGAAGAGGCAAATCTATACCTTTGCGGCTTATGACAATGAGAAATTCTCGATCTTTGGGAAAGAGTATTTAGAGACTCCCTATCAATGCATGCGCCCACACCATGGCGAAATACTTGGATGTTTATTCGACCACTTCTATGATGGAATGTCCCTACCATGACAATTATTGGAGACCATGTGTGGAGGACTTCTGACAGAAATCGGACGAAGCCATGGACTTCCTCAACTATGTGTTGAAACCTCTAAGGCATGGGATAGGCCCAACCCAAGGAAGCGAAGATTGAGGCATGCATCAGGTTCGAGGAGGCATGTACTCTCACTCCCGAAGACGCATGGAATTGAAGGCGAAGCTTTCTACCTTGGCTAGGAGATTGGAAGAACTGGAAGCACATGAGGCCCGAAGTGGTAGAGTCCCTCTACAGGCTGACTTTGCTTCATTGTCGGTCAATGAGCGTATGGTGGCAGTGTCCTACCATTCAGCTGATAAAAATGTTCCACTGATCAGGCTGATTTTGTTGGTCAAAGCAAACCACCACCCAATGCCCACATCTGTGATACATATAATCCCAATTGGAGGAACCACCCTAATCTCTCTTAGAAGCCAAATCCCCCTGCTTATATGCCCCCTGGTGCCAGCCAACAATTTGGTTCCCCATCTCAACCACAGCCACCACCAACCTCATCTCCTGTTGAACAAGCTATTGTAGATTTGAGCAAGGTGGTAGGTGAGTTTGTGGAAGAGCAAAAGGGAGTCAATGTACAATTGGCCCAGAGAATTGATACTATGGAAAGCACCTTGAACAAAAAGATAGATAGGCTCCAAAGTGATCTCAATCAGAAAATAGATAATCTGCAGTATTCCATCACTAGGATTACCAATTTCTTCGGAGTCTGAAGGAAGATTCAACGCCCCAGACTCAGCCCAATCAGGGAAGTCCATAAAATAGGTTCTACGACAACCGAATGGATAAAGTAAAGGTCATCATCACTTTGAGAAGTGGCCAAACGGGTTGATCAACCCGATTGCCTAAACTCTTGAAGAGACCCGGAGAAAAGGAAGGCAGGCACGAGAGAATAATAATCAAGAAGATTGATGAAAAGCATGCCTCGTCCATTTCATGAGAAGCTACAAAGGCAAAGAAAGCCTCAATGAGTTGAAATTTTGGAAGTGCTAAGGTAGGTGAAGGTCGACATCCAGTTTTAGCAGCATGGGTCTAAACGAGGTCCCCTGACCTGCGGAATTCTTAAGGCACATTACCTGATTAAGAGAGGTTGAATGTTGATAAGAGGGCCTTTCTAACATAGCAAGTGAGCTCCATCATTCAATGCAAGACCACGGTGAAATATAGATCCAAGGTCCCCCACCATTTCAGTCAACATTGGAGGGACTTGCATAGATAAGGCAACTGCCCCAGATTTAGGAACCCGATGTGTTTTCTTTGCCTTACTCGGTATACAAGCAGTTAGGTTTGGGGGAGCTGAAGCCTACCAACATCACTTTATCCTTAGCTGATCGATCAGTAAAAATTCCTAAGGGCATAGTTGAGGATGTTTTGGTGAAGGTGGACAAATTTCATTATCCGGTGGACTTTGTAGTTCTTGATACGGAGCCGGTGGCAGAGGGCACTAACCAAGTGCCCATCATACTTGGGAGGCCATTTTTGGCCACATCTAATGCCATAATCAATTTAGGAATGAGTCATGCAACCTTTGGCAATATGACTTTTGGAACTTAATATCTTCCACACCAGAAGCGTGGCTTCATCAGCGAGAGGAGGCGGGAGGGAATTGATGAGATCGGTGAAGCGATGGATGAAGAATCGCGCATCGATCACTCCCCTCCAGTACAGTAGTTCCCCGGCACCACGAGAGAGGCGAGTGCTTAAAGCTTGGAAAAAAAAAAAAACTGGCTTCTGCTTTGCGGCTCACCACAGCGGACATGGAGGGACTTCTCCTCCTTGATCCACCATGAACTTTGAAGAGCTGCAGTGAAGCAAACTCTCCTCCGACTTCATCAATAGCTTCTGGGTTTCCCCCACTTTGTTTTGATTTTTTGTTTTATTTTATTTCCCCTTCGATTTATTTAGTTTTCTCTTTAGATTTTCTCTAATTTTAAGTTAATCTTTGTTTCTAGTTTATTTTTCATTTTTTGTGTTTTTAATTTTTCTGTGTTATTTTGGAGTTTTGTCAAATTTTGAAGGAGAGGATGCGAGGATAAGAACAAAAAAAAAAAAAATCTGGAAAATCAGTTTAATGAAGGGTCGACACCAATTAAATTTTGCACCAGTCGCGGTCCACGCACCATGTGCGAAATTTTTTGCACCATGTCTTGAAATTTTCGCCTTGAGCAACTTGACCCCATTTTGTTTAAGCTATAGCTCTCATCCGAACTCCATTTTGGGTAATTTTGGTATCGTTGGAAAGCTTAGAGAGTGTAAAATCCAAGTATATCCAGAAAGAACACTTTTGAAATTATTATAAAGATTTAATTTTCAAAATTATCCAACTAGTCACTTTTTTCCTCTCTTTTCTTCTCATAACTTGTTCATTTGAAGCCCAAACGGAGTGAATAAGGTGTCGGTGGAAAGCTTGCGAAGTCTCCTATACAACAACATATAATTCTCATCAAGGAGAATGCCTTCCTTCTCACAACTTTCAATCCGGCCCCATTGCGGACAATGTGACATTTGGTTGGGGGGAGAGTTAGCGAAGGAAGTGGCATTTATTTATGTTTTTGTTACTATTTTGAGCAAGCCCATTTTGTGTTGTTCAGTAGCTTGTTGTTTGTCTTGT
Source organism: Tetrastigma voinierianum (assembly GCA_016808115.1). Taxonomy (NCBI): domain Eukaryota; kingdom Viridiplantae; phylum Streptophyta; class Magnoliopsida; order Vitales; family Vitaceae; genus Tetrastigma; species Tetrastigma voinierianum. Next base: position 343,477 of record JAEQBH010000830.1, on the reverse strand, counting down.
TTGTGAAGCTGTTAGTTTGTTTTTGAAAAGCTAAAAATATAGTCATTTTTTTTATATAATACTTACTATATAGCTCACTTTTTCGATTTTAAAAAAATTGCACCCATTTTTTTTTTTTTTTTGTGTTTTGCCTAGCTTAAAGTTTGAAAAATTGAAACTTTGTTCAATTCTATTGATGTTAGATTGGTTCCATGCCTAATTGAGTGAATGATTAGTTGAATTCTTGCTGCTTTCGACCTTTTTCTTCCACCTTTAACTAACCACTCACTATGCACATTAAGTTTCAACAATAGGCTGAAGAATTGCCTAACCTCCTGAACTTTGCAAAACGTACCCTAGTTCCGTTGACTACCTTAAATAGGTTAAGGACCCCCATGAAAAGGAGGCCAATGTGTCTTCCAAAATAAAAAGAAGTGAAAAGAAAAAGAAAAGAAGAAAAATTGCATTTTTGCCTTGAAACTGAGCCACGATCAGAAGGGGTATATAATGAAAACCTTTAAAGCACGGTGCCCTAAGTCAACTGGTTGGGAGCCACTGACTTAGTTCTTGCTACATGGGTGGATAGGTGAGGTTGAGCGAGTTGTAGGTGCTGGAGTCTCGAAATCGTTCAAAGTCCGGGGTAAAACCTGAAGAGTTTGTGGTCGAAAGATCCTTTTGGCTTGATGCCCTAAGCCTTAATTGGTTAGGAGTCATTGGTGAATCCCCGTTACATGAACTTTGGTGAGGTCGAGTCCTCAGCATTGCACCCCTACAACACAAAAATAATTGTGGAATAAGAGTGGGTCCTGATCTATTTAGGTTGGTTAGTGTCTGAGTGGCGATAAGCGGTTGGGGGGGAGAGTGCGACAACGGTTTATTGTTGAGCGATCAAACAAACACTTAGGTTTTGGTGGAAGTTCGGTTGATTCTGAAAAGCTCTTTTGATACTCAATTTTGTATGGCATTCATTCTCTCGAGATAGTTATTAGGCAAGGGTTTCAGTGATTCTCATCGAGGGTTAGGCATTACTCATTCACAACCTTTTTGAAATATAATAATTTTTGTGAACATCATTTTGTTATCGTCTTATATGCTATCTCTTTCTTTCTTTCTTTCTTTGTTAAGGGACTAGCAATGTGTAGGTTGGGGTGTGATTAGTGCTCAAAAAGTGCTATTTTGAACCCTGTTTAATTAAGGTTTTGAGCACTTTTTGTGTACTAATCGGCGTAATTAACCCAATTTTCACATTAAGGTCCCTACTATTCTATTGATCACATTTTGTGGCTAATTTTGTAGTTTTTGCAAGCTATTTATGCTGAAATTGTTGAGTCGATCCAAGCCTGAAGGTCGGAGTCAAACTCGTACTTTGCGGACTCAGACGGAAGGGAAGAAAGACGAGAAAATGGAAACAAAAGGGCACTCTGAAGAGGGGAATTTTGCGGGGGTGGCGAAATTATCACATGCTTCAGTTCATCTGCCTCCCCTTTGTTCACTTCTCTCATTTATTCCTCTTTGCCCGGTGCCCTTTTGACTCTTTTGTTATTTTTTGTTTGCTTCCCAAATTACCCCTTTTCGTAATAGTGATAGTTCATTTAATTTGGTAATTTTTCTTGTCTTTGGCTATTTAAGCCATTTACAAACTCTTGTAGACGAGACTTTTTCGGAAAATAAATTTTTAGGCGCGAAGCTTTGACCCGTTTTCTCAGTTCGCCTTTTCCGTTTTCTCTCCCTTTCTCTCATTTTCTTTCCACTTTCATTTGCCAGACACCCTTTAGGGGATGACAACTGAGGATGGTTGGCTAGGCACTTTCTCCCTTGAAGAGGAGGGTTCTTTAGTTTGGAGTGGCGGCGGTCTTATGTTTTTAACGCACGCATTTATGGGCATTTGTGTTCTATTTCTCTCAATCTGGGTTTAAATCTCTTAAATGTACCTTGATGGACCCGGTGTTGGCAATCTTTTAGGGTTTGGTGGATGCTTATTGCTAGATCCACTTTGAGATTCATTAGTTGCCCTCTATTTGTCACTGTAGGGTAGATTTATGAGATAGGTACTCACTGCCGAGAGCATTTATGCTCTGTAAATGCTATTTTTCAAAAGGAAAAATGATAGGGTTTAGTTTTTAAAGCTGAATGAAGATCCGGTTCGCGAAATGACTATAGGTCATCCTCCCCAACGCGAGGAAATGAGCTCGAGAACCTCTCAGTGACCTTTAGAATTCAAATCTAGTAGCCTAATGCTTCAAGGAGTTCTATTTTACAATTTTTCTTTATTTTATTTTCAGCCTGCAAACAACCAATTCCCACTGTCTTTCACAAAAACCCTAAATCCAAACCAAATTCACCAGTTTTAAATCTCAGCTAATAAGTCCTTTATGCGAAGAAAACTCATCCTGTGTGACCATAGACCACTATCTTCTTGATAACTTTGCTATATAAGCATTAGGAGCTTAGGATATAATTTTTTTATTAGACACCTACGTAGCCGCAGTCGATCCTCTGCGATATTTCTTGGGTATTAAGGTAGCCTATTCGCCTAGAGGTTATCTTCTTTCTCAATCAAAATATGTTACAAATATTCTTGAGCGAGCTAGACTTATTGATAATAAGACTATTGATACTCTCATTTAGGTTAATGCAAAGTATTCCTCTTCTTATAGTGTGTCTTTGTCCTACATTATACCGTACTATTGTTAGGAGCTTGGTATCTCTTACTATTACTCATCTTGATATTGCTTATGTTGTTCATGTTGTTAGTCAGTTTGTTGCTTCTCTCACTACAGTTCATTGGGAAGTTGTTCTTCTTATTTTACAGTATCTTCGAGGTACAATCTTTCAGAGTCTTCTACTTTCATCTACCTCATCTTTGGAGCAACGTGCATACCCTAATGCTGATTATGGCAGTGACCCCACTGATCGCAAATTTGTTACTGGTTTCTGTATCTGTTTGTGTGATTCTCTTATTTCTTGGAAGTGTAAGAAACAACTCAAAGTTTCTCTATGTTCAATCGAAGTGGAATATCGTGCTATGGCATCTACTACCAAAGAGATTGTTTGGTTATATTGGTTACTTGCAGATGAGGGAGTATTTGTTTCTCTAGAGAATAAAGAGAATTCAGGAATCCTATACCTTCTTGGGTAAAGATTCTCTCTATCTATTGCCTCTGGATATGGCTTATAGAGATTATGGCATTGACACATACAAGGTCGAGCCCGATTATAGTTCTGTACCACTTCCCTTATTGCCTCCAAATTTGGTGGTGGTGGAGGTGGCTACATAAAAGGCTGAGGAATTTGCTAGCTTCTATTAATACCTACTCCTAAGAGTTGTGAAATAGTGCCCCTCGTGCCTCCAACTAAAGGAACTGGCTCATTATAAACTACAGGTTGTGTAACCGAGTTGGTGTTAGCATACACCCTTTGAGGAGTCATTGTCCTAACAGGATTAGGACGTTCTCCATTATAATTTTTTGAACTTCCCTCTTCTCTCCTATGGGGAGGAAGATATCGATTCTCAAATTACTTAGGAAAGTAGTGAAGTCCACCTGCTTCCTGAAAATTCCTAGGGAGCTGCCCCCGAGTTCAATTGATAGTTGTCTGCATAGTTCATTAGCTTGCTGCCTGATGAATAGAGAAGTCAATTCTGACCTCTACGGTCCGGGCATCTTTGAGATCGCTTGTAGAATGACTACTTGTGCCTGAGATTGTTCTTCTCGTTCTTCAACATCAGCCTTAATTCTCTCGGATGCTTTTCTAGTATGTTCATCTGCTTCATCTATCAAAGCTTATGCAAACTCCGACATGGATTTAGTTTTTGCTGACATAACTTTGAGTTGTTTAGAGTCAGCCTCTACTTGAGCAACCATTCTTTCATCAAAATGTTGTCCAACCAACGTATTCAATCTCTATAGATTCTTGATCATTGCCTGAAACTCAACGACATTAAGAATATAAGTATCATCATCATTTATGTTACCTATGCTTGCTTCCTGCTCGAATGGGCTGTCTGATGCAAATTCTTCTTAGAGAAAATCTGTTATATTTTTCTCAAATTGTTCCACCATGGCTAGAACGAATCCTTCTTGTGTTCCTTCTACAACATCACATATTGAGTCTTAAGACTCCAAGATGGTTTTGCTTCTCAATTTTGGTGGCATCTGAATTTATCGGATGATGTTTCACAAAGATGTGTCCCATTGAGTTATGTTTCACAAAGATGGGTCCCATCGGGCATACCAAAAATATGTTGTGGTGATTTTTTAATCTCACATGAAACATACAAAATATAAGCGTACTAACGTGCCAGGAAATTAAAGTGTTCCCAAACTAGAATGAATCGTAAATCAAACTTCTAATCAAGTTATGTAGGCTCCCTGGTTCCCTTAACAGTTCCCCCATAATCAAAGTGGAAAATGTACGAATGGGAATATTGCAGGAATTAATTGTCGAAGAAAAGTGTTAGATTTCCTTGAGAATGAATGAAATAACATAGTGCTAAAAATTGATAGATTTGAGTGATAATTGCAACCAAAATGCTAAAATTGCTAAAGTAAACATTGGATTTTACAGTGAAAACGGTATTGTGGTTGAAAACTTGAATAGAACTTGCAACTAGAATGTTAGAATTGCTAAAGAAAATATTTGATTTCACTACGAATGAATGAAATAACATTGCTGAAAATTTTCCAGAAACTTGGCTAAAGCCAAGAAATAAAGTGCTGAAATCGATGAGATTGCTGAAAGCTTATTGAAAAGCTTAAATTTGTTGAAAGCTTGTTGAAAAGCTTGAATTTGCTGAAAACTTGTTGAAAATGTAGGATTTTTGAAGATTGACATTGAGTATGAGTTGATTGATTGATTGATTTATCAATTGATTGGTTGATTGACTGGTTGATTGTTTTATCCTTCTCTACTCCTTTTATAAATGTAGTAGACTTGCTGCCCAAGTTTGAATTTCCCCACTCTCTCCACTTTCTATAGTAACTACCCATGTCTTCCATTAAGGGAGATTGTTCCTCAAGAATTCCTCCACATCTCCATTGTGGAGTCTTGATCCTCAAGGATTCTTCCACGTCTCCATGATGGAGACTTCTTCTTCAAGCATATTCCACATCAACAAATAACTACTCATTTCTCTACCACCTCTGATATGCTTCGTTTGACTTCCAAAAAATTCAAAAATTCAGAAATACCCCTAGACTTCTTCTATGGGTTTGTACAAATGAATCTGGGCCCCTTTCTTTGGGCTTTTATTCGTGGGCTTAAGCTTAGGCCTAACCCATTACTAAATCAAGCCAAATTTTCAATTTGGGTGCAAACACCTTCACATCCATGAAGCCAACTAAACACATGATGGGATCAAGAAGAGATGCTTGTGCTGGGGTAGTCTCCATATAAGTATAGAAGAGAAAGGAATAAGGACTAAGGTTTGAAGCACCACCGGCACCTATTTGTTGATGCATGGCATTAGTGATGGGGAGTGAAAAGAGCAAGATAATGGTGTTTGGAGGGAGAGGGTATTTGGGCAAATACATGGTGAAGGCTAGTGTCTCCATGGGCCATCCAACCTTCGTCTACGTTCGCCCACTTCACCCTTCCAAGCTGCACCTCCACCGTCAGTTTGAGTCCATCTTCCAAGTATTCTTTTTTTCCACTCTTATTTCAATACTTAACTATCTATCTGGTTGGTTCCTGAGAAAATTAAACAATTCAACTAGAGAGAGATGAAATTAAGAAAATCGATTATACTCATATATTCCTTAAAATTAATTTGTGCATGCAGGGAGAATTGGATGAGCATGAGAAGATGGTAGCAGCACTGAAGCAAGTGGATGTTGTGATATCTACCTTGGCAGTTCCTCAACGTTTAGAGCAGTTCAAAATTATTGATGCCATTAAACAAGCTGGCAACATCAAGGTTTGTTGCATATATGCATTCTTCAACCACTCTCTTTTTCTCTTTCTCTCTCATATTTTGACTTGGGTAAAGTATGTATTAGGAAATACGAAGAATAAGAAATACATGGTTTAGTACATATGAAGAAAAAATAATTGGCTTTTAGGTAGAGGTACTACCTTAATCAATTATTTACCTGAAAGTCAATTATTTTTCTTAACATGTCCTTAATCATGTATTTCTTATTCTTCATACCTTCTTTACCTTTATTTTCAAATCAATAGTTTTATACATATTTTTTCCTTTTGACTTAGTATATGTAAATATAACAGAGGTTTGTGCCATCGGAGTTTGGGAATGAAGTTGATAGGGTTTTTAGGCTTCCACCATTCCAAGCTTTGATGGAAAACAAAAGGAAGGTAAGAAGAGCAACGGAGGCTGCCCACATGAAAGACCCCAATATGTTTCCATTTATGGAAATGGAGATGCCAAAGGTATCATTATCAATCACCCTTCCCTCTCTTTTTTTTTTTCCTTGAATCAATTCCTCTTTAAATTTCAATAATTATAAAAAAAACACCTTGTAAGGTAAAAACAAGGAATATATTATATACGTTAAAGTTGGGTAACCTGAATTATGTTTGACTTGACCCAAAAGATGCAACATCATAAATTTTTTAGGGATTTTAAAAAGGGGATTAAACCTAATCCCATGGCCTAGTATTGGAATATGGGCTTATTCAGTTTTTAGATGTCTATAAATATATGATGTACAATTTATTTAAGGAGTAAGTGGTATTGTGTGACTTTCTAGGCTTTGTAATTTTTCCTTAATAACCGTATTACTTTAATACTCCAATCATGTATCTATAATTGAGATATTGAACTTCTACTCCACGTTGTCATAGTTTTTTCTTTACATTTTTAGGGTTTTCATGCAAATCTATGTGTTTTTTGTTTCCGTCTTTTATATTTTATTGCCTATTCTCATTTTTTCTTTAACAATATGTTTTCAACTTCACAAAAGGAACAAATAATATGAGAAGTGTTGGTTAAATTAAAGTATAATTCATTTCTTTTTCTTTTTTTTTTTATTCTTTATCTATTTTATCATTAGTCAGTGTTCTTCTATCCATTTTTCATGATGAAGACATTTGTGGTTAGTATGTGATATGTCCAAAAAAAAAATTTGTTTCTGAGTGTGATAAGCCTTATGGTCCAAAAAATAAGAACTAAAATGTTTCCAGTGATAAGCATTATGGTCTAAAAAAGGTTTTTCTTTTTTAATTGTATTTTATTTTACTTTAATTTTTTTTTTAATGTTGAATTTTGAACAGCTATATTGAATTTTGAGGAAGATGTAACAGCATACACCATAAAAGCTTCAATAGATCCAAGAACATGCAACAGAGTAATAATCTACATGCCACAAGGAAATATAGTTTCCCAACTTGGTTTAATATCTTCTTAGGAGAAAAATACTGGAATTACTCTCCAAAGGACTCACATTCCTGAACAAGACATTATCAAGCTCTCTGAAAGTAAGAAATTCTCCACAACTTCATTACCATCAAGCTATCTGTAGCATGCCTCAATGATAAACCCTAAAACTCCTTAAATCTTTTCTCCAGTCATTACCTACTTTATTATATTACATTTTTTCTCCAACTCACCATCTCCTTAATTATATTGAATAAATTTTTAAAAAATGTGTATATCTGTGTGTTGAAATATGTATTGCTATACATGATCTATCATAACTTATTAATAAAAATTCTGATTTTTTTTTTAACTGTACGAGTATCTATATTAGTACAACAATGAAAAATTGAAATTTTTTTGGTTGTAGGCTTACCTTTTCCAGAAACCATACTGGTGGCTATCCTTCACAACATATTCATCAAAGGTGATCAAATGAGCTTTGAGCTCACTGCCGACAACCTCAAGGCGTCGGAATTATACCCGGACTACACGTATACTTCAGTTGATAAGCTCCTTGATATATGCTTGGGGAATCCACCCAAGCCAAAGCTAGTAGCATTTGCTTAAGTTTTATGATCCAAAACTAGTTGACATAGATATTGTTGCATGTCTTTTGAGGCTGAAAATTTCTTAGAATTAATGTCCTAAGTTCATCATCAGATAAGTTTATGAATAAGTTGTAAATGACCTTGTATTGTTTTAATTTGGTTGGATTTAATCTCAAAGCACTATCATAATAACGAAAAGGCGTCATGCATTTGGTAAAGTAACAAATAAAATAATATGATGAGCAAAGAAACTTATATGGTAAAATCTTCCTAAACGGGGAATCTTCACTCAAAAAAAAAAAAAAAAACTCTATTTGAATACAAACTCCCTTAGGATGAATAGTATAAAGGGTGGAACTAGACTCCTTTAATAGTACCTTTTTGTTCTCAGTCGATGTAAGATAACTTTAACCTTAACACTAAAAGGATGATTGAAGTACATGAATTATATATATATATATATATATATATATATATATATATGCTATATATATATATATACTCGTAACACTCCACATTTTACTCCTTTTTTTACTAACCTCCACATTTACCATTAACTATATGGTTCAAAAAGTTCCTCTGGATTCCTTGAAAGATCAATAACTTAATTAATGTCTCACTATCTAAATTGGCATATGTCATATGGAAAATAAAAACTGTTTATTTTGATGGTGATTCGTCAGTTGTTACATCAAGTGATGAGATACTGTCACAGATTGTATACCAAATGTTCTGTCATGTTATGTGATGAGTCTAAAACTCATCTCTTTTTAAACCTATTTTTCAAGAATATTTCAGGCTTAAAAGTTCAGTTTAATGTAAAATCATGAAGCTTTCACCCAGATTTATGTTTTGCATGAAATTAAGGAAAAGAAGAAGAATTCAGCATAAAAATGAGCAAAAATCAGCATTGTGTAGAAAAGGGCCAATGTTGCAACATCAGATTTCCAGTGTCGCGACATTATGTGGAGAATGTCTTGACACTACAGCAATGTCCGGACATAGACATGACATTAGCTGAAGAGGGGAAGGCAAAGATATGCCAATGCCGCGACATCTGTCACAACATCAAGTCAATGTCGCGACAGCACAACTCAATGTCGCAACATCAAAAGCAACTTCAACAGTCAAACTACATCAAACATCTAATGTTGAGACATCGCCATGACATTGTGGCGACATCAGAACCAACCTCAACCAGTGAAGACATTAGTTGCACGTTGTCGAGACACCAAAGCAATGTCGCAACATCATATCAAAGTAGTATGAGGTGAAGTTTAACAGACCAATGTCGCGACATCGACAGTGGGACTAATAGACAATGTGGCGACATCAGCCAAGGGTTGAACATTGAAGATCTAAACATCCAATGTCGTGACATCGGACCAACAATGCCGCCACATCCGCCACGACATTGACAGAGGGTTTCAGAACATCAAGATTCAATGTTGCGACATCAACTTAAGGTGGTCAAGATGAACTTAACTGACTAATGTTGCGACACCAAGTCAGGAATGTCACGACATCAACTGAAATGATTAGAACAACAAGTCCATTGTCGCGACATTAGCATGACATCAAAGTTCAATCACAATGAGCAATGTCATGACATCAACTGAAGTAAGTAGAACTGAAAAGCAGTGTCACAACATCATAAAGTAACCTCAATATTCAAGAGCAATGTTGTGACATCAACTCAATGTCGCAACACTAGAAAGACAATGTTGTGACATCAAAGTTGATCTACAACACTGCAATTTAGTGTCGCCACATCATCACTACATTGACTGATCACTGAAAATTAAGAAATGCACAGCAGTCTTTCAATGTCACGACATCATATTCAACCACGACATTAACAACTCCGATGTCACGACATCACCACGACAATCACCATGACATCAGCAGCTAAGGCAGAATTTTTGGGCTTTTTGAAGTGCGTGATTCTCGTCTCGTTTTTAGGGCCCAAGACTTAAGCCTATAAATAGAAGCTCTTGGGGAGTAGTGCGTAGCTTCCAACGGATTTTCATCAAGTATTTGTGCTTTTTAGGAGAGCTAAAGTTATTGTATATATTTTTATTTTTATTTTTATTTTTAGTTTGTTTCTGGATTTAGTTTTCTTTTAGGATTAGAGCAATGATTTGAATTGAGATTCCGAGTTGGAATTAATGTAAATCAAGCTTCATTTCTATCTGAAATTCAATGGAATATGGGAATTTTTTCTGGAATTCATTTTTCTTCAATTTTGATTGCAATCTCAATGAATTTGTTTGTTCAACTAGTCATTGCCATTTGTGATCCAGATTTGAAAGGCTAAGCTCCCTCTATGAAGAATCTGTTGTTGGGATTATTGATTGTAATAGTTTAATGTTGTTTTGGGTAAGAAAATTGGAGTGATTTAACTGGCATTACTCCTACATTGAGTTATTCTAATACTGTAGTGTTTAAAATTGTGGAAAGAGTTGTATCATTATTCGATCTCCAAGAATCTTCCATGACATAGGAGTTGTAATGACTTACCCGAGTAAATGAGCAGTAACTTAGGGGTAAGTTACACTAATATTATATGAACTAATGCACTTTTAGGATTACTTTGATGCATCACTAGTGAAGATCTAACTTCTGCTTTCAAGGTTCCCTCCTGGGTGACAGCAAGAGTGCTTGCCCGAGGCATATGATCCACTTATTGATCTAGCAATTAAATTCTGAGAGGTTTCACCTCAATTGAGAGGAGTAACTTCAACCCTATGTTAGTTGAGATTCTAATCAAGGGGAGAGAGAATTCTTATCTAATTGATGGATGAGATACCATTTATTTTGGAGTGGGCTTGCATTATACTGTCTATGGGGGCAAGCAATTTCTAGTCCTAAGAGATGGTTGTGAAGTACTGAGAAGGAAGAATAGTCTGATCTTAAAAATTGATAAATTCCTACAAGTAGCTCTTCAAACCCATTATCTAGAGATAGAAGTGTGGTAAGCTAGAGAGTGAAACGTGTAGTGTTAGGAGAAATCCATTTCTACACTAATCTGCTCTTGGACAATTCCAAGGTTCATATCCCATACTTTATCTTTTATTTGGAACTTGCAAAGTGATGGTCACAACACTATTTTCTTTCCCAGTGTTATTTCACTCTAGTGAACTCTCTAATCATGTATTTTAGAATTTCACTTTTGCTTTGATTCATTTTACTTTAGAAAATGAATCTATCCTGAAATTTGGAGGTTCAAATAGTGAGGATCTTGAGTAGTGAGGGTAGTTAATCTTTAAATTTTCTAATCAATCCTCGTGGGAATGATATCCGAACTTAAAAATCCACTTTATTACTTGTATGACCTGTGCACTTGCAGAGATTTTTGACCAAAACCAATTTAAATTGCAAATTATTACCTAAACATAAGAAAATAGATTTTATATATTTGGTCTATCAAGTTTCTAGCATGATCATGGGGATTGAATACCCCGGCAAAGATATAAATTTGGTATAATAATCACATGTAGATTTGGTCAAAAAGGGGCAAACAAGTTTATGGCGCCATTGCCAAGGATTGAAATGAAAGTAGAATTTAAAGATCAATATTCTTACCAAAGAGAAAATTGCTAGTTTTGACATTTTTTCTTTTAACTTTTATCAAAAAAAAAAAATCAAAAATAGTTTTAACTGCAGTGGTTGACTTGGCTACTGATCTTTTATAAAAGCACATCATAATATATTTTTGTTGTCTACTGATCTTATTTGATCTCAGTGTGTTTCCATTTCAGGAAATCCTTACATGCATAGAAAACCATAATCATAATTGGTACCACTAGACACTGAATTGGAAAGGACACTGAGAAATCTGAAGAAAGTAAGAAGTGCTAAATCAGTAGTCATGGCAGAGCAACAAGAAACAAATCAGAACATCCTAGCTTTGGCAATTGAGAGACCTCAAAGGCAAAGGACAATGGAAGATTTCTAGAGACCGATCATCGATGGAATATTCTGCTGCAAGGGCATCTGTATAGTGCGCAGACAACTTTGAGTTGAAGCGGTCTCATATCAAATGGTCTTGTGACATCGGTATCTTTGGTCGTGATTAGGCCCCAATGAGCATATGGGTAGATTTCGAGGTGCCAACACGGTGGCTTGAATAAGATTGAGACACGAGTGATAAAGCTGCGACTCTTTCATTCTCCTTTGAGAGATGTGGCGACAACTTTGGTTTGAGTCAACATATGGATCGTGGTGAATAGCGAGAGAGAGAGACTAGTGGAGGCATACATGAGTAGATTTTTCCCTCCTACTCTCACTTCAAAGATGAGAGAATAGATTATTGTGTTCAGGAAAAGAGAAGATGAAAGCCTTTACAATGCCTAGGAAAGATACAAGAGATTGCTAAAGTGCTTGATGTATGTTGATCGACCCTGTGATTGACATCTTTTATCATGCCATGAATTACACCTCTAAGGGGATCATAGATGCAGCTTTAATGGAGACATTCAAGGAAAATCTTGAAGGCAAATCAGTTAATAGAAGATTTAGCCAAAAGCAACTATAGTGTTCCATCTGAGACTTTAGGGAGCAGCAATAGATTGAAAGGAGGTGGTGTAATAGAGATGAATAGGATGACTGCTATAGAGGCAATGCTTGATGCATTGATGAACAAGTTGGGCAACTAGGATAGAAGAATGCATTCAGCGCATGAAGTGGGAACAATGGAAGGAAATGACCAGAAAAGTGTCACTGATGAGGGACTTGCTCATGAGGGACCCTATCTCATGGAATTTCGGTTGTAGGTGGAAACATAAGCTATAATTTCAAGCCAAACAACAACCTTCCAACCACTACACACTAGCACTGAGGAACCATGAGAATTTCTCATATGGAGGTGGAGCATAGCAAGGCCAAAGACTTGTGTAGAACTATCAATAGCAGTATGCTCCATGGGTTCGAGAGGGGACGGCCCGACGCGAGAAAAGCGGAGAGTTGAGTGCAGGACGGAGAAGGTCCTAGTCTTTTGAAGAACAGATGTTAAGCTTCATGGGAGAGAACAAAAGACTACTGAACATTCATGAACAAAAGTTTACTGAGATAGCAGCATTCCAGGCAAATACAATTGTGTTTCAGGCCAATACAAATGGATCTCTTAAAAATGGAGACCTGAGTGGGGCGGGTGAGCGCCTTCGATGCAAAACCCAGTCGGATGTCTGAGTGATACCAAGAAGAAGAATCCTAAGGAATGCTTAGCTAGTAGTGATTCTAAGAGTGGCGGAGAGTTTGAAAACGAAAGAATATGAGAAGAAAGAGCGAGAAGGAAATTAGGCATAACAATTCGGACCGGGTGAAGAAGCGAGAAGAAAGAAGGTGTAGCAAGAACAACCAATAGAGGAAAGAAACATGAAAAAGAAAGAAGAGGTGCAAGCATACAAGCCCTCTGTTCTATTTCCTTAGAGGCTGCAAAGAGAAAAGATGGAAGTGCAAGTCTCTAAATTCTTGGACATGTTCAAGAATATAGAGATAAACATACCTTTTACTGAGGCATTGACTCAGATGCCTCATTATGCCAAGTTCATGAAAGATATTTTGAGCAAGAAGAGGAGATTTGCTGAAGAAGGAGTGGTGAGTTTGATAGCCAATTGTAGTGCAATAATTCAGAAGAATTTACCTTTAAAGATGCATGATCCTAGCAACTTCACTATCCCATGCACCATAGGGAATTTCGAATTTGGGAAGGCTTTATGTAATTCAGGGGCAAGCATTAACTTGATGCCACTATCTGTAGTGAAGAGGCTGAGTTTGGGGGAGCTTACTCCTATAGCTATGAACCTACAGATGGCAAATAGGACTATGGCTTAGCTAGAGGGAGTCCTTCAAGATATAGTCATCAAGGTGGGAAAATTCATTTTCCCTATGGACTTTGTAGTAATGGACATGGAAGAAGACACACAAGTCCCACTGCTACTTGGAAGGCCTTTCCTAGCCACAGAAGCTGCCTTGATAGATGTTAAGAAAGGGAGGAACTCACTCTTAGAGTGGGAGATGAATGATACATTTCAATCCCGAATCAAGCACAGCTTGATTTAATGGTGACAATGCTGATTGTAAGAGTGTAGAACAAATTGGTCCCATCAGTCCTAAACCGATCTATGATTGTAAAATTCAAAATTCAATGAATAAGAATGAGAATGAGATGAATATTCAATATATTAAGGCTCATAATGTTGAATATCTGAATTCCAGTTTTGAATTTAAAGAAACAGCACCTAAGTCTAAAAGAAATCAATACAGAAAGATCAAGCAATAATGAAGAGAAGGAACAAGGAATAGAAAAGAGTTTTGAAGGGTTAATTCTGAAGGAACTGCCCAAACACTTGAAATATGCCTTCTTAGGAGCTAAAGAGCTACAACTTTGTAATCATAGCTCTTGGTTAGTGGAAGAAAAAGCAAAAGCCTTTCTGAATTCTCCAAAAAAAATATAAAGAAGCCATAGCTTGGTCAGTAAAAGACTTCAATGGGATCAGTCCTTCAATTTGTATGCATAAGAGGATAATGTAAAGACATCAATTGAACATCAAAGAAGACTAAACCCAGTGATGAAAGAAGTTGTCAGAAATGAGGTATTGAAATGGCTGAATGGAGGATTTATCTATGCAATCTCAGACAGCCCTTGGGTGAGTCCAGTTCATGTGGTTCCCAAAATGGTGGATTCCACGATCATCGAAATAAGAAAAATGGCCCAGTTTAACAAAAGCTGTGACATGATGGAGGGTGTGCATTGATTACAGAAAATTGAACACATTAACCAGAAAGGATAACTATCCTTTACCCTTTATTGATCAAATGCTGGACAGGTTGGTTGGACACCCTTACTTCTGTTTTCTTGATGGATATTCAGGTTAATCAAAATGCCATAGCCCTTGAAGACTAAGAGAAAACTACTTTTCCATGTCCTTATGGCACCTTTACTTTTAGAAGGATGCCATTTGGATTATGTAATGCCCCTGCCACCTTCCAAAGGTGTATGATGTCCATATTCTCATATTTGGTGGAAGAGGCTATGGAAATTTTTATGGATGACTTCTCAATGTATGGATCCAGTTTTGAGCATTGCCTAAAAATTTAGAGATTGTATTAAATAGGTGCCAAGACAAGAATTTAGCTCTAAGTTGGGAAAAATGTCATATCATGGTAATAGAATAAATTCTCTTAGGACACAAAATTTATGCAACTGGGCTAGAAGTTGACTAAACTAAGGTTTTTGTCATAGAAACCCTACTGCCGCCTACAACAGTAAAGGGGATTAGAAGTTTTTTGGGACATGCTGGATTTTATAGAACATTTATCAAAGACTCTCAAAAATTTCCAAACCATTATGCAGACTGGAGAAGAAAGATGCCAAGTTTGAATTTGATGACTCTTGCTTTTCTACATTTAAAGAAATAAAATCGATTTATTTATAAGCTCCCATCACTTGGCAACACGAACTGGAACAAGAGTTTGAAATCATGTGTGATGCGGTGACTGTAATGGGCTTGATTTTGGGAACAAAGAACTAAGAAGAGAGAAAATTTTCGGAGCAATATACTAGCCAACCAGGCCTTCCAATGAGGCCTGAGGGCTACTCAACCACAAAGAATGAGATGTTGGCAATGGTGTTTTCTTAGGCCATATATATTGGGGTCCCATGTCATCATGCACACTTATAATGTAGCAATTAAGTATGTAATGGTAAAGAAAGATGCTAAACCAAGACTAATCGGGTGGGTACTACTGCTGCAAGAATTTGATTTATAAATCAAGGACAAAAAGGGGAGTGACAATGTGATAGATGATCACTTGTCAAGAATGGAAAGACCTATTGAAGAGGAAAGAGGAAAGAGGAACATAAATGAGAAAATTTCCACGATGAAGCGATTTTTCGGTGTGGTGATACCTTGAGTATGTTGATGTATTAACTATTGCTTTGCTGTGAATCATGCCACTGATTTCAGCTACCAACAAAAGAAAGCGAGGCGATACGAAATATATATAATAGGATGACCAGCTATTGTTTAGAAGAGGGCAGATTGAGATCCATGAAAGAAGATGTGTGCTAGAAGATGAGCAAGGTGGAATTATTGATAAATGTCATGCATTACCATATAGAGGACACTTTGCAGGAGAAAGAACAACCCATAAAATTCTCCAATCATGTTTTTATTGGCTTACTCTATTCAAAGACTGTTTTGAATGGGTGAAACATTGTGATCAATGTTAGAGAATGGGCAATATAGGCAGAAGAAATGAGATGCCCTTACAAGGGACCCTGGTGGTGCAGATTTTTTATGTATGAGGAATAGATTTTATGGGACCTTTCCCACCCTCATTTGGAAATCAATACATTCTCCTAACTGTGGACTATGTATCCAAATGGGTGGAAGCTATAGCTTGTCCACGGAATGATGCCAACCTTTGTAGTGGGGTTTATTCAAAGAAATATCTTGGTGATTTGGAGCTGAGGACAATCTCGCTCGGTTATGAAATATTTGCAAACAAATTGTTTGCAAAACTCATGAAACGGAGATATGGAATCGGACATATTATGGGATTTTCTTATCACCCTCGATCAAATGGATAACGAAATATCAATAGGGAGATAAGAGCATATTGGAAAAGACGGTAAACCTTATCGAGAAAGATTTGTCGATCAGCTAGATGATGCCTTGTGGAGAAACTACGAGGCTGCTATAAATCTCCTATTAGAATGTCCCCATACAAGATAGTATTTGGAAAACCTTGCCATTTCCCTCTTGAGCTTGAATATAAAGCTATGTGGGCCATCAAGAAAATGAACTATGATTTCAAAGCTACCAAAGAGAAGAGACTACTCCAAATGAATGAACTGGAAGAGCTGAGAAATGAAGTCTATGATAATGCTAGAATCTAACAAGATAAGACTAAAAAGTGGCATGATCAGAAGATTCTGAGGAAAGAATTCAGAGTAGGAGAGCTAGTCCTATTGTACAATTCCAGGCTAAACCTTTTTCCAGGAAAACTCAAATCAAGGTGGAGTGGTCTATACATAGTAGTTGCAGTTACCCCCTTTGGAGCAGTAACACTGAAAACCAATTTTGGAGATGAGTTTAAAGTGAATGGTCAAAGGCTGAAACATTACATGGGAGGAAGACCAAATGAAGAACAGTCTTAGATTTGAAGAGATGAATAGAATTGCTAAAATAAGAACACATTGCAGCAATGTCTAGCTAAAGACATAAAAATGAGCAGCTACTTGGGAGGCAACCCAAGCAATTTTCATTTTCTTTTCGTGTGATTTTGTTTAATTCAGTGTGTTTTGAATAGTTTAGAAGTACGAGTAGTTTTGTTAAATCTATTTGCAGTTTATTTAATCACAATTTTATGAATGTCAGGATAATGAAGCTGCAAGGATATATGAAGATTATTTTTGAAGCATCTCCAACTAGATTGAATTATGCAAAGTTAACTACAAAGGGGAGTCTACCTCCATTACTTGTTCTATGAAAATGATGCATATACTAAGTTTGGTGGAGTGTAATTTATCTGAGTTGGAAATTACATAGTAGCTTCATTGTCCCTTGTTGAATAGTTGTGTGAAAATTTCTACAATACAATGAATATGTGCTGAATTGATTGAATTGGAAATCTGAGTGTTGTTGTTCATGTTTGAATTGATATTCTTCAACATTTATAGACTTATATTCACAAGCATAAACTGAAATTGTAGAAATAAAAAAGGGAAAACAGGTACAAATTTTCTGCTTAAAAGAAGAAAACTCCCTCTCAATGTTAGCTTGACATCTGACAACATGCTGGCTTACAGTTCAAAAAGTTTCCCGATGTAAGCGGCGTTATCGCGAAACATGGCCCCGATATCGCGACATCTACAATTGATGTAGCGACATCCCGGATAGAGGCGACATTGATGGTGTCCACGACATCAACATGCCAATGTCGCGACATCACATTTATAGTAGAGCGACACCAAGACTAACCTTAAAACAATGTCGTGACATTGTCATGAAAACAAGTCAATGTCGTGACATCCAGAAAAGCCAACTTGAAGACCTAAGCAATATCGCAATATAGCAATTTCAATGTCACGACATCAGGTAAAGACAATTAGAAAATCTGAGTGATGTAGCAAAATCACCATGACATCGTCGTGACCTTAAGTCAATGTCTCAACATCACAACTCCAATATCGAGACATTACGGTTATGGCAGCCCACCTATAAAAGGAACACTTCAAGAGATTTTCATTCTAAAACCTAATCTCTCAAACTTTCGAACCCTAACCTTCTCAAAATCTCACAAAAAGCCAAACCATGTCAAATCCTAACTCTCCAACCCTAGACAAGGTGATAGAAAATGTAGTGGAGGAAGTTCTGAGAGAAAGGGCAGAGGAAATGAGCCAAGAAACTACAATAGAAGTGGTTCCTAAGGAGATAAAGGTGGTGGTGGAAGAAGGAAGAGCCAGGGCCTTCTACTCCAACAAAGGAGCATAAACGTTCCAGAATCATCTAGCAAAGAAGAGTTTTGTGGAGGAAAGAGGATTCAAGCAGTTGGTGTCACGATTTAAGGAGGAAATCGAGCGATGGTGCTGGGAGAAGTTGAGCTAGCATAGGGAGCCAGGAGTAAGGGCTCTTTTCAAAGAATTCTATCCCAATTGAGTCGAGTAGAAGAACCTGACATGTTATGTCAAGGGGAGGTGAATCCCTTTTGGGGAAAGGGCCATCTCCCAACTCTTGGAGTTGAGACAACCACGTGGGTGAAATACGTAAAATATGACCAGCTGCGAGAGCACGAGTTTGAGGGAAATTATCGGGGGCGAGCAAACAATCACGGTCTATTAGCGGGGGACCGGAGCCATCTGCAACGCCTACATCGACAAAGGAAGTTGTGAGGAGGCAAACAAGGTATGGTTCTGCTGTAAATTTTGTTCTCTTCCCCTCAGGCATGTCTGAATGTGAGAATGAGACCGTCCCATTACTATGTATGCACTAGTGAGGGTTTAAGTCGAGATGAAATAATTAGAGCTGTCCATTACGGACTACAGCCCGAACAACTTCTCCAGAGTCTCACACCTTGATGCACTCCTTTGCATCAAGGGAGTGTAGCTTTGATGTGAGACGGAAGAGAAGTACTGAAGATTCTCTTCTCGCCTCATTTGGAGTCCTCGAAGCTCGAAGCACGGGGTGAAGAGAGGTAGAGCAAGAAAAGAAGGAGGAAGCGGTATAGAGAGGCACGCCAGGAGGTAGCCCCTACGAGTTGAGGAAAGTCGAGCTTAGAAGAAATAGGGGTTTTGAAGACTACCCAGGCAGCAATGTTCTCCCAAGGTTGAAAGCGATGCACCTTTCCAGAACATAGTAGAGCAAGGGAAGATAAGAGAAGAAGAGCAAGAGAACAGCAGTTTTGAGCTGCTCGCTCTACTCACATAAATAAGAGAATAAATGAAGAGAAGAGATGAGCAGGTCAAGGAAGAGCTGAGATGGAGATATGAGAATCAGGCTATAGAAAACAGAACAAGAAAAAAAAAACTTAGTGGTACTCATCCAGTAGAGGGATGAGCAGTGGAGAAAGGAATTGGCAAGGAGGGATCAAGCCCTAAGGGCAAAGCTGAAAGAAAGAGAGAGGGCACTTGTGAATGATTAGCTAATGAGTGACCAAGAGTTGATCAAGATCATGGAAGTTAGAGAAAAAGAGATGGAGAAGAATCTGCTCCATAAAGCAGAGGCCTTTAGATATCTCTATAAAGAATATCAAAATGAGATCAAGGCAGACATCCAAAAGAGGGATGAGGAACTAGAGCAATCTCTGAGCTATAGAGATAAACTTTGGACTTATAGCATAAATCAAGTGAATTCCAATATGATCAAAATGTATCAAGCCCAAGGTGAGTTTGAGTAGTCCCTAAATTTTGTTAGGCAAAGGCAAAATGAGCTCATCATTCAGCACCTTAAAATGCAAGAGTGGTACCTCTTTAACAAGGGTGAAGGTGGCTTAATTGGAAAACCTGAACCCTTCGTCCCTGAATACATGCCTTCTAATGCTAGCTACAAATATGAGCCAGTCAATCTCAAGCCCTCAAAATACCAAAAAAAGGTGTATTGCTCAAGGGTGAAGGTTTCTCTTTCTCTTTCTCTATCTCTATCTCTCCATCTCTTTCTATCTTCTTTGTATTGCTCTCTCTTGTAATCTATACACTGTAATTCTTCCGTCTATAAATAAAAAGGCAGTTTCTGAAATTTGTGTTTAGAATTTTCTTATTTTCTTATATTCTTTTAAATTTTACATTTCTGAGACCTATAACAAATTTGAGCTTGTGTTTGTTTGTCTGAATAAATGAGAATTCATGATGTTAAATGTAAGAATGTTGTAGAGTTGAAATTTTTTTTATGTTGTTGCATATTTTCTAAAGGGGTGTTGTGATTGATTGTTTGAAGACTGTGAAAAAATTGTTGAGATGCTGGTGTTATTGTTGTTGACCAATTGAACTTAATTGCTTAATCAAAATGAACTGTAAAGTTGAACAATAACATAACAATCTGTTTTAAATCAAACAAAGTAGAAATCTGAAATGCAAATGGGTTGAAAAATTGAGACTAGATTTTAAGTTGTGATGTCAAGGACAAATAGGCTAAATTTTTAGATTCTGAAAAACTGAAATTGAAATCAAAGCTAATAAGGCTATTAATTCTAGTCAAATTGAACAATACAGTTCAGAAAAGGACTAAATTAACACATTGGTTAGAAGTACCTTAAAAACTTATTGTGCTTGGGTTAGGAAAACTTTATTGGACTTACTATCAAAAAAAAATCTCTAAAGGTCTTAGAACTTGATGCATTATTATTCAAGGCGAAATCCTAGGCATTACAACCAGCAAAAAATGATTTAAGCCATCCTTGGACAGTTTGGGACCTTCAAAAGTCCACCCTTTGATTTGCTGTATGCATATACCTTAGTTCCTATTTTGAGCCTAATGTCAGTTTCATCATCACAGCTAAAAAGAATAACGTTAAACCTTCCTTAAGTCATACCATACAGTAAAGAACCCTAAATTTACCCAAAATTGCAAATCAGAGCAGCAAAAATGATCAAGGGGATAAGTTAGGGGAAGTACAAATTTGAATTAAAATTAAGTAGGTAAAAGGAAAACAACTGAGGAAAGTTGTAATAAAGTACTGAAAAATTGAGCGAAAAAGAATGATAGTTTTAAAGGAGGAGTAAGTTTTTCCTTGTAGCCTACTTAACTTAAGCAATTAAGTCCTTAAGGGTGTTTTACACCTAGTACCCTAATGCCAACTGGTATGGGAGTTGTTGACCCAAAGCTTGTTAAGGGGTAGTAGAAAGCTTAAAAAGGTAAAACATTGCACCACTCCAAACCTGAAACAAAATGAGGGAAAAGAGCTTCTGGAGCAAAATTGAAAATTATAGTGGAAAAGAAAAAGCCACATGGGGGAAAATACAGAAAAATGCACTAGAACAAGTTTGGTGGTGCTTGAAGGGCTAGTTTAGCAGAAAAATAGGATGAGCAATGAAGGCAAAGTGTTGAGAAAATGTATGCAGATTAGGTAAACTTGAGCCTAAAATGTCCAGTTATCTACCCAAGTACCCTAGCCATACATTACAAGCTCAAAATACCTATTTGATTCTGAGGGTTGTGTTATGCCTACATTAGTGGAGAATAATATGACCAATAAGCCTATGGGACCTAA
This sequence comes from Tetrastigma voinierianum, assembly GCA_016808115.1. Lineage (NCBI taxonomy): Eukaryota > Viridiplantae > Streptophyta > Magnoliopsida > Vitales > Vitaceae > Tetrastigma > Tetrastigma voinierianum. The sequence goes on along the minus strand of JAEQBH010000830.1, from coordinate 321,862 downwards.
ATCACTCTGAAAGATATCATTCTGTATAGTAACTCTCATAAAGCTAACTAATCTGCAAATTAATCATAAATTGAAGACCAACACACACTCATAGAGTCAAGAATTGTATTTGTTTATTAACTATGAATTACATGTTGTATTGAATGATCTAAATTGAAAATTTTTAGGATTCTAAAAATGAAGATTAGAATTGATGTCACAAATGAAATACTACTAAGGCCTAAATGCTGATATGATTGAGGAGATTTAATTGAAAAAAAAATGTCCTTAAAAATTGATTTTTATTGTTTTAAAACAAACAAATAGCCTTTTCTTTGCTTGAGAACAAGCAAAACTTTAAGTTTTGGGGAGTTTGATGAGTCTAAAACTCATCTATTTTTAAGCCCCTTTTTCAAGTATATTTCAAGCTTAAAAGTTCAATTAATGTAAAATCATGGAGCTTTCACCCAGATTTATGTTTTACAAGAAATTAAGGAAAAAAAAGCAGAATTTAGCATAAAAATGAGCTAAAATCAGCATTGTGTAGAAAAAGGGCCAATTTGCGACATCAGATTTCCAGTGTTGCGACATTATGTGGAGAAGGTCTTGACACTATAGCAATTTCATGACATAGCCGTGACATCAGCTAAAGATGGGAAGGCAAAGATATGCCAATGTCGCGACATCATAATGACACTATCACGACATCAAAGCGATATCGCGACGTATGACTTCAATGTCGCGACATCAAAGCGACCTCAACTGATCAAACTACATTGGACATCGATGTCGACATCGCTTCCCGCGACCTTTGTGGCGACATCAAAACAAACCTCGGCCCGGGTGAAGACATCACGGCTCTGTTGTGGCGACGCCGAGCTAGCGGCTGAGATGAAGTTTAGCGGACGATGTCGCGACGCCGATGCGGGACTAGCGGACAATGTTCGCGACGTAACCAAGAGCGAACTGCGAAGAATCTAAACGCATCGATGTGCGACATTGGACCGGCATGTCGCGACATCATACGACATTGTGGGCCCCGAACATTAAGATTCAATAACCGTGACATCGACTTAAAATGGTTAAGATGAACTTAGCGACTAATGTCACACGACACGGTCGAAATAATCGCTATTTGTTTGAAATGATCAAAACAAACCAGGTCGATATTTAGGCATCAACACTACATCAAAGTTCAATCACAATGAGCAATGTTGCGACATCAACTGAAGTAAGTAGAGCTTAAAAGCAATGTCACGACATCGGAAAGTAACCTCAATATTCAAGAGAAATGTCACGACATCAACTCAGTGTCGCAACATCAGAAAGTAACATCAATATTCAAGAGCAATGTCTCGACATCAGCACCGATATCCTGACACGAAGAGCGATAATCGTGGCGTTAGAGTTTATCTACAACCTTCTGATTTAGTGTCGTGACATCATCACAACATTGACCAATCACTGAAAATTAAGAAATGCACAGCAATCTTTTAATGTCACGACATCAAATTCAACCATGACATTGACAACTCGATAATACGACATCCTACGACATCAGCGGTGGGCGGAAATTTGGGCTTTTGAAGTGCATGTGATTCTCCCCTCGTTTTAAGTCCCGATACACGAGCATAAATAGAAGCTCACAGGAGTAGTCGCCTTGCGGCTTTCAACGTGCTTTTTATCAAGTATTTGTGCTTTTTGGGAGATCTAAAGTCTCATTGTATATATTTTCCTTTTTATTTTTTATTTTTTAGTTTGTTTCCGAATTTAGTTTTCTTTTAGAATTAGAGCAGTGATCTGAACTGGGATTTTGAGCTTGAATTAATGTAAATCAGGCTTCATTTCTGTCTAAACTTCAAAGGAATCTGGGAATTTTTTCTTGAATTCATTTTTCTTCAGTTTTGATTGCAATCTTAATGAATTTGTTTGATCAACTAGTCATTGTCATTTGTGATCCAGATTTGAAAGGCTAAGCTCCCTCTGGGAAGAATATGTTGTTGGGATTATTAATTGTAATAGTTTAATGTTGATTGTAATAGTTCAATGTTTGGTACCCAGAAAGAGTTGTATCATTGTTCTAATTTCCAAGAATCCCTTTGAGTGACATAGAGTTGAAACAACCTGAGAGCAATGAGCAGTAACTTAGGGGTAAGTTACACTAATATTATATGAACTAATGCACTTTTAGGATTACTTTGATGCATCGCTAGTGAAGATCTAACCTGCGGTTTCAGATTCCTCTATGGTGACCGAAGCGAGGGAGTGTGTAGTAGGAGCATATGATCCACTTACTGATCTAGCAATTTAATTCTGAGAGGTTTCACCTCAATTGAGAGGAAGAACTTCAACCCTATGTTAGTTGAGATTCTAATCAAGGGGAGAGAGAATTCTTGTCAACTAATGGCTAAGATACCATTTATTTTGGAGATGGCTTGCATTATCCTTTCTATGGGGGTAAGCAATTTCTAGTCCTAATAGATGGCTGTGAAGTACTGAAAAGGAAAAATAGTCAGATCTTAAACGAGGATCAATTTCCATAAGTAACTCTTCAGACCCATTGTCTAGATATAGAAGTGTGGTAAGCTAGAGAGTGAAATGTGTAGTGTTAGGAGAAATCCATTTCTACACTAATCTGCTCTTAGACAATTCTAAGGTTCATATCCCATACTTTATATTTTATTTGAAACTTGCAAAGTGATGGTCACAACACTATTTTCTTTCCTAGTGTTATTTCACTTCAGTGAACTCTCTAATCATGTATTTTAGAATTTCATTTTTTCTTTGATTCATTTTACTTTAGAAGATAAATCTATTCTAAAATTTTGAGGTTCAAATATTGAGGATCTTTAGTAGTGAGGGTAGTTAATCTTTAAATTTTCTAATCAATCCTCATGGGAATGATATTCGGACTTAAAAATCCACTTTATTACTTGTATGACCTGTGAACTTGCAGAGATTTTTTACCAAAACCATTTTAAATTTATATTATTACCTAAACAGAAGAAAACAGATTTTATATATTTGGTCTATCAAGTTTCTAGCATGACTGCTGGGGATTGAATAAATTCCTGGTAGTAGTGACAAAAATTTGGCATACACAATCACATGTAGATTTGGTCAAAAAGGGGTAAACTTTATGTAACATGCTGCATCATACCATGAGACAACTATTAGAATAGAGTAATTTCAAGATAAGCAAAATCACAAGTATAAACCATCACACACAGAAGAAAACGAGAGATTTTTTATGCAGTTCGGAAAAAGCCTATGTCTACGAAGCTAAGCTCAGATGCAAGGTATTTCATGATATATCAATTAGGTTACACGTTGGTCTTAAGTAAGACAAGGCTCCCGGCCCTTTCTCACAATCGTCTTCTCCTAAACTCCCATAGTGAAACATAGAAATAAGCTATCCTTTTTTCCCCACATGAAGAATCTGGACACCTATACACCAAATTGCTCCAACTCAACCTGAGTATCAACACTGTTCATAACCGAGACTTAGAGCAGTACTTGTAGAAGCTACTTCAACAATGAAAAACTCTTAAAGTTAATCTCCTTTGTTTGTGAATCCATCCTTAGAGAAATGCTCTTCTCCCTTTAAGCAGCTCCTAAGAGATTTTCAATATTCAAGATCTTCATGTTACCTAAACTGTCTCAACAGGCCAAATGGAGAATTTGATCTCAATCCATATTCATCATAGTGTAATATCTTCTTCCCATATAAATCTTACCAAATAAGATCCAATCTTTTTTTTTATTTGAGTCGTCCAATATAGCCCACTATCCTCCTCTACTCATCCTTATTCATCACACCGAATATTGTCTCCTGATTTGTAGAATATTGACCCCAAAAATCATGTGGACCAAATAAGGAAAGTTGTGTCACATGACTTGTTCTACCATCACGTGCGACACCAATTATGACATACCAAATAAGGTAAGTTGTGTCACACGACTTGTTCTATCATCTCATCCAACACTATTGGAAAACATGCGAATTATTTTTGCCTAAGATTATGACAAGAAATATCTCCAACAATCTCCCCCTTTGACATTCTTTAGCAAAAATAAATAAGGTAAGAGAAACATGTTTGACAGAGATTGTCAAGAAACACAAACCAGCATAATCAACACATATTAACACTTCGGAGAAGGGCATTCCACCATGCTGAAATAGAAGATAGCTTATGCAACTCCTCATTACAAAACAAATAAACCAAGCTTCGCTCCAATTCTCCCCCTTCTTTTTGACACAGAAGGCAAAATAAAAGCCAGATCTCCCCCTCATAAAAACATTCTAAAAATCAAGATTTATGGGGTTTTTGGTTGATTCCCCTTTATTTGCAGGTGAATATTTCTTCCTTGGTGTTTGTTGATCACCTACTCAACTAAACTGAGTAGAGACCACTACAAGAAAATTGAGTAAAGCCGACCACCCTAAATTTACTTTGATGACAGACTTCAACCATCGCAAATTACCAACACACTTATTCTGTTGAAAATTTAAAAAAAAATCGTCACTTATATATAATCATTTGTCGACGATAATTACAACAGTAAATATCCGTTGATAAAAATCTTTTTACGGTATATTTAATCCGTTGCAAAAAAGTTATTATTATCTTATAAATATAAAATATCTCATCATAGTTTTATGATAAATATGATCTTAAATAGTGACAAAACATAATTATTCTTATAGTTTCATATGTATTTATGCAAAAAAATATTTTTTTTTCTTATCCATTTAAAAAAAATAATGGTATACATGAAATTAATTAATAATCACCAAACTATTGATAAAAATTATGAATAATATATTCACTACAAAAAAAAACAGTTAAATCGTAAGCACAAATTGTGACCACAAAAAGTGGTCGAAACTTAGTGACCACATTACGACCACTATGCAACCACAGAAGACCAAAGATAAGATCATTAAGATAACAACCACATTGTGACTACAATCAGTGACCACAGTTGAGTGGTCAGAAAAATTAGCGTCAAGAATTGGCGTGAGAATTTGAGACAATATTGCATCCACATAGCAGTCACTAGTTAGTGACCACATTGTCTGTGGTCACTGGTCGGCGATCACATAGGCATCGTTTGATTGATTATATAGTGACCACACTACCTATGGTCACTTTTCAGCAATTGCTATTTATGTGGTCACTGTCTCACTACAAGAATTTAAATAAAAAGTTATTAGCTTTCAAAAAAAATAACAAATAAATAAATTTTAAATAAATGATTTTTTTTAATTCACTCATTAATATCAATAAATAAAATTGCAGTTTATTAGTATTGATTTTATATTTATCCAATTAATAAAAAATAATTTCATTGAGAATTTTATAAACATTTATATTTTCAAAAAATCTATTTCACTAATGTCAGTGAATAAAAAAACTGTTTTCAAATATTTATATTAATAATATTGAGTAAAAATATTTTTTTTTAAATTATAGATAAAGGTTTTCTTATTTACTTGAATATAAATAAAATCTTCTCAAATAAAATATTTTTTGAAATTTAATTTTATAGAGTTTGATATAATTTATTTTCATAAATTATTTTTATTAAATTAATATGCATAATATTGCGTTTCAAATTTTATCTTTTTATTTTTTAAGTTAACAGTTTTATCCTATAAATTAAATATGGTTACATGAAGTTATGATGTTATAAATCTCTAATATAAATGGATTTTCACTAAGTCTGACTTAGATAGAAAATAAGAATTTAAATTTTGTGTGGTAAGATTAATGTGGTGAAATCAGGACTGTTCGTTTTCCACTTTCATCCTCAACATTCATTTGAAAACCCTAAGAGAATATATTTTTCTCCATTATTTCATTATCCCGCCACACTTTCCCTCCTCTACTTTTTGTCTTCATCCTCTCTAAAGACCTAATTGTGAATCTTAGGGACAAGGAAAATGATGACCCTTTGAGAAAGAATCATAGACTTTACAAGGATTAGTCAGCGATTTTCGAAGATAACTTCAAAGAATGACACTCACTATAATAAAAAATGTGATTGTTGACATATTATCTTGACTTATACAAATATATGTCAATATTGTCCATTTAAATTAACAATTATGACATATACAACTTGTTTACACCAATAATAACATTTGTTGAATTTTTCCTTGACTTATATGATAGAACCTTGACAGATAATTATAAGTCAATGTATTGCCAACATATATTTTGATGTCTCAATGTAATTAAATAAGAGTAATAATGAGTACATTTTTTTTATAATATAAATCCAATTTACTTACTAAGTAACTATTATAAATTGAAGAAACCACCCAACTATATTAATAAAAGTAATAATTATATTTGTTTATAGTTTAATTTTAAGTACACCAATTAAACCTTTTTTTTTTATTAGACGGTGTCTTAAGCGAGCTCGTGCACGCATGGAAGGTTCCTTTAAGCCATATTATACCTAGACTAATCCTCATATGAGCCGAGAGGGACCACGAGGGTCGTAAAGCTCTACCATATAACATAGCTGCATTCCTAGGGCTTGAATTAGAGACAATTGGTTAAGCCAGAATAGTAAACCTTTTTTATTCTATATCAATAACAAAGAAACACTACTACAAAAAGGGCATTTGTTAACATATGATTTAATGACTTATGTCAATATATACCATTGTAGGTGATTAATTTAAGCAATCTTGACTTATATGGGTCTTTCAAAAACTACCTTGACACATGTTAAATTCAAGGTAGTCACTACTACACAAATTTATTTAAAATATAAAATAAAATTAGGTTTTTTTTCTCATATATTCGATTTTCATTACAATGTTATAATATTTTGTTCTCACGGAGTCTTGAACCTAGTCCCTTCCCTATGTCTCGTCCAACCCTTAACAACTAAACCAGGCTTTATTGACAATAAAATTAAGTTGATAAAATAAAGTATTAATATAATTTTTAATAATTTTAATTACTTAGATAGATTTAAAAAATAATAAAAAAGTTACCCAATAATTAATAAATTTTAGAAATTAAATCTTACGAATAATTAAATTTTGTTAAAATGCAATAAAATAATTTTTTACAAAAATGGTTTTTAAAATTTTAAAATAAATAAATATAAACATGTTAAAGACTATAACATATATTTTAAAAAAATATTTATCTTGATGATGCCCTATCTTAAAACGTTACTTGAAATATATATATATATATATATATATATATATATATATATATATATATATATATATATATATATATATATATATATATATACACCAATAACTACACAACTTATGTCAAAATAAATAAATAACTACACAACACTTGAAATAATCCAATTAACTCCCTGTTTCTTTGTGTTTCCGATCAATTTCAAAATCTCCGCACCTCAAAAACTCTAGAAACCCAAATCTAAGACACAACCAGTTTCAATCATGCCCACATTTTCACTTCCTAGTTACTCTTCAACCCTTTGCCCTTCTGTTTCTTAACCCACTTTACCAAACCCATTTTGGCTTTCTCATTCCTAGGTTTCTACAAAACCAGCTTCGAATCTGAAATCGCCTACTTCGGTGAAACCGCAATCAGTAATGATGGTTCATCAGTCATCCTCATGCCTCCATTGGCCTCTAGGTTTGGCCTTCTTGAGCAAAGCTAAGAGCTTTCCCGAGAAGGTTCGGCCTTAAGGTTCACTTCAGCATCTATGGGTTGTTTTTGAAGTTCTTTTTGTGAGTTGTGATTCCTTTGTGTCAAATGAGGGTATGTGTTTTCTTTGTTGTTGGGATCTTGACTTACTGCTTATGTTGTCTCTTTTGCTCTGTTTGCTCGTTGGGAAAATGTGGGAAAAAGTTAAGAGACTTAAATTTTTTGCCTTTTTTTTTTAAATTTTGTGGAAATAAATGCTTAATTAAGCTTATACAACAAGCATTATAGGGGTACCTTGAGTGGATGTGTTTGTTCTCTCAGGTTCAAAATAGTGACTACTTAAAGATTTAGACTATTTTCATTTTCTTTCCCACATTTTCTCAACAAACAAACAGAGTTTTGGGGTTCCAATTTTGTTCTTGTACTAGATGGATGTACAATCTCACTTAGCATATTTTGAGAAAATATTGGGGTTTTTTTTTTTTTTTTGGTTATATTATTGAGATCATTACTACCTTGTAACCTATGTTTATTGGAAATTCTAGATTTTGGAGTCTCTACCCTTAATAGTTTAAAGGAAGGCATGTATGAAAACCCACTAGCGGTTTTGTCCACTTGGAACATCTTTCATTCAGATCCCTGTGATTGGTCTGGCATTTGGGTGCTCTGAATCTCGAGATCATGTTATAAAAATGTAAGAAACAAGTTGACTATCTATTACTACGCATTCAGATTGTTGAAGTGTACTATCGATGATGCACATTTCATCAATAATCTGAGTTGTCATTAGCGTTGAAACTATGTACCCATAAATATTTTTGGGTTGATTTAGCTTGATCCAATTATTATTGGTAAGGGTTGAGATGGCTATAGGGAATCTTGTTGCACAAATCTTAGGAGATTAGGTCATAAGGGTTAAACTATTGTTTTAATTCATGGAAAAATTGACTTATATCGAGACTAGTATGGAGTAGATTAGTCTTAATTGGGTTTGTTTCTTCTGGAGGAAGTTGTAACTATAGCCTTTGATTGTGTTGTGAGAGAAGTTAAAGGGATGGGTATCTTATTTAGAGGAGAGGTTTGTAGTAAAGACATGGGTAAGGATTGCCAAGCGAAAAATTAATGTCGTGGAAAGACGATTCATAAATTTTACTTTCTACCTTAGATAATAACTTTAATATTTATATTATACTTCCTCCTTATCCTAATTTGTGTAGAATCTTCTTGGAGTTCTAAGTGTAGGGCTCCATAGAAACGTATTGGAAATTCTAAGCCCCGAATGGTATATATTGGTTAAGTTAGCTTCTCTTATATTGATTTATCCTTATGGTCTTGTCACATTTGACATCAATGAAAAAAATATCTCTTATTTGGCTACAACATTCTTGTAGAAAGTCACTTTGAGTTGCTATGCATATTATTCACACAAATCACCACACATATCACACATGTTAAACACCAAAACACGCAACACACAACAATGCATGATCTATACCCATGCCCGTCAAGCCCTAGGTATTCGTATACCTATACTCTGATACCAAGCTGTGACGCCCCAATTTTCTGGGGTCCCGTTGACAACCCATCAACCAGCGGAATTTCTATCTTAGGTCATTTCGTACCTAAGTTTTGGCACCGGACCTCGATATGTCCCTTCACCGAGACCCATTTATACATATTTAAATCTAAAATATGAGCATAAGACACTTAATTACAGTCCATAAGAGTCTGATTATGGCCCTCTTACCATAATTACATACCCGACTATTTATACAATAGTCTAAAAGAATTAAATCGAAATTCTTTTATACAAATACTCTTACAAAAATTACTCCAAGGCCCGCATGTAATGACCTCTTTTATATCGGTATCAGTGGGAGCGTCCATCTCCTGTGCCTCCACATTGCCTAAAAGGGATCCCCATGACGAGGTGAGGCAAGCAGTGAGAATAATTCCTATAAGGGCTACCACGCAGCTAGTAGCATGCGATAGCACACCACACATTCAATCAAAACAAGCATGCTCCTACTCGAATGTCTACATGTCATGGATGAGAATGTGACTCACCCTATCCCATGTCCCGAGTCCTCACCGACTCCCTCACACATGCATATGCCGAGTATGAAAAACCAAACCGTGACTATGTTCCATCAAGGACTATTTTTCAAAACAAAAGCTTTTTGTTTTATAAATCAATTCCATTGGACGGTTCCCAAAATCAACTTGCATTTCCCAAGTTGTGTGTGTTTATGCATTTGTGGGCCACCGATTTCCGGGTTCACACGCGGGACGCCGCGCACCTTTCAAGCATTTTGCGGTCTTTCCGCGTGGGGTGATCATGTCTATCGCGAATCTTGGGTCTTTCCTGCACAGGGGGATCTACCCAAACTTGTTATGCCTAACACACATATTTTTTCATTTTCAAAACGATCATGACTCATTTTGGACGTTGTCCCGTATTCTGAGTCCATGTCTGCTTTTAAACACATTATCAATTAACCATGTACCCATGACATCCCATCGAACACCAAACGCAGTGTCGATTTTTAACTTGCACTCACACCCATGCCATGTGATGTCTTAGTGCATAATGCAATGCAATCATGTCATTGCCTATTCATACCATGCTACATATATAATGAGAGCTATATGTGCATTCCTACTCATGCATAATTACCCATGCATCATTTGGACATTTATATCAAAAACCATACAAATTCCAAATATATCATATAATTCATGCCAACATAGTCAAATACTGCATCTACTTGACATCACAAGTCACTACCGCTCAGTAGCAACATACATTAACCTCACAGGCCTTGTGGTGACCGCGACATGTCCCAAACTAACACCCTGAGAGCCATATGATGGCCTTGACTAAATACCTGATCAACGTGCCACTCGATTATCACACAATGACACATTCAAGAAATTCATCTCAATCCAATATGTATGGGCATACATATTGTCATTCAACATGTCATCCCTTAACCAAGGGATGACACTTCAATCAATCCATATAATAGGCCTCCGAAGCAAGTCTCAATCAACCGTAACTAGGCCATGAAATCGACCTTAAACAGTTGCACAAACCGGGCTCTAAACCAGCCTTGAAAGAGTTCACAAAGGACATTGTTTCCGCCCGAGCAGGTCGGCCAGTTTGTCAAACCCGATCGTTTCCCGGTTGTACAATAGCTAGAAACTACATCAATGGAAGACCATCAATCGACCCGGCTTGGTCCGTACTTCCCGCGAGTACAATAGGCGGAAGCTGTGCATCAACTAAGACCAAATGACCAACCGATCGGCCGGTTCCTCGCTTTCCAAGGTTGGATGCTACTGCATCCAACTAGATGACCATCCAGTCGACCGGTTCCTCACAGATTCCTAGAAAACGCATTTTGCGTTCGGGGGAAACCCCCCAAACAGCCCCTAGGGCTTTAACAAGGCCAAAGACGACCCTTATATGGAAAATAAATCCAAGTAGGAAGTTTCCTACACTCTTGGCGTGTGAAAACCTCGAGGGTCACGGACACTTCTTGAACCGAGCTTTCGACTTCCACCGAACCTCCGTCTGCGAAACTATGCTTGAGCTTGGGTTTGGTATCACGCATAGTCCCTCGTAGCGTTGCTCAGGCTTCAAGCCTTGGCCCGTCGGACGAAGATCATCCGATCTCCGTAGATCGTAGAGAGAAGGTAGAGCCTTTTTCTCTCTCTCTCTCTCCTCTTTTTCTCTTCTCTCCATTTTTCCTCTTTTTCTTCCTCCTTTTCTTTTCCTTTTTCTTTTTGCCCCTCTTTTATTCTAACTTCACTTAAGTTAAGTGTGTAGCCCACGTCGCACAATGTGTACATGACCATCCGGGTTCAAGTTCAAGTTATTTTAATTGAACCTTACCCAATTATTCCCTAACTCCTGGGATTTTTGTAAAAGTCTCATCCCTGGAGTCACTGGTGATTCACCACCTAGAAAAATCGTAAAAAAATTCTAACTATCTCATAATTCGACAAAACTTTTCTAGGTCACTAGATTTCGCGAGACGAATCCAACGGCGTTGTCCATTTCATTATCCAAGATCTAGAGAATTTTCCAGGCTTCCCTGAACCATTCTGGCAATTTTATTATTTTTGCCATTTTTTAGAAAAATTAAATTTTTCCCGGGTTTTACATTCTTTCCCCCTTAAAAGAATTTCATCCCAAAATTCCCATGCACACTAGCACGCACATCACATGCATATGTAACCGCACACAATCACATGCATATAGACTAGTCATTTAATCACCAAACGGCTAAACCACATACCTTCATCCTTAAACAAAAAAGGATAGGTGGCGCGCATCGTGTCCTCTCGTTCCCATGTTGTCTTCTCCAATCCTCAGTGTTGCCCGCAAACACCTTCGCTAACTATACGGTTTTGCGTCGCAAAACCCGATCAACTATCCGTATTATCACAGCGGTCCCTCCTCGAAGGTCCCATCTGTATCAACAATAAGCTCGCCCCAATCCACTACATGGGTCGGATCTGGAGTGTATTTCTGGAGCTTGGAGACATGGAATACCTCATGGACACCCGATAAACTCGACGGTAATGTCAACCGATATGCAACTATACCCACTCTCTCGAGTATCTCAAAGGGCACAATATATCTCGGTGACAGCTTTCCCCGCTTATCGAACCTAACCACTCCTCTCTTAGACATCACCTTCAAGAATACGTGATCTCCCACCTCAAACTCTGAAGTCGGCCGGCGCTATCGGCGTGGTTCCCTAGGCTACAATTTGTGAGAGGAACATTTTCATATTAAATCCACCTTCTCAAAGGTGCCTCCCAATAAATCGGGACAGAGTGATGGATCTCTCTTCACAACAGATCCAACAAATGGAGAGATCGACATGGCCTCCTGTAAAGCCTCATAGGGTGCCATCTGTGCCTCACCTCATAACTATTGTTGTGAGCGAAACTCCCTTGAGACGAATCGTTCATCCTGGCGCATAAGATCAGGGACACAAGCTTGCAGCATGTCCTCTAAAACATGTATAGTCCTCTCTGACTGACCGTCCGTCTGAGGATAAAAATTTGTGCTCATCATCAACTGTGTCCCCATGGCTCTCTGGAAACTCTTCCAAAAGTGAGTCGTAAACCTGGGATCACGGTCCGATACGATAGAAAATGGCACTCCATGTGACTGGACAATCTCTCGAATGTACAACCTGTAGAATTCCTCTAGTGTGAAGGTAAATCCGCTTACTGACCGAGAAAAATGTGCCAACTCGGTGGCCAGATCCTTATCACCCACACGGCATCATGCTTCCATGATGCATTGGCGAGTGAGGAATCTGAAATCCATCGTGATATTCCGTACGCTGCTTCCGATGATTTGGGTAGCCTGGCGGCCCTATGGTGCTCAGCCTTTACCTGCTAACACGTGAGACATCGTCAAACCCCAATATGGCGACGAAGATCTTGGTACATTTTAGGTACTTACTGAATACTGCCATGAATCGAAGAGCAATGGAACTCCTTGAGAATCTTCTCTCTCAGATATGCCGACTGGGGAACCATAACCCGTCCACATCTGGAGTTACCATCAGGTGTGAGATTGCCTCGTCACGCGTGCATTGTGGGTCCGCGATGGACACCGTCTACATCCCATCGTTGGGACACCGGTGCTGCGCACCGATAGGGATGGCATGGCCACTAAGACTCCCGAGTACCCTAAGCGATCAGCATGCGCGTGGCAGTGCCTTTATAACCTCGAACTCGCCACTCCCAAGAAGCTACACTAGCCAATGTTCCCCGTGACTTTCGATTGAGTGCATCAGCCACCATATTCGCTTTACCAGGATGGTAGTGCAATGTGAAGTCATAATCCTCTAAAAATTTCATCCACCTGCATTGCCTCATATTGAGGTCCCGCTGCGTAAAGATATACTTCAGACTCTTGTGGTCTGAAAACACCTCGAACTGCTCACCGTATAGGTAGTGGCGTCAAATCTTCAAGGCAAAGACTATGGTTGCCAACTCCATGTCATGCGTGGGGTAATTCTGCTCGTGACTCTTTAACTGCGGAGAACCATAAGCTACTACCCTCCCGGATTGCATCAACACGCATCCCAATCCGTTCTTCGAGGCATCACAATACACTATGTACCTTTGCCCCCTCTCCGGAACTATTAGAATAGGAGCTGAAGTAAGTCTCCTCTTTAATTCTTGGAATGTCTTTTCACACAAGTCATTCCACTCGAATTTGACCTCCTTCCGGGTCAACCTCGTCATAGGAGCAGCTAATTGGTAGAAGTTCTCGGTGAATCTCCTATAATACCCTACCAGTCCCTAGAAAATACTGACTTCAACCTCTCCCAACTCATAACTGCTTTGACTTTCCTGGGTCCACTAATACACCTGAAGCTGACACTACATGTCCCAAGAATCTCACCTCAATAAGCCAAAACTCACACTTACTGCACTTAGCGTACAACTAGTGTTCTCTAAGGACCTAGAAAACAATCCTCAAGTGATCCTCATGCTCCTCCTCAGACTGGGAGTAGATCAAAATGTAGATCCCGCAGTATTTCACGACAAAGAAATGATCTAAGTAGGGTTGGAATACCCTATGCATGAGATCCATGGTGTCGTTGGAGCATTCGTCGAAGCCAAATAGCATCCTTTGTGAGGAACTCCCGAATGCTCATGCAGCGTCCCTATGTTTGTCTTAGGGATATACCTCCCAACTCTCAGCGTGATAGCGGTGCTAGTAATACATCTTAGAATAGACTCAGCTACAGTTGATCAAGCAAATCATCAATCCTCGGTAACAGATACCAATTCTTGATCGTAACCCTATTCAACTGTCGGTAGTCAATGCACAGTCGAAGGGCCTTGTCTTTCTTCTTCGCAAACAAAACAGGAGCGCTCCATGGTGAAGTGCTCGGTCTAATGAAACCCTTGTCCAACAATTCATGTAGGCCTTGAGTTCCTGCAACTCAACCGGTGCCATCCTATGCGGAGTCATAGAACTGGGCGATGTACCAAGGTGTAACTCAATACATAAGTCTACATCCCTCTGCGGAGGTAATCCCGGTAGCTCATCTAGAAAAACATCCTCATACTCCCCGAGCTCAGGAGGGTAGATAAATCTGTCTGCCTGGGTCCTCTAAAGGTATGGCTTGCTAGCTAACCCATCAACTACCCGTGTCATTTGGAGTCGTACACGGTCTGGGGTAAAGCATTGTGCTTGTCCCCCTGAAACGTAACACATATATCGTCACGTGTGTAGGCGGTAACCCTCTACGTTCTGTCAATGTGACTCGATAATGTAAATCCAACCAGTCCATCCCGAGGATGACATCAAACTGTATGTCCATGACCCTCGGGTCCACGGTGAGGTAGAGATCTCGGAGATCTCTAACTGCCTTTGGAGCATAGCATATCCACACTCACCTGGTCCACAGGGAGAGCTCACATACAACGGCTTTTCTAAAGGTCTCAGCCTCCCGAAAGCCCGATTCTACCGCACATGATGCAACGATGAATGAATGCAATGCACGAAATCAAGCGATATCCTTGCCCATAAAGCGAGATAGGAAGAAAACTATATATGTATCTATTGCTGACTGATCGCGGCTGATGGTGGTACAACAATTAATGAATACCCACAGGTCTCACGAGTCCAGAGCACGTAAGCCACGTCCTCAGCCTCAATCGATACTCTAACCTCTATGGTGT
Source organism: Tetrastigma voinierianum (assembly GCA_016808115.1). Lineage (NCBI taxonomy): Eukaryota > Viridiplantae > Streptophyta > Magnoliopsida > Vitales > Vitaceae > Tetrastigma > Tetrastigma voinierianum. The sequence continues at coordinate 306,497 of JAEQBH010000830.1, read as the reverse complement.
GTCTGTGAAGCAGAAGGCGCTTGTGTAGCACCCTAGGACTGATACTGGCTCCCTTGGCCCATGTTGGGGTAAGGAGGAACAAACCGCGTCTGTGAATGTCCCACTGATGACTGGGACTATGGTGTCCCATCCCTTTGGAATCCCACAGCCTGCGGAGCGATCCACTCGTATGTCTAGGTTGATGGCGGTAATAACATGTCATCGATCTGTCGAGCTAGTAACCTTGCCACGGCTTTTAGCTCGATAGTGCTGAACCACATCCTAAAATCCACGTAAAGCAAAAGTCCTCTGCTTCTTCCCCAAGCTAGAAGAAGGCTGACTCTCCTTTCTCTTCTCACTAGTATCCGCACCTCGGATACTCCGTGCGTCATCAATCTCTCTCTCTCTATGGCCATAGTTGTTCTGACCATAGAGTCCATATTCTACAGAAGAAATCCCACAATCTTACCCCGGATGGACAACTTTAGACCATCCTCGAATTTCCCTACCTTGGCCATGTCTGTGGCCATATAATCATCAGCAAAACGGGCTAACTCTGTGAACTTAGCCACGTATTCCATCACTGTCATCATTCTTTGCTTTAGCTCTAGGAACTCTTGGGCCTTTGCATGTCTAGCAATTACCGGAAAATATTTTCCCATGAAGAGCTCATGAAACTCTGTCCATGTCATTACCTCTATGTCCCTCGAGGTCTTGACCCAATCCCACCACTGCCCCAGGATTCACCGCTCTAGATTTACGGAATCTTGGTAGTCTTATCTTTGTTGCATCAGTCTCATGGCCTCAATATCATCCTCGTCTGTGGAACCAATAGTCAGCCACCGCCAGGATCCCCTCCTCCGCAGATATCGGAGGATGATGTGCCTTAAACCTCCCAGAAGGTTATTTAACCATCACGACTGACCACACTAACACGTGCAATCTTTGATAGCGGCGCTAGATCACTCCATAAGTGCATTTGGTCAACGGGTGATGGTTAACTATCGCCCCGTGGACGACCTCTACGTCCTCGTCCTCATCCTCGGCTTGCCATCTACACACGTTAATTAGCACATAGAGTTATCAAATTTCTATCCCAGTCTAACTAGTAGTGCAAATGCCAACAACTAATAGACTTTAACCTCATGAACCACACCGTTCATCCTTTTTTCCTTAGCGGTGCATAATGCCAAATGCTAATACAATTCAATTTAATTTCCAAACTATCTTGTTCGGTTTGTTTTCCGAATCCCTAAGGCTATGTTTTCTAACCCTAGTATTCCATATACAATTCACTATGCATATTATTCATACAAATCACCACACATATCACACAGCATGTTAAACACCAAAACACGTAACACATAACAATACAAGATCTAGACCCATGCCCGTTAAGCCCTAGGTATTTGTATACCTATGCTCTGATATCAAGCTGTGACGCCCAAATTTCCGAGGGTCCCGTTGACAACCCGTCAACCCACAGAAGTTCTATCTTAGGTCATTTTGTACCTAAGTTTTGGCACTAGACCTCGATACGTCCCTTCACCGGGACCCATTTATTCATATTTAAATCTAAAATATGAGCATAAGACACTTAATTACAATCCACAAGAGTTCGATTATGGCCCTCTTACCATAATTACATACCTGACTATATATACAATAGTCTAAAAGAATTAAATCGAAATTCTTTTATACAAATACTCTTACAAAAATTACTCAAGGCCACATGTTGGCCTCCTTCACAATCACGGCCTCGTCGGAGCGTCGTCTCTCTGTACACTCCCTGTACTTGAAAAGGGGTCCCACGACAGGGTGAGCAAAGTCCAACAGAGAATAATTCCTACAAGGGCTACTCTCCACCTAAGTGTACATTCAATGGCACACCACACATTCAATCAAAACAAGCATGCTCCTACTCGAATGTCTACATGTCATGGATGAGAATGTGACTCACCCTATCCCATGTCCTGAGTCCTCACCGACTCCCTCACACATGCATATGTCGAGTGTGAAAAACCAAACTGTGACTATGTTCCATCAAGGACTATTTTTCAAAACAAAAGCTTTTTGTTTTATAAATCAATAACATTGGACGATTCCCAATATCAACTTGCATTTCCCAAGTTGCGTGTGTTTATGCATTTGCGGGCCACGGATTTTCGGGTTCACATCGCAGGATGCCGCACGCCTTTCCAACATTTTTATGGTCTTTCACCGCCAGTGATCATGTCTAATGAGAATGCCGGGTCTTTCACCCTGGGGGGGATCACCCTTGACTTGCTATGCCCAACACACATATTTTTCATTTTTCAAAACCGTTACGCTCATTTTTGGGCGGTGTCCCATGTTCTAGAGTCACCATGGGCACCAAACATACACGAGTGTCGATTAACCATGTACCCATGACATCCCATCGAACACCAAACACAGTGTCAATTTTTTACTTGCACTCACACCCATGCCATGTGATGTCTTAGTGCATAATGCAATGCAATCATGCCATTGCCCTATTCGCACATACTACACTTATATAATAGAAGCTATATGTGCAAGCCTACTCATGCATAATTACCCATGCATCATTTGGACATTTATATCAAAAAGCATACAAATTCCAAATATATCATACAATTCATGCCAACATATCAATACACGCATACACTAACATCACAAGTCACTACCACTCGAGTAGCGACGTTCATTAACCTCTAGGCCTAGTGATGACACGACATGTCCCCAACTAGCCTACCACAAGCCATATGATGGCCTTATTCATGCACAATCAACGTGCCACTCGATTATCACTGTAACACCACGAAATATACCCTACCAGTTTCGGACTTGTTTAGGGTATATTATAAGCTAAATAGGAATTTTCGGGAAATAAAACGAGAGACCCAAAAAGAATATTAGAGACAAGGATAGTCAGTCATTTACCACTTGAGGGCATAAAGGCATAAATCAAAGTTTATATGCCATTGAGATTTGAGAAAGTTGGAATAGAAATAAAATGGGACGAATGCAATTAGAAAGCTTAAAAGAAAAAAATGGGTTTTGACGGCCAAACATGGCCTTAACTTAAATGGGATTTAGAACCAAATTGGTCTCCACATTTTAGGAGGGCCAAAAAAGCGTGAATGAAGAGAGAGAGGAGAAGGGAGGAGGAAGAGAAGAAGAAGAGGAAGAGGAAGAGAAGAAGAAGAGAAGAGGAGGAGTTCAAGAAAGATTCAAAGGTATGGAACTATGACTATGAGTATGGAACTTTGGATTTTTGTATGGACCTATGAATTCTTGTATGAATTTCCATACAATTGCATGATTAGTAGCTTGCCCCAAACCTAGGGTTTGATAAAAGTTCATCCCTGACATGGGTTTTTGTTGGTGTTTGAGTTTCTTTCTAGGGTTTTTGATAGGATTTCATCTAACCCAGGTCATTGAGGTAAGGTGGGTAAAACCCCAAATGGCATAAGAAAAACATGGAATCCTCCCTTTGAGGTTGGATTCATGGTTTAATTGCAAAGTAAAGGAGTTTGGGTTAGAACAAACCCTAACAAATTCTTGTATTTGGTATGTGTATGGGTTATGACCCATATTAGAATGGTTTTGGGAGAAATTCATGGAAAAGTTTGAAGAAAGATATGTAATGAAAGAAGAATTGAGTAAAATTGAGATTTCAAGATGATTTGGAGTGGTCTTAACGTGTTTATGGAGTATTGGGTTGATTTGGGTATCAACATATGGAAAAATGGGAGAAAAACACACATTCTGGGCATTTTTCGGTGACATGTACCGGTACACCTTGAACTTGTACCGGTACAGCCCTCCAGAACCACGAGACATGTGGGGTACATGTGCGATGCAGTCTTGACCTTTCTGCTCTATTTTGACCAGTTTTTTTATTTTAGCCATAACTTGCTCATTTCTTATCTGATTTGAGTGATTCAAGTGGCTAATTAAACTAGACTTCAAGGAAAAACAAACATTCAGAAATAGGAATCTTCAAATTCTGATTCTATGTGATCCAAATATTCATCGTGGGGCCGTGTTCAGAAAGCCAAATTTGGTTGTTTTTGAACATAGTAGTCGAATTTGTTTAGGACATAACTTCGAGGAGTTTCGATTGCTCCGATTTGGGTGATTCAATTGGAGAAGAACCCTTAGCACCTTATATTTAAGAGCACAAGAAAAAGTGTCAAATATGGAGTCAAGACAGGAAAATGAGTATTACAAACACCCTGCTCTATTTAAGTGTATGTCGTTAAATTGACTAGTTTGGCATGAAAATGCCATAACTTTTAGTTTGGATGATCGATTGGAATGATTCGATTTCTAAGTAAAGTAGACTCGTAGAGAGAATAGAATACATGAATGAGGTATGATTTCATAGACATCATACTTTAAGTATATGAAGTGCCATGTCAATAGGCATGAAACAAGGAAAATATAGAAAAATGCAACATGTATAAATGTGTTCATGAAACATAGAATGTGATATGGAAAATGAAAACGAACCGAAACATGAATATGAATATGAGAGGGAAATATGTCATGAACACGTAATGTGGTTAAGTTATATCATAGTTATTATCATATAACCAGAAAATGATAGCAAATGATAGGAAATATATGAATGAGTATATGAACGAGTATACGTAAATGGGTATATGAATGAGTACACATGCATGAGTATAGGAATGAGTATACGTGAATGAGTATATGAATAAGTATACATGAATGAGTGTACGTGAAAGAGTATATGAAAGAATTACATAGATTGAGTATATCTTTGAAAATATAATACGAAAGTGAAATTGGAATTGAAATGTGATATGATCGGTTATGAATGCTAATTGTGAAATATATATAAGTATATATACATTGATTTGAATTATTGTTATTCGAAATGTTTGTCACACATATGCATGTGTGCATGTATTTGAACTATAAGTGAAATTACTGCATAAAAGTAAACTGATTCGAAATGTATCATTGAATGACCAACATGGCTTGAGTTCTGATTGAATTCGTCATGAAGGTAACATCTGGCTAAATGTGAGATCACATTGCTACTGAATGACAAGCGGGGCGAGTTCAACAAGCGAGATGCAGTAAGCGAATGTCAATTACATGGTCAAAGTGAATCATCTTGTTAAATCTTGAAATCACATTGCTCTTGAATGACAAGCAGACGAGGATTCAACAGGCGAGATCTGTCATGAATGTTAAATTCTATAGCCATGTGAAGGCGGTGATATTGAATCGCGAAATCACATTGCTACTCAATGACAAGCAGATAAGTTAACCAATGAATACGTCGCGAATGTGAATTACATAAGCCCAGTATGTGAGGCGGTGATGATGCATCACGAGAAATCACATTGCTCTTGAATGACAAGCGAGAGCCAATTCAACAGCCGAATACGTCATGAATGTCAATTCTATAGTCAAAGTGAATCATCTTGCATTAAATGCAAATCACATTACTCTTGAATGACAAACGAGACGAGGATTCAACAATTGAATCTATCGTGAATGTCGAATACATAGCCATATGTGAGCGGTGATATTAAATGCGAAATCACATTCTTCTTGAGATAATGGCTTGACGAGGATTCAACAACTGAATCTGCCATGAATGTCAATTCTATAGTCAAAGTGAATCATACTGTTAAATGTGAATGTTATGGGTCTTTTGAATTTGTAAGTGTTTATGGGATTGCCCGAAATGAAGTGCTTTCGTGTAATGAAAAGTGCAAATGGAATAACCTGAAAGCAAAATGTTTTGGGGAGATAATTGAAAATGTCGAGATAAGTAGGACTCCGCTTGGATCCGCCAATCGGGTCAAGTCGAGGGATTTGGGTCGCGACACTTTTGAAAATAAAATTTTAATAAAACCAAACAAAAATGTTTTGATTGGAAATGTCGATAATAGGGCTCCGACTTGGATCATGACAGTCAGTAGAGGATTCGATTCGCGATACTTTTGAAATGAAAATTAAATAAAGCGATAACTAAAGAATTAAACAGGCATCCCAGATCATGAAATGTAATTGCTAGAGGGAGTTGATTAATGGCTTCGGTCGTGATAATGATAAGAGTCTAATATGTATTGGTATTAGTTTGATTTGACCCTGTATGAATTTGATATGACGTGATCTGTTCCGATTGGCCATTGTAGATGTATAAATTTGTTTTGAATATGATCTGACATGCCATACATGTAGAAGATATGAATTGAAACTTGAAAAAGACATGACATATGGATGTGATACGACCGTGAAAATGATATGGAATCTAAAAAGGATAAAATCTACATGTATAATATGATATGAGTTAGAAGTCACATAACGATAGGCTTAGTTAATTGCATAGGAAGGTAAATGTAAAAAAGATAATAATGAATTATTGTTATTGAGTGGTGCGCCATATGTTCCCCACTTAAGCGTAAAGCAGCACGGGTGTTCAATCCATGTAGATGCTGAAGAGGAGATAATGAGGACGGGACATTTCCACGCGGCCCGATGGGCGTCTCGAGGAGATAAGTGCTCACGGCCTTTATTCGTGATCTCTGATGTTTGTATTAGATATGTACATGTAGAAGTATTTGTATAAGTACATGGGACTTAGCATATGTGTATAGATTATAATGGATACCACTCCTGTGGTAGTCCCTTTGTATATGTAAATGATTTTTGGTTATTACAAAAATTGGTTGTATACCGACAGGTATAAGTTCAGCTCACGAAAAAAAAAAAAAAAAAACAGGTAAAGTATCCCAGTATGTGGTTTCGCACCCCGAAACCGGTTCGGATTCGCCAATCGGGTCTGACCGGGAATCGGGGCGTGACAATCATGCAATGACACATGCAAGAAATTCATCTCAATCCAATATGTATGGGCATACATATTGTCATTCAACATGTCATCCCTTAACCAAGGGATGACACTTCAATCAATCCATATAATAGGCCTCCAAAGCAAGCCTCAATCAACAACAACTAGGCCATTAAATCGACCTTAAACAGTTTCACAAACCGGGCTCCGAACCAGCCCCAAAACAATTCTTTAAATACACTGTTCACTGAACCGGTTGACCTTTGTCCCCAGCCGTTCGACACGTTTGACGACCGATCAACCGTTTCCCGGTTGTACGATGAGATGGCATCCTCGCATCAGCCGGCGACCATTCGGTCAACCTAATGTCGGTAAGCTTCCCCTTGAGTACGATGCGTGGCAGCTCTTTGCATCCAACCGGAAGACCAAATGACCAACCGGTCGACCGGTTCCTCGCTTTTCAGGTTTGGATACTCACTTGCATCATCAATAGGTTGACCATCGGTGTTGGTTTCCTCATAGATTCAGCGCATTTTACGTTTGGGGAAAAACCCGCAAACAGCCCTAAAAACCAACAAGGCCAAAGACGTCCCTTAGATGGAAAATAAATCCAAGTAGGAAGTTTCCCTACCTCTTGAAGCGTAAACAATGCCTCGAGGAAGTCCCGCGGACACTTCCTGAACCCGAAGCTTTCGACTTCACGAACCTCCCTTACGAAACCTCAACGAAACTTGGAGTTTTCGATATCCACATGTAGTCCTCGCTACGTACTCTGACTTTAAGCCTTGGCCCGTCAGACGACAATCACCCGATCTCCGTAGATCGTAGAGAGAAAGTAGAGCCCTTTTCTCTCTCTCTCCTATCTCCCTTTTCTCTCCGTTTTTCCTCTTTTTCTTTCTCCTTTTCTTTTCCTTTTTCTTTTTGCCCCTGCTTTATTTATGTGATTAAAGTGTGACTTGGCACCATTAATAAACCGTCTGGGATTCAGTTCAATTGGTTCTTTAATTGAACCTTACCTAATTATTCTTTAACTCCCGAGATTTTCATAAAAGTCTCGTCTAGAGTCACTGGCGACTCACCACCCAGAAAAATCATAAAAAAATTTCGAATGTCTCAGAATTCGACGAATTTTTTCTAAGTCACTAGATTTCGCGAGATGAATCCAACGGCGTTGTCTGTTTCATCATCCGAAATCTGGAGAATTTTCCAAGTTTCCTTGAACCATTCTGGTAATTTTATTATTTTTGCCATTTTTCAAAAAAATTAAATTTTTCCCGGGTTTTACATTTGTTTTATTCAAGTGTTTCTTTGAGCTGTGAAAATGTTGTGTACATGGATGGTAGAGGAGCAACAAGTGTTGTCATTTAGGCTTTTTCTAGTTCATGTGCAAAGGAATTTTTGCTTGCTTTGCTCAACTTCTATTACATTAGGTAAAATCAATTTTTTCTTCTAATAAATTCCTATTGTTAACCATGGTGAAATGAAAAAATATTTGCAATAATAGTTGATAAAATATTTGCAATTAGGAAATCAATCTTGAAAAATAAGAATTTTCTTTTTGAATTCAGGAAATGCAAACCATGTTGCACGCTAAAGGAAAATAAAAAAAATGTGACATTTGCAAAAAAAAATGTTATATACTTTCTAAATTGTTCTTTGTATTGAGAAATTAGTTTATTTATTTTTCAAAGTACAAACTCAAGGGACTAGTTAGAAGTTTTATTTGGGATATAAACTATAAAAATACTATATACATGGATTGTGGAGAATAAACCATGTCCCCTCATTTGTAGCCATTTTTAGGTTCAATTATAGATTTTTTTTTTTTGTACGACACATTTATTGCCAACTCTAAAGTTAACACATAGTTAACATAATTGATTATTCTTATCTCATTCTTATGTAGTTAACTTTATTAACATGTGATATTGAATATTTATGTTTATGATATTAAAGTTCAATATGTGTATTCTCTTATGAAAATCTTTTTAATTTTTATATACTTTCTATTTGTTTGTTGTTGTTGTCTTATCTTACTAGGTATCAGTAGCAGCAAGGGAAGACAATAATGCAGAAATAAAGACTAATTCCTTTTTAGTTGGTTTTTCCTACTTTTAATCGATTCCCTTCTTAGATCTCTTTAGGTGTATGAGTTTTGAGTAGCAATAATTGCATCAACCTTTGTATACCAAAAGTGATCTCTTTTATTAGTAATCAGTTTGTCTCTATTTGAAATATTGCCTTGTATAAGTATGGATTTATGATCTCCGATTCGAGCTTGGCTCTGTATCAACTCGACTTGACTTAATTACACCCCTAATCATACCATGTTCCTACATTACTCAATCATGAGTGAGAATAGAACCTGGATGTACCAAAGGTTGATATATGGCTTTCTTAATCCAAAGTTTGTTTCTGGGGTTGAGAAATTTTTTAAATTTGCTTGTGCTTATTCAGAGTGGATGGACAGGGAAAAATAAAGTGTTCGTGTCAGAGATCAAAGTGTCAAAATAACCGGTTTCTTGATATGGAGATAGTGAAATACCATTTGCTGAGATATGGTTTCAAACCAGAATATTTTGTGTGGAATAGGCATGGGGAAACAGATGAAGTGATATATGAGCATCATTGTATGGATTCCGTTGATCCTTCTAATCCAATGAATGATTGTCATACAATGGTTATAGATGTTGTTGGTCATTCCTTCAATCAAAATTATGAATATGAGGAGAATCCTAATCCAAAGACCCAATAATTATATATATATAACATTTAGACTTATTAATATATAAGTAATAATTAATTTTTATGAAATATTAATTAAATAATTAAAATATTTATAAATTTAGTGACCATAAGATGTGGTCACAAAAACAGAGACCGCTAATGTGATCACTAAGAAGGAAATTATTTTATGATATATAGTAACCACCTTACAACCACAAACATATAATGACCATAATTTGTGGTCACAATACCCTGTGTAGGGGGTAACTAAATTTTCGCTGATATTATTGATGAGACCAATATTATTGACCACATCAGCAACCATAATTTAACGACCACAAGGTGGTCATAAAATTGGTCACTATCCAGTTCATTTGGTCTTCTACTAATTACATTTTATGACCACTTGAAGATTTATTTGTGACCATATATGTGGTCATTATCTATGACCACATTGTTGTGGTTGCTCAATTCAATGACCACATTTCTTGTGGTGCGTGCTGTGACCCTTAGTCAGCAGTTTGTCTTTATTGGCCGAGATTTTCTAAGACTACACATTGTAGTCCTTTGAGTGATCGTTATACCTCTCTCTAGCAACACTTTGCGTACTTTTGTGGTCTCAATTTCTTGTTTTTGTAGTCATATATATATATATATATATATATATATATATATATATATATATATATATATATATATATATATATATATATATATATATATATTTTAGCAAATATTTAGAGTTGTTTTGTTTTAAAATTTTGAAATATGTATGATAAAATTTTTGACATCATCCAATCATAATATTTAGTACTTAAATGTAAATATTATAGAAATTAAACTAATTTAATATGTTTAATCAAATATAAAAAATTATGATAGGTGTATAAAACATATTTTATTTTAAATATTTATAATTTTATGCATAGAATTATATTTATTTATAATTAATAATTACATAAATTTATAATAACAATCTATATATATATATATATATATATATATATATATATATATATATATATTAATAAATTTATATTAAATCTTTAATACTGTCTTAATAACTTTGTAAATTTTCATTAATATTACAAATAATGAAGCTTGCCTAGTGGTAGAATTGATTCCTTTTATGCTTGATGTCATGAGTTCGATTCCTATAAGCAACGTCAATTTATCTTATTATTCAAAAGTAGGAAAAATGCAGAAAAATACTTAACATTAAAGTATCATCCAAAAATCAAGCAAAACATTAAATCTATTAGTAATAGCGACAGTCCAAATCCATTGGATAGTTAGTCGCCAAAAGTTCTTTATTAGCGATGGTAAATTTCCATCATTCAAGGAAAGTGACAGTTGGCTATATCGTGGAAAGATGAGCCTTTTCCCCTTCTAGAAGCTTGACTTACGGACTTCCCAAAAGGATTAAGGGAAGTTTCTTCCACTAGCCATAACTCCACACACTTACCAAAACCATTATGGAAGAATTGCATGAGCCATTCCTTGCATTTTTTTTCAAATAGAAACTTCATATCTCCTCATATTTCAAGGTTATTTTCTTACTATACAAAGGATCTCATAATTGAATCCCAAAAATATATATAAGGGGAGAAAACTTACACTTTTCAACTAACTTACCCTGCTAGAACGATAAAGATGAATATACAAGGAGTAGAGCAAACATTACTTTCTTCTACAAATAATCACCATGTTTTCTCCTTGGTTGTTGAAACGATGACATGTCAAAGAACACATAGTCTTAGAGAGGACCTTAGTGTCTCAAATGGAATGCATCGAGGCCTTTGGTGATGATATCATCAAACTGGTGTGCGATAGGAATGTGCTTGAGTTCTATCACGTTGTCTTCAACCATATTTTTGATAAAGTGATGTCTGATTTGCTTGGGTCATGAATGCTGAACTGGATTTTTGGAGAAATTAAATGCACTTATGTTGACATAGTACAATGTCATACGAGAATGTGTACCATCTTGTGAGACATCATAATCCTTCAGCATGTTTTTAATCCAAATGAGTTAGGAACAACTACTACCAAGGGCTATATACTTTGCTTCTACATCACAAAAACCCTTTAAGCTAGCAGTAGAGTCATGAGTGTACCATAGTTCAAATTCTATGGTCCCGCTAACATTTGCATCTTTAAGTTTAGGCACCAAGTGTGACTCCCCAAAACTCTATGGATGTCGGGTAACTCGATACCACACTATTGTGTCCCCTTTACCGGGACCCATAATAAAAAAAAAAACATACAGAGTCTCCTTTGTACATGGAGCTCTACCCAAAAATACAACATGTACAACAGATAATAGCATGGCCCATCTGGGGCCAAATATCATATCATGACCTCTCCAAGTCCATCTACGAGTAAAAATGACCACATAGGGTCCATTTATCCATACTTAGACATAATGCACAAGAATATAATACCATAGTCCTTAAGAGTTTAATTACAATACTCTTTACACAAAGCATATATCCAAAGCAGTTTGTTCTAATATTTTACAAAAAAGTAAACCCAAAGCCATGGCCGACTTCTTGTGATAGGCGACTTCAGAGTGGGCGTCATCTCCCTGCCTCCTATGCACGAAGGGAGGTCCCAAGACAAGGTGAGAAATTCCCAATAGAGTAAACTCTTATAGAGACTATATATCTAGCGCACATGCAATGTGTGTCGCAAAAAAACACATTCAATCAAGATTATGCAAACCTAGAATGGATTCTACATGCCGTAGGTGAGATCGTCCTGTGTCCCGTGTAGCAGTCCTCAGGCTATCAAAATGACTCCTATCACCGCAATCTGAAACCCATGTGTGATAAAATCCATCATTCTTGGATTACATCCAATGATCATTTCACAAAACAAATTTCATTTGTTTTCAAACCAAAAGTTTTTTGGATGTTCACCTCAATGATCATTTGTTTTCAAAAATCCATGTGTCTTTTATGGGTGGCGAATTTTTCGAAGTCCCACCACAGGGTTCACAAACCTTCCCACACTTTTACGAGCTTTCTCCGATGGATCCATATGTGTAACCAAAAAGATAACGGAGCTTTCACCCGACACATAATTTCATTTTCCATTTTCAAATCGTGCGACTCAATTTAGTTATTGTCCCATTTTTCGAGCCCGCACAATCAACACCAAATGCAGTGTTAATTTACAACCATGCAAACCGTGGAACTCTATTGGATGTTGTCCAAGGTACCGAGTCTACCACCCATTCACCAAGAATGGTGAATGAAAACAATCATGCACACACACCCATTTCATGCGATGTCCCCGTGCATATGAAATGCAATTATGTCATTTCATGTTTATGCCATGTCACGCACACACACACACACACACACATATATATATATATATATATATATATATATATATGGATACTATATGGACAACTTCATTCATGCATTACACCCATGCATCATTTGGACATTTATATCAATCAACATACAATTTCCAAATAAATCACAAAATCATGTCAAACATATTCATACACACACATACATACTCTCCACATGTCGATACATTAGGGACACACATGTGACATCCGATCAATTACTACCAAGCATGTCATTCAAACTCAAGCAATGACAACCTCATCCTCAAGAACAATTGTGGCTTAGAGATGAACATTCCACAATAATGGCCGCAACGAGACCAATGTGATAGTTCAACCCGGTTTAGAAAACTAGGCCCCTTAATGCATCCAAAAACTGACACAAACAATTAAATGTACTCTAAGTTATAGCAAATTGAAAAAGGACACAATTTGAGCCTCAGAGGTCCCATTTGATTTAAAATCCTAACATCAAGTTCCTTAGATGAGCCAATTTCCCTGAACGATACTTTTTTTGCAGTCAAAATTCTCACGTTTCCCAACCGAAAATCAATCCCAAAAATCTGGAGATTGTAGGTTCAAGAAACAACGTAGTCTGTGGCTGTCACGCCGATCCCCGATCCGTCCAATGGCGATCCAAATCGAAACCGCGTGAGACTAGCCCACTCGGGACTCTCATCGACCTGCCTCTCTCGCAGCCGAATCCTCGCCTGGCTATACAACAATTTCTGTAATAACAAAATCATTTGATTACAAAAGAACTACCACCGAGGGTGTCCCTGCAATCTATACATATAACAGTCCCATTTACTTATACAAACCCTTATATGTATACATGTCTAATACAAACATCGAGATCAGGAGAAGCAAAGTGTTGAGCACCTATCTCCGAGCTACCCAAAGTCACGACAGTGGATGTCCTGCCTTTTATCCTTGTCTTCGTCGTACCTACACGGATTTGAACACTCCGTGCTGCTTTACGCTTTAGTGGAACATAAGCATGGACAACCAACAATGGTGACCGCCACAAGCTTATACATATGCATTTCATATATCTATACATATTCATGGTAACATTTTATTACTTATCATCTTTATATCCTTATCGCAGGTCACATGTTCTTCAAGCCTTTGAGAGACATCTCCATCTGGTAATTTTACTATATTCCCGTGCTTTGTCATCTTTACTTATCTCTATCGCTCTAGTACTTATGCATTTTTATCATGTGTTCATAAAGATGTTCCATCTATTCATTCAGTATGTTTATCATATATTCATATCATATATGACTTTCATGGTTATATACTATACCTATTTGTTATGTCTCTATTTTCACGCATCGTTATCATGTAATCGTTCATGCAATCGTGTTCATGTACTAATTTATATATCATTTTCCTATTATACTTTTCATATCATGCCTGACGTATAATCTCATGTTACGTAATCATCATCACATAGCAATGCTATGCTCTCATATCATATCATATATCTTTTTTTTTTATACGCCAGAATGTTAAATCATTTGTTTTATGTTCTCATGCCCGCATAAACCCTGGGGTTTCGACATGTGAACTATACAGACCAAGGGCCAGATCACTGCAGGTGAAACAAAGGGTCTATATGGGCCTGGCTGTCATCGCCAGCGGAAGAAGGGTCTATAAGGGTCCGAAGGCGCTGTGTGATCCTCTTTCTGGGCACCCATGTGATCCAAACGGGATCTATCTCATAGACCCAAACGGGGCCTCGATATCATGACAGAACTTATATGTTGCAGACTTGTTTTTCCTAATAGGCATGCCCATCTATCCCTCTACCAGGTTCTAAGCAGAAAATCCATTTTATTACATTTTCTGTACATATCTCATAAGCATGAATAACTATTGTTATCATGGATTGCCAAGTAATAATATAATATCATTACTTTAATCTGTATTCGTTCATATCCGTAGCTTCATATTGTTTTGCTTCATATTTCTCTATATGACATATATTCCTTTGTTTTTACTATGCATGTGCATTTACTCAATTTTTATATTCATATATGCCTATCATTCGTGTACATACTCATTTTGGTAACATCTTTATATCTGTTAATCCATCTTCATGTACTTTATTAGACTATCATACATCTTACAGACATATACCACATTTACACTTGTAATGCTTACTCAGATTTCTTATCAAACTGTCCTATCTCCCTGTAGGTGTTGCTAGACTTTTCTTTTAAGGTCCTTAGGTACCCTTCATGTCCAATCTATTTACCTTTTATCATTTCTTATTCAGATACACAGATAAACATTCACTGCTTGGACTCAAGATAAAGAATGAATGAGACTCAAGACAATATATACCAAGGTACAAAGACAGACGGAATACAGATTGGTCCGCTAATGTAATAGAAGTGTCAAACACTAGCAGAGGCCAAGAATGGGGTCATGTGAGTACGTGCCTCGCCATCGCACAAGTCGTTTTAGCACTAGCAGATGCCAAAGCACCGATCATATGTAATGCGGTTTCACCTAATGCAGAAGGCTCCACTACAGCGTGGAGTGCCTAAGCATTGATCATATATGTCTTATCATTCAAGATTCAAATTCTTAGGCAAATATACAATTATACGTGTTCTTCAACTTATCATGTATTCCAATTGACTTTACTCGTTTATTAGTATTAATTTGGTACAACAACTGGTATTTTTTAGATGATACCAAATTCCATTAAATATCAATTAAGTTAGATTCTACACTCAATGAGTTTCCATAGAGTCCAAGAACACCCCAAACGGAGCCCTGACAAGGTTATGACCTTCTCAAGTCGAGGTCATATCGAATGTCCGAATCGGGGTCGAGCTGGACCGACCGACCGAGCTTATCTAACACCTGACCTGACATTTTCTATGCTCCACAGACATAGGAATGGATTCTTGACTCAATGGGATTTCCATATAGTCCAACAACACCCGAATCGGAGTTCGAACGAAGGAGTTATGACCTTCCGAAGTTGGAGGTCATACGTAGTCAACCTGCACGAGCTGACCCGACCTGAGCTCCGGGCTTCAACACCTTGGTCCACACCTAACATCCTCCTCAATACAAATGACTTTGACCAATGGGCTTTCCATAGAGTCCAAGAACACCATAATCGGAGTTCGGACGAAGGAGTTATGACCTTCCGAAGTTGAAGGTCATACGTAGTCAACCCAAACGAGCTGACCTAACCTAGGTGAGCTCGGTCTAACACCTTGTTCTGACACCTACTATCCTCCTCAGGCATATGAATGTATTCTAAACTCAATGGGCTTTCCATAGAGTCCAATAATACCCAAATCGGTCAAGAAAGAAAGCAGGACTCCGGTTAGAGGTCATATCGAATAACCCGCATGTTTGACTTAACCTGGCCAGAAAGCTAACCCGACTCGTGCTTCGGTCCGACACCTCGGGTCTGACACTTGATATGCTCCATAGACATATAAATGTATTCTTGACTAAATGGGCTTTCCATAGAGTCCAAGAACACCAGAATCGAGTCTCGCATTTAAGGAGCAGGACTCAGGCGGAGGTCATACTTAATCAACCTTATGTTTTAATCAACTCCAAGGTCAGAATGACCGGCCCTCGTGAGCCTACCAACTCCTCGGTCTGAAATCTAATATCCTCCTCAGTCATAAGGAATGTATTCTTTGACTCCAATGATATCATGGAGTTCAAGAACTCAAATCGAGTTCGACGGCTGAGTTATAACTCCTCGGGTCGGGAGGTCATCATACGTAGTCAACCTGCACGAAATGACCGGGAATCGCCGAAATGTACCTGGATCTCGGTGAGAGCTCGGAACCGACACCTCGGTCTGATACCCGCTTATCTACGTGACATATGAATGTATTCTTGACTCAATGGGCTTTCCATAGAGTCCAAGAACACTGAATTGAGTTCGACGAAGGAGTTATGACCTTCCTCAAGTTGAGTGTCATGTTATGAACCCAGTCTTAGCTGATTCCAAATCGGTTTGTTGACTCCAGAAAACTGGTAAAAGCGCTTTACAACTTGGTCTACATAAGTCTAAATTGAGTAATTTGAGTTTCAACATCAATTTATTATGGCTACTTAACTGAAGAACTACTTCCAAATTACCTTATTTCTTTGTCTCTGCATCCAGTTCTAAGGTCAAGCCACGATACTTATCAAAATAAAATTCCTCGTTCAAAATGCAACCAGACCTTTCCCAAACACATATATATGAGCCTTAGAGCTCTTCTCAACTCAAACCTAACAAGAAATGAGTTTGGGAGTTTCCAAACCCAAACCATACACAAGATAGAGGGTTCTAAACCAAGGGATCTAACTTCACCAAAACTAGACTTCCATACACACACACATAGTTTCCTTACAAATATTCATAGTTCCATACAAAACCATACTCAAATTCCATAGTTCCTTACCTGTGAGTCTCCTTCTTTCTTCCTTTCCTTCTTTCTCTTTCTTCTCTTCTTCTCTTGCTTCTTCTCTCTCATCCGTTTTTGCTCTCTTTCTCCAAGACCAAAAATGAGATATTAATTTCTTGGGTCTTATCCTTTATTTGATCTTTATCCCCTTTTTATTTTACTTTTTCTCTCTTGAAGCATCCTCGACTATCCAACAAAGGAAGAAACTTCCCCACTCTTTCCTTCAAGCCTTGTCTATTCCACAATTTTCTTCCCATCATATCTTACATCCTTTCTTTTATTTACTCGGGTCCCTCCAACTTCCCTATTACTCTTAATTTAACTTATGATATTCCTACTTTGGTATATGAACTCCATAACTATAACCTGGTCATGAATTGGTGTAAAATTATTGCTATTCCTAACTCTGGCTTATTTTATTTTTATCTTTATTCTATTCTGGATAAATATACTTTACTTTTATTATGCACCCTGTTACATATAAAACCGTTAGGGTATAATTTAGTGCATGGCGCCCCAGAAAAACTCATCCATAAATTCAATATGAGGTCCAATTTGGGTGACTCAAAAGCCTACCATCAAGTTCTCAGATAAAGTTATAATTTCCTTGAAGGATACTAGTCTAAATTCTCCCTTTTTCTAATTGAAAATCAGCCTCAAAAACTGGACATCATATAGGGTCAAAACAGGCCACTATTCCATTACCCATTATTTTGCCAAATAGCCCCTTAGGGAAAAAATGGCCAAACAAATTCTTAGGGCATTAAACAACCAAACAGCCCTAGAATTAAAAATAAACCAAAGTAGAAGAATCCTACCTCTTGAAGCTTAAGACTGCTTGAACCTAGAAGACCAAAAACCCACGATTCTAACTCTTCGCTTGAATCTGAAGAAATCCTTCTTTGTTTCTAGCATCCACGCGCAGCTCGCGTAGATGGACTTTGCCTGCCCGACGAAACCGAAAGCAACCGAGCTCAGACTAGAGAGAGAAAGCTGGAGCCTACTCTATCTTCTCCTCTCTCACTCTGCAGACATTGCAGAAAATGGGCTTTCTTTCGCCGTCCCCATTTTTTCCTTTTCTAACTCACTTGTCGACATGTGGCCTATGTCGCGCTCACGTGTCCACGACCAGCCCAGTTCATTTCTCGCTCAAAACAATTTATTTTCGTTCTACTCAAGTTCAATTTATTTTAAAACGAACTTAACTGAGTTATTTCCAATCCCCGAGATTCTCATAAAATTCGGCCCCTGTGGAGTCACTCGTACGCCCGCACTCGAAAAATCGAAAAATCCGACCTGCCTCTAATTTGATGAAAATTTTTTGGGTAACTAGATTTCGCGAGATGAATCCAAAGGTGAAGTCCGGTTCATCATCCAAGATCTAGAAAATTTACAGGATTCCCTGAACTATTTTGGCAATTTTATCGTTACGTATTTTTAAAAAATAAGTTTTCCTGGTTTTTACACCAAGTCCTAAATCCTATTCCTTAGAATTCATCAACTCTTCCTATGATAGCTACTAACTAGTAGGCATTCTTTTGGCTCTTTTAGGTGGGTGTAGCTTATGCGCCCAATCATCCTCTTCTATAGTTGACTTTGGAATTCTCATGTCCTACACAAGCTTAAGATCTCCAATACTTCAGTTGAATGATTTTTTGAACTTTATTTGGAAGGCTTACTTAACTAAAGATAGTGGTCGATCGCGGTCATATAAGTCCTTAAGATTTCCTGCTAGTTTTTTCACTGCATGATGGAACACCTTTCTACAATGTATTTGCCGCTACTAGATGCATCATCTCGCTTAAGACAATCGCCATTTTAACTAGTCCTATTAATACATAGGGAGTTTACTCATTGTACTAGTTGAGCATGAGGAATTCAACATTTAAATTGTTTAACCTTGTTGAAGTAGATTTTGATCCCTAATCATCAACCACCACATGAATGGATTCCATGATTATATTGGCCTTTTATTGTGAGGACTTATAAGTTCGATTATGAAATATCCTATAAATATGCCTCTATCAATGACATCGAATTTACTCCTTAGCTTTGTCATTAAGGATAAAAAACATGTACTACCAAACTCAAGGAAAGGTTTTAGGTTGAGTTCAACTCTCCCTATGTCATAAGGTGTCGTAGTTGTTCCTGGGTAAAGGTAGATCATGTCCAAAGTATAACATCCCGTGTTCAAGGCTTTGACCAAAACTTTACTGGAACATTTTTTGCTTTGAGCATAACCCGAGCCATTTCTCGTAGTGCTCTATTCTTCCCTTCTTCTACCTTATTCTTTTGAGGTGTCTTATGAGTAGAGAATCAATGGTCTATCCCTTGTTTATTGCAGAACTTAGTGAAAAGAGAATTTTCAAAGTCCTTCCCATGATCACTCCTTATCCTAATATCCTTCTTGAGTTATATGTTCTTTTCACTCATCAACTTTAGAAACAATATCTTAAAGGCATTAAACGTGTCATATTTCTCTCTAAGAAAACTTACCCATGAGAATATTTAGTAGTCATTAACACATACAAACACACACCTTTTTCCTCCTATACTTTTAACTTGCATTGGTCCCATTAGGTCCATGTAAAGGAGTTCTTGGATCGTTGTGGTAGAAGGATGTAGGATCATCTTGTGAGACATCCGGATTTGTTTCCAGATTTGACATGGACCACACACCTTTTCAAGATCAATCTTCATATTTGACTTCCTAAGAAATAACATCGATCAGCTAGTTTCACCGAGATTCTGTGACCGATGTGACCAAGCTCCTAAGTGTCAATATCTGAGTTATTTAACAAGGTGGTGCAAAAAGTCTGAACAAAATAACAGCAAAGCAATTTTTCCATGATATTTTTTTCCATAACACATCGCAGCACATCAAGCGTTGATCGAGACATTTGTCTTTAGTAAAATTTAACAAATAAATTCTACCACACAATTGACTAATGTCATAACACCTTTATCCCATTCACAAGAATAAATAATTTAATTTATCTCTACCTAATATTTTATAGCACAAATCACAATCACAAAGATCTTTAGCAATCATCACCAAATGTTGCTGCACTTAGATTGTAAGGTTGCAAATTGGTCAAAAATTATTTATTACCTATCATGCTTGAGTTTCCAATTATCATGTACCCATTTGTCGATGATTCACTCTTGAGATATGTACAAGCCACCAAGTACCTTCCATCCCTTTTAACCACCTAAATCTGTTTTATTTTAGGGTGTTGTTTATGTTGTCTCACCTTCTAATGCATTAAGAAGTGAGAACATTCCCTCCGGATATGTCCTAGACTCTTGCAATAATAGCATCTGAAATTTTTTCTCTTTGATGACCAATTCTTCCTACCGCTGGCTCCTTCCTGCTTCGACAAAGATTCAGAGGGGCACAGAGATCCAATTTCCAACTTTCCTCAACCCCAGCCTCATGCAGGCTGGTTGCCTCCCATCATCATAACTGGGTTTAAGGTCAAGGGTACCAAAATTCACTTTTCCTCACAATTTTCTTAACCTGCTCCAATTCATTCTAATTGTCTTCCATTCCAAATTTGAGGCTATTCACTTGTTTGATCAACTCATTCTTTTCTTCGCTTAGTTGAGAAATTTGTTTAAGTAGCCCTCTGTTTTCATTGACAGACTCCACCAGCTTCTCTCATACATGATTTTGTAGGAGTAGACCATCTCTTCATCGAAGATTTCTCTATCACAATGCTTTTTATTACCATTGTCGCAACATCTAGACCAAGTGTAACACCGAGACAGTGATCTACAGGCTGATGTCCAGGACCAAATGCAAAATTATCGACGCTTCAAATACAGATATGCTACAAAAAGATCAACTGATGCCACTTATTCATTGTATATGTTGTTGGTTTTAGCTGTATAAATATTTGCCAAAGCAAAGAGAACAACAAAAATTTCTTCAAAAAACCTCCATGGATCCTTGGCATCAAAGCCGTTCAAGCCAAAGAGGGAAAGGATTTCACCTGTGTCGTTTTAGAACCAATCCAATATTAGCAAGATCGTTTAATCAAGTCCTAGATTCGGGCTTCGAATACATCCACATGAAGAGTGGAGTCAGAGCAACTTAAGGCAACGGGTTCGATGAAGCCTCAAGTAGCTGTCTGCATCCAAGACTAAGCCAAACTGAGGATTTTGACTCTCAAATCTTACCCAGTGGCTGCCTCTTCAATAACACCTCTAACTCAAGAACACTCTTCTTGCAGCAGTACAAGTGAGGGCTTAGGATAGGCTTTCCCTCGCTTTCCATAGTCCTTTATAGAAAACCTAGCTCGTGAAATGTCTAAAAAGCCCCTCCCTTTTAGAGATGACAGGCCACATGCATCCCTATGCATTATGGTGTGTTCCCTCATGGGCCTTAAGCCCATGAAGAAGCCCAAGCCTGCTTTATCTAATAGTGAGGGCTTTTGATCCTAGGATTCCACTAATCCTGTGACATTCCATTCTTGATATTGATCTCCCTTATATTTCGATCATATCCAAATATGTTTTATATCAGTCCCACACTCTACTAAGTGTGTGACCTATTAGGTTCCCGATTATGTTGGCCACTTGATTCAACTATTGAATCCAAGTAAATCATGAGAGGTATCTAGCAACAAATCATGACCCCCAATCGATCGGAGAGTCAGTGGTCTGACTGCTAACCTTTCCATAGACAAAACTGCATAATTTCTTTCACCAATCTATACCCCCACTCGATTTAAAGCATGGACAATGTGTTGCTCCTACTAGATTGGTTACGACCACATCTAGCCCAAGTGATATTAGATCTTGTCCTCGAACTCATTTCTCATCAGTTATAATCAACACTCCCTATGTCATTTCCACTGCCAAAGATTCCCAGTAATGATCCCTAATAAGGCCATATTATACTCTCCCTTATTAGGAGTATGTAATCCTTTGTTGCTTCAACACTACTTCTCCAAAACCCTATTGCAAATCTCATGATTCACCCATGAGCACCCCTAAAAGGTAACAATGAATGAAATCAGCATAGAATCAAGATTCAAGATATCTCAGCACCTCTGGTCATAAGACATTGCAGACATTGGTAGAGCAATCTACATGATATAGATAATCCATATGATTGTCTCATAATAGGTCTCTAATGTTCTTAGCTACTCTTAGCAAGCATCCACATGTCAACTCTAATAAACTCATGATCACACTTTAACTCTGCTGTCACACGCATTTTATGGATCGCTGGCGGTCGATCAAATTGCGATATGTTAGTCTATCCGTTCTAACAATGTCGATCTGTTGATCCGCTGGCAAGGGATAATTTAGACCCTTCTTGCTGGTTGCACATGACAAATGCGAATCTTTGTGCTCTTTGATCCTATCAACGATTTCCTTCACACACTATGTTACATATCATGAGCATTAATCGATTAAAGATCGTCAATTCATCTCCTTATGAATATCAAATTAATGAAATGCCTTTAATAGTTACAAAAGACGTATAATAAGTGCTAAGGTGACGCGCTGATCCACTTCTTTAACATTCTTCACTTCTTGGTCTCAAAATCCGATCTTTGCGCACTCTCTGCGCCAGGCAATATTACACCGAATCAACACTTAACTTTGGGAGTAGCTAAGCCAGATATCAAACACATTCTGATTTAGTGTTTACTCTATCTTTACATCACCATTTAATGATTTCTCGTCATATCTTGCAATTTTCGTTTGGACCTTTGTGTTGGTCGTGGTTCATTGCTTTTCGCAATGGCTCCATTGTTAAACTATTCTCACGTTAGGATCAATAATGCTTGGGACCACTTCTAGTTCATAAATGAACTACCTTGTCCGAATAGCTTCCATAGGCGCCATCGAGCTGCTTGATGTATGACTCTTGTCCCAGTTGCTGAATCTACGGTGTTTCATGTTTGGAGCTACCAGCCCCTACGCTTTGCTCTTTCTGATACCAATGTGAACAATTTGCTTGATTAAGATTTGGAGTCATCTCTATCAGATTAGAAGTTGGCATCTTACAATAAGATCTCCTTCTCCATCATTCAAGAGCACATCCTAGGTGATTCTCAAGCACTTGAGGATATTCTTGACAGCCCTAATGACCCTTACTTAGGTTCAACTGGTATTTGTTCGTGACACTCAGAGCATATAATACATCAGTTCTAGTACATTACATAGTGTACATGATTGAACCTATAGCCGAAGCATACAAGATCATACTCATGCGTGTCCTCTCATCCTTTGTCTTTGAATACAAGGACTTCAAGACGGTAATCCCATGGGTCATGGGAATTAACTCTCTCTTAGGCTTGCTCATGCTAAACTTTATCACGCTTCATCATTTATGCTCCTTCTTAGCTACTGAATACGCAAACCTCCTCAATCTATGCAGCGCAGATCTTAATCCCAATAGTAGGTTGCTTTTCCAGATGTTAATCCCCAGAACGCGAGGGGTCTTACGCCGGACATGGATGATCCCAGTAAAACTATCGCTTCCTTCCCAAACTTACCGGCTAGCCCCGATAAGGACTAACTCCTGGCTTCCAAACCACGTTTTTACAACAGCCCAACAGAAGCTTCGACTTTTGCACTCTGGGGGAAGGGAGACCCCAAATACTAAAGATTCAGGACTCTTTCTTTACATGCTGACAAAAAAGCCTAACGATCTCGTCTTATTGAACCGAGCAATTCTCTAGGGCTCTGACCAAACCTAAAGTTCTCAAGTGTGATTGGCTTCCTGCGAAGTTTGCTCTGCCACGAGTCTGTAGTTAAGTTTTAACTTCAAAGATGAACCTTTCGTCAGTCCACATCCAAGTTTCGTTGGAAACTACATTTATATAGAGTATACATTCCCTAATTTATATATTTTGAGTAATTTTTTATTTTGATTTTGAAATTAAAATTGAAGTCAAATTAATTTCATGCTGACTTACTCTGAATAGTTTTTGCTATAAATCACCAAATAAAACTTTTATTATAATAATATTTCCTAACGGCTTGTTGCAGGTTCTTTGCTAAGTCTTTGCGAATTTGCTCTTTGGCAGTGTACTCTTCCTCTCTTTTTTCTTGTAACAACAAAGCACCAATCTCCTCCCAGTAACTATCATGCATGAACTCAAATTTCTCTTGCAGTCCTACCTTTTCAAGATAAGGTACCACAAGCTATTCTTCATATAACATATTCATCAATGGTGATTAGATGAGCTTCAAACTCACCGCCGGCGCGAGGCATCAGCATTAAGTCCAGAATAGAAACACACTTCAGTTGATGACCTCCTGGATGATGAACGATGGAATCGTGCGCCGACCCCAGTATATTAGCAACGCACACCGCGTTCATCTCATCAAAACTAGTTATGCCTGAAATAAGGCCCCAGTTGTTGCCGTTGTGCGAAATACTTTATGCGGTACGGGTTGTTATGGAATGTGACCATTGATACCCCGTGATTAATTATAATATGTAATCGCGCCGTCCCCTGGACTGTGGTGGATTCGACCGTGTTACGCTGTCCCGCGAATAAAGCTCGACTTTCTTACTCTTACTAAGGTAAATAAGGTTACCCGAACCCTCAACCTTTTAGTTTGTACCCCAATAAAGAGGATATACCTGAAGATAGGGATGAATTAGGACTTGATCAGGGCCCCTTGTAGTTTGGGGAAGAGGAGTCATGCTCTCGAAGACATGGATGAATTAGGACTTGATCAGTATCATTTGCATATGATTAAGAAACTTGTAGCTGCTGATGTACAAAGCGAACTATGTGAAGAGAGAAACCAATATGATTGAATGGACAAGAAGAAAGAAAGAATGCCATGTTAAAGCAGACAAGGGATTAGCACAAGGAAACAAACAGCACTGGCCGAAGATACTTCAAACCAGCAAGGGGCAATGGTCAGTTGAAAGGAATTTTAATCAAGAAGGACTACCCTCACTTTGTGCTCTCAATTGGTGGTTGAATCTAGGATGGTGAAGAACTGAAAAGGTTAGAATATGTTTCCAATTCCTGCATTAATGACTAATTCTTTTGTAGGAATGCTCCAGTTAGCCCATCTTTTAAGTACACGAAAAGATTGCAATCTAAAAGCACCTCTATTCAATTGAGCGGTTGGAGGGCTCATCTCTATAGAGTTAGATAATAAGAGAATGTTAGAATATGTTTCAAATTCCTAATTAATATTAATTCTTTTTGTAAGGAATATGGTATAAGATAATTTTTGGGTTGTTATATTATTGTAATAATATATTTTCTGTTTGCAAGATCCGAAAGTTGTTAGAATATCATTATAAATATCTTTGGATATAGAACAGTACAAGTTGATTTGGTCTAAAATTCTTGAAAACAGAATTTCAAAAATTTAATCATTCATCAGTTTTGACCTCATTTTGATAAAACTACCCTCATTATTTTCTTGTAAAAATAACTTTTTATGCACTGCTAGATACAGCATTTTCGATAAATCTTGATAGCTACGAAAACGCATTGCACTCCATAATGAGTCATTTTTTAAGAAAAAACATGAAGAATTAGATTTACAAATTTTGATTGTTCCATTTTTTAATATTTTTCCCAAAACTACCGAAAGCCTGCTTGATGGACATAAAAAGATTCTATGATGTGCTCCATCAAAAGGAGCTTGAGGGTTAAAATCATGAGGTATTTTCCGACATTATATTCTAGAGTTTGTGATTTTTCTCTAATCATCGCAATACTTGTAATCTTGTACTGTTTTCCAAATAGGCCACGAAGATTCTCATCGTGTGAATATCTTGCGCGATAAGTTAACGTAGAGCGCCGTTCGCTTTAAAGCATAAATGCTATTTTCTGCACAATTCACTTTGTCTTTGTGTTCTTGGTTATATTCATCAAAGCTTTCACTTTATAAAACCGATACCCCATCTCCTTCTGCTTTCAGGGAAAGTGGTAGCATCAACCAACTTTATGATGAAGATCTTCTTCTTTTCGGGACCAGGAGGGCGGGATGCACGATACGCTGAAGTATGCGCTCGTATCATGGTCAGTTTTCCATCTAATATTAAGTTTCAGGTTCAGAAAGACTCTGTTCAGACACATCAAGTCCAGTTCAAGAACAAAATAGTTGCTGCTGTCAATCAATTCAATGAGGATGAGACCAAAATCCTAACTGCAGTACAAGAGGAAGGTTTTTTTTCCATTTGGCTCTCATGTTTTCAGCGTAAATGAGGTGTTCTTCCATACAAAAATGATTACTGTAACTCCTATTCGAGTAGTAGTATCCAAGCACAGCATTGCAAGAGTATATGCTTTCATGAGCATACTTCTATTCCTTTTCTAAATCCAGTACCCCAAGATACAACCAAGTCCTCATAATGAAAATTTAAAAAAAAAAAAAAAAAGGAATAACCAGTTCTTCTAGAGATGGTAATATGATCCTAACTAACCACAAAAAGAATAAATATTGAGAATTGAACACTCGTTCTAAATCCAGACTTTCCATGGCAGTAGCAATTGCTTCCCCACCTAGAGCTCATGCTTCTTAGATTTGCAATTATTTCTGTTTATATCATGGCCGTGGACAACCTTTGTGCCATCTTCTTTTCTTTCATGTCAACATAAGAAAATAGCAGATAAATTCCAGAAGATAGTACTGTTTTCCCAACCTCTTTGTCTTTGTCATGATGCATGCCTTTAAAATGGAGTTCTCCAAATGACTCCTTCGCCTTCACCACATCTTGCATGAACATCTTTGATTCTCTCCACTGATTTGCAAATTCCACTGCAGCTCCAATCCTGACTGAGTACCACACATTTACCTTTTCTTACCTTCCCTGCAATCTAACAACCAAAACTAAGCCATTCAAAGAACCCTTTTGGGAAGAATACTTTCCGCTTTCCACGAAAAATATGGTGAAGGTATATTGAATGAACTGTGTACCAGGTGGGGTCCCACAACATAAGTTGCGATCATCTATGTGCTCAACTTCGAGACCAATAAACCAGGCACCAAGCGACACATCTTCATTGGCATATTTATGGAGGATTGGCCTGGATTAATAAGATATTAAAAGTAGTCGATCAAACGACCCCAATGGTTTTTTAATCAATGCGGACAGGTTTAA
Organism: Tetrastigma voinierianum; assembly: GCA_016808115.1. Classification (NCBI taxonomy): domain Eukaryota; kingdom Viridiplantae; phylum Streptophyta; class Magnoliopsida; order Vitales; family Vitaceae; genus Tetrastigma; species Tetrastigma voinierianum. Next base: position 279,042 of record JAEQBH010000830.1, on the reverse strand, counting down.
CTCATTTGAAATAAATACACGGTCTATAACACTATCTCACGACAAGCATTTTCAAGGAAATGGATATACTAATGCAACATTTTTTTTTTGATCGATGCAGCAATGACCTCTACAAAATATACACAATACACAACTTATTATTGCTTCTGTTTGTTTCCAATTATTTGGCCTTACCGTTTTTGCCAATATAATGAGATATCAGGCTGCAGTTTCAATAACTTCGAGAAATTTTTTAAAATGTTTAAAAATGCGGAAGGGATCATGCAGTTAATATGCGCTGGACGAAATGAATAAATGGACTCTTACTCGGATATGTTCCGAGATATACTTATGTTTTAGCCAGATCCTTTGAGATGGCATAAATCTGCCCGGTTGCATGTCGAAAGTACTTATTCCCCTCCTCTCCAAATTTCCAGTATTCAGGTTCATGATACTTCTGATCCTGCCAACAAAGAAAACAAAAGATGAATGAATTCACCATAGTCAACCCTAGGAACAAAACAAGATCGAGTTCTCTTCCTTCGCTAGACAACTAGCAGGACTTGCTGCGATAAAACAGGTCCAGGTTAGCATCTAAGTACACTCTGGGTTTTGAGCATTAAGCGGGCAAGTGTTGTACAGCTATGCCTGCATTTTCAAAACAAATACCTATTCAGTCACAACTCTGCGGCTAATAGTAAAGTTGGAAATCTAGAACTCTACATCCCAGCAAACTTGGCTAGTTACCATCTCTAATTACTATATAGAAAAACAAAGAATGGAAGCGAAGAAAAATAAACACAGAGCACAGACCTAAATTCACATGAACATCATCATCAACCTTGACATAGAACTCAGCATCCCATTTTGCAACAGCCATGGAAAAGAAGGTTTTTGTCTTTGCAGTTAACTCATGGTACCCTTCAACATGCTCCTGCACAGATGGAATTACGTGGTTAAAACTGTAATTCTGGCAAAGCATCAGATATCTCTTTCATTAACAGCAAGCAATCCAAAACAATGTGTTCTTACTAGTCTAAGGAAATCTTTGTGCTGAGATTCTTCTGAGTCAATAGCTCGATCTAGAATGCTGCTAGAAGTTGCACTGCATCATCAGGGCAAGTTTCGTTGAAGTCAGATTCCACTATGAATGACATGTTCCAGTATTACGCTACCAATCAAATCTTAGCAGGTAAAAAGACAAGATAAAATACAAAAATTCAAAGCTTGTGAGAATGGAAAACCGGAAAAAACAGGAGATGTTGTGAAGGGTTGATTAACCTTCCACTTTTCTATTTCTCTGTTCTTCTTCTTCTACTTTTTTTTTTCTTAATAAAAATTTTCTTCCATTGTTAAACATTAAAGTAGCACTTCCTGAACATTATCCTTCAAGTTACCAAAGCGTGTCTCTACTTTGAGTCCGCATAACATTAACTAATCAACACTGGATTTTCCATTGTTTTGTTCTATTATAAAATCCACACACTCAGAGAGAAAGTTCACTTTACTTGAACTTGTCCCAGGGATGTGTTCTTTTCCAACCTTGCTATGTTGATGAATCAAATCATTCCCTTTGAGAATGATCACCATGTTGTATAAACTATAAAATAAAATTTGTCCTTTCACCCATTGTTCTGATGATTCCCAAATTCAAAAATTGCAAACTATAATAAAGGGTACTTCTGACCCATTTGCTCATAGTCATGAATCATCGCAATCCTGTCTCCTTTGGTTTTTTTGAAGTGCGGAACGATCTAATAAACTTAAGGCACCAAATGAGCTAACAAAGCCATTCCAGCTCCCTCAAATTCAAGCGATGAAGAATATTCAGCAAAGAGGACGTGGACTCGTCGCCCTGTTTCATAACCAGCTCAGAAGATTTGAAATGGAACTAATGAAAGTCTAAAAGAATAGTATCAGCTTTGAAAACATGGGATGCAAAACAAACATTAAAAGGTCTCTTTTCCAACAATAAAGGCATAAGAATCAAGCCCCACTGCTGGTTGGATGACCTTGACTTGTAGACAGAAAACAAAAAGCTGCCTAAAAGCCCAGGGCTAAACTTTAGGACCATAGATCACCAATATTCTACATAAATTCCTAAACAACTCCAGTATCAATAGCCCCATACACATCCTTTCAAGGTACCTTTGGTATGCAGTAATAGAAATGGAGATGAAGGTGAATCACAATAGTCCTTAGAAGTTAGGAATCAAAATCCTCACAAGAATGGGTTTTGGTTTCTATTACAATGAAATCTTTGTTCCTGTTTTTATTTTCAGTTTTAATTTAAACACAGGAATGAGTGGAAACAGAACGTATTTCCCAAATTTCATTCCCTATTGCAGCATTTTTTTTCATGACCTCAGGGTACATGCTACTTCATCAGTGTACAATGAAAAAGGCAAACTTGAAGTTGATACAATGAAGAAGGAATACACAGCCTACAGGTAACAAAACTTTCTCGAATCTCATGAAGAGAAATCACTTTAATTTACCCTATAAAACCCAATTTTGCACCCAGGTTTCAGATATCAATCAACAAGAACTAGGAGTTCAGAATCCGACTGATGTGATTAATGAACCAAGCCAAAAAAAAAGGATAGGAAAATGAATATTGACTTCCAGATCCAATAGTAATTCTAGAATCACGAGAACTAAAAAGTGAGTTTCTCAGTTTATGAAATTTTCCAAGAGCATTTTCATGTTGTTTGGGAGGTTGAACAAAATAGTGTCAATGTCAGCATATTGATGTCCATGCAGTAAAGGCTGCAGAAATTGTTAAATAAGTACTTGGTTGCCTGGAAAGAGCCTTTGAGAAACACTAAAGTTTGGGAGTTTCACCAATAATATCGAAACAAGAAATAAAAATAAAAATGCAGATACAACATAAACAGAAAATTCGTGCATATATATCTAACGAGAAGAGCATATTTTCTTCAGAATTAATACAGATGTATAAGTGCTTAGTCATCCTAAATTAATTTTTTTAAGCTTTTATCTTAAAATTGCCATGATAATATATCAGTTTTGCCCTTAAAATTGACTTGCAGGTTGGCATTGATAAAACAGAATTTAAGGTTGTGTTCTCCATTTATTTAACTAATTCCTGCAATTGTAACACCATTAATAGTTTTAAAAAAAATTAAAGAAAAGGGCAATCATTTTTCGGTTGAGAAAGCTGAAAATCTGATTTTCTAATACAAGAATCACAAACCTTGAGAAGAAAAGAGATTAGAATGTGTTAAATCAAAATAGCAGATGCTTGACACAACAATAACAAGCACATGAACACAAACTCAGCTGAATCCGAAAAGTAATATACCTATGACCAATCATGAAGCGGACCACGATCCCCTTCTCTCGCTCTAGCTGAAGGAGATTTTGCCCTAATCAAACATTACAGAATGAGTTCCACAAATTCTTAATCGGAAAAACTCATAGCTGATATAAAGTGATAGTAGTACCTTTAGGCATCCAAGTCTCTCGGATGGAATCACGCCTTCTTCTGCTACTAAAAGCAGTGTTTATTCCAATAACCACAAAAGCCTTCTTCCTAGGGACATTATCATGAGAAGATCTCATTGTTTCAGGCAAACTTTCTAAGCTTCCTGAGTTGTGGGAAGTCCGAGTAGCAGACAGTTCTATCTGAAGTGTTGAAATTGACTTGTCCAATGATCTGCAATCAAACAGAGAATTCACCAAAATAACCATATTGTTGATAAACAAGTCAAAGAAACAAAACAACCTCCCACAGGCGATTTTAGATGTTCCATGGAAATTCAATGAATTCACCATACTTTTTACAGTGGATTTCAATTAAATATAATTGGATACAATGAATTAAGTGAGGTTGATACCCGAATCAAAAACCCGAATATAGAACCAATTCAAATCAACAATTGAGATGTCTCTATTTTACAGTTCGAACTGCTCTGAAAGCCTCTTAAAATCAATCAATTTTCAACCTTAAAAACAGACTTACTGGATAGCATCATGGGTCTTGTAAACCTCTCCCATAATATCCTTATCCAGCCCACCCCTCTGAATCATAAACACACAAAACACAGAACAATCTAAGAACCATGAAAAGCCTGAAGACAATCATTCATTAAAAAAAAAGCGCACACACACAAAAACACAAAAAAACTCTTGAATACAAAAATTAATAAAAAATAATTGATAAGAAAGATACTTTTTTTGATGTACAATCCCCAGAGATGATTTGTAATTCTTGGTCATGTCTCTGGGTGGAGATGATCTGACGGTTGGATTCAGGTGTGGCCCAAATTCTGAAACAATAAATAAATAAATAACCCAATTCAGAAAATATCCAAATATATCGGAAAATAAAAAAATTTAATCTAAATAAGAACAAAAAAACACACATGTGAATTTCTAACAGAAAATGAAATTAGGGAAAGAGAGAGACCTGTTAGTGAAAAGCATCCCAAGGGCGAAGCTGAAGATACAGAGAATGAAAATCCATGTGGGTGAGAATTTTTCAGAGCTGTTCCTGCTCTTCATCCTGGGAATAGGAGTTCAGCAATTTCCTTGTTCCTTGATCCTTGATCTTTGTTCCTCTCTCTCAAATGGGTCTAATTCCCTCTCTCTCCTCTCCCTCTCCCCCCAAAATGGGTCTGTTTCTCTCTCCTTAGTCTCCTTCTCAGCTCCCAAACGGGTCAATCTTTCTCTCAAACGGGGTATCTCTCTCCCTCCCTCTTAAATGACTCTCTCTTTCTCTCTCTCTCTCCCTCTCCCTTCTGGGTACTCTCTCTATCTCTCAGACAAGCCCTGAAACATGAAATGGTGAATCTCTGTCTCTCCTTCTCTCCTTCTCTGTATTTATATGAACACAAAGATGGCATGAGTTCAAAAGTCTGGTAACTTTTCCAATTTTTCCACACTTCTTTCGTCTTTTCTTATTAATAATAGAAATATTTCGTTAAAAAGACATCAAATATTTTATTCATAATTCTATCTTCACTTTCATTTCGTTTTATATCCCTTTCATTAATTAACTAAATAATTAGTTTTTTTAACATCTATTGTATCTTAGCCTGTTTTTACAACTGTTCAAACCTGAATCTCTCCTCTAACTCCTTCTTACCTTTTTTACTTGTGTCATGCCTCGCCAACATCAACAGAATAATTAGTTAATCAATTTTATTTGCAAAATGTAAAATAATTATGGGTTACAATTTTTATAATTAATATCCAACGAAAATATTTTCCTCCAAATTCTTTTTCTATAAGAAAATATGTTTTTTTGTTTTAAAAATCAAATATATTCAATAAGAATATATGATTAACTTTTTTTCCAAAGACTTGTCAAAAGGGAATGACGGTGAGACCATATATGTCCACAATGAAAATATTTTATTCATTTACTAAAATCTTGATGTCTACAATTGAAAATTTAGTAAAATTCATTGTTACTTAAAACAATAATTATAATAATATAAAAAAAAACTGTAAAAAAAAAAAGCTTAAAATATTGGATATTTTAAGGTTGTCAATCCCTCCTCTTTTATAATAAGTTTCATAATATATAAAATATCATTTAACACTCATTATATTTTTCTTTACAAAAATTTTATATATATTTTCCTCTCCTAAGCATGCCTAAAAATCCATTATCATACTGCGATTTATTTTATATTTTCTTATTGGTTTGATCCCATGATTGTGATTTCTTATTTGCAAATCAACAAGTCTTCTGTGATAGTAATCATCTTTCTTAAAAAAATAGTTCAAAACAAAGATAAATTATATGACAAATTATCTAATAAAAATAAATTTAGGAGTAATATATGGGGTATAATTTCATTACAAAATTATTAAAATTTGAAAAATAATAAAGGCTTGTAGTCGACAAACCGTGTGAACCATAAAAAAATAAAGATTATAATTGGAAATTAGAAAAATATAAATGGATGACTTGGTCAATGGGCCAAAACTTAAGTATCATTTCATGTGGGGCTGCTTTATTTTAATATTTTTTATATAATTATTATTTTATTTTTTTTTTGTACTTAGAGAAATGATTTTCATTGGCTGGTTAGCACAAGTTCCAGAAAATTATTATTATTTTATTTTTATTTAATTTTTCATAATTTTTTTTATAATAGACTAGTAGAGAAATTTGAGTTTTGTATGGATATAAGTTATTTAAAAAAAAATTAAATTAAATTAATACGGTTTCAAAATAATTCCCAAAGAGACTTGCCAAGAACTTAACGCCTAAGATTAAAACATGGTTTCAAGATCCCATCGACTCCGCTGACTTTGTCTACCAAACGTCACTGCTCACAACGCCCATCCTGGGTCAATTAAGCTTTTCCTTCTCCCTCACTTCTTTCTTTCTCCTCTCGTCAAGCTCGAACCTAATCTCTTTCATTAATTAAGTTTTGAAAAATGATGCCGCAGATGTTAGAATGAAAATGATTTCGTGATGAGTCGAAGCCAGATTGTCACGCTTTAAAATTTATCAGATTTCTAAACAACTGTAAGAATTTAACCCTATTTTTTTGGAAGATATTAACCCCTCCTTTTAACTATTTTAGAGTTAGTTTTTGCTTAGAAGCAATTTGGGAAAAAAAATATGGCCTTTCTATAAGACCTCGCGGGAGAGAGTGAATTAGATATATTGCACTTCTCGTGAGAACTTCAGAATAATGCATAAGTTGCTAGTCAAATTCAAAATCAATTTATATTGGCCAGCCAATTTTCTGTTGTCTAACTTGAAAAAAATGGCCAGTTCTTGTGTGTGTTGGTGGGAGTTATGATCTTTATTATGATATTTAACTAAGTTGCTGTTATGACTTTAGTTTTTGAGCTTCTGGGTTTTTTCCTGAGATATATTTGGTAGAATATTGAATATTTTTCAATCTTTATTATGTATTTTTCAAATACCGCTGCCTAAATAGTTTCAGATAGTTTCATCGTAATTATTTTAGACGCCATATTAATTTAATTTTATTTTTTTTTAAACAACTTATACCCGTACAAAACTCGAGAAATTTGGTAGTAGTTTCACTTTCCTACTTTTTTGGATAATGATGTTGTCCTTTCAAGAATCGGTCAAATGGTAACTTAATTTTATAAAATTAAAGAAGATTTTCCAACCCCAAATCATTTTACTTGTTCATAAAACTGGATAAAATAATTATATAATATTTTATATAACAAATATTTGTTGACCCAATGATACAATTAAGTAGGACAAAAAAGACTAAATATTATTCAACAAAGATCAATATTCATCAATTTATTTATTTAAAAAAGGTTATTCATCATAGATATTGGTTTTTTTTTTTTATTTCATCCTTTTGTTGCAGAATTTCGTTTTATACTTTTTATTATGATATTTTATTTTTTATGACGTTTTATTTATATATGAATTATTAACAAAATCATTTCTTATCAAATAAATACAATAAATCATACCATAATCATTAATATGATTATAGTATAGAATTTGAGTAATAAATATTCTAGTCACTATAGAATTATAAATTAAGGAATCATATCCCGCTTTATTATTTATAATGCAATTTTTTATAAATTAAGGAATCACTGAATTTTAAGTCATGATTAAATTTGAGATAAATGTAATTATGTAAGGGTTTGTTTGGTGAGTTTTCATGCAGGATACAAATTTTCAGAAGAATATCCTGACTTTTTGAGTCAAAGTGGTCACTATACATAAAAATATATTAGATTTGTATTTCACAGTAAGTTGAATCAGAGTGGTTTTCTGAAAATTCATTTTAAAAGAGTCACTTATTAATTATTTCTTTCAAATATACATTTTTAACCAAAATTACTTTCTAGAATCATTGTCACAAGGGTTCTAACAAATTGTAAAAAGAAAATTATACTTTAATCTAATATCGAAGACCGAACCGAAAAAGTTACCTATTCACGGTTCATTGGTTGGACCGATGGTCGAATTGATGATGTCATAAATAGATAATTTATATATTATTAAAATTAAAAATAATTATAAATTTGATAAATTTTTATAAAAATTTTGACAGCATCTCCTTTATTTCTTAAGCATTTCTATAAAGTTTTTTTATCTATATAAATCATAAGATATCATATTTTTAATACAAGTTAATTTCTAATGTAAATCAATATAATATTTATCACAACCTTATTCTAATGAGTAATAAAGTATCAATGACAAGGAATTATTAACATCATTCATAATATAAATGTTAGACACAATGTTTATAAGGTTACTCAAAATATGAAATGTCAAAATTAAGAGTTTTTCATATTAATATGTTCATGCATAAAAATACTCATCAAAAAAAAAAAAAAAAAAAGTCTATGCATAAAAATATAAATACATTTTTTCATTCATTTTGGAAATCAGGATATGAAAAGTCAAATTGTGTATATAGAAAATTAAAGTTCTACAAATCAAATCGTTTTAACTTAAAAAACAACAAAAATAAAAGTGGGAACAAACCGCTCAATTCGCTAAGAACCAATTGGTTCGACCGTTGATTCAAACGGTTTTAACCCGGTTCATTAACAAATTGTTTTTTGCATTTACCAAACCGGTTTTATGGCCGATCGATTGTTCGACTGGTCCAAATAGTCGGTCCGATCATACTATAAAAGTGGGCCTCCATCCCCTATATCATTCATACAAAAAATCATGTTATATTTTACGTAATAATGTGCTTAAATATCCTTGATTTTATGCTTATTTTTCATTTTGTCCTTAAACTTTTTTTCCGATCTCAAGATACAATGTCACATATAGATAAATGTCCACTAAAACACCTTTTAATCCCCATTAAACACTCCATATGTATTAGAACTTCTAGTTTAGTTATGCATGAATGACTACAAACATCAATCGTAAGGAGCCGAAAAAAAGTTTATGGGCAAAATGAGATATGCGTATAAAACTCGAAGGCATTTGTACACACTTTTCCAATACTATGCCATTCAAATCAAGAGAATAGTTATAATTTTGTCTTCATTACAATTTTGCCTTTAGAAATTTCTTCGTTAATTGGAAGGGTTTTACCATGTAAGTCCCCTTTGCCCATTGTCTCATTTTTATTCTTTATTTTTCTATTTTCAAATTATTGCTGCTATATATTCATGATATTTGAATTATTATTTTAAACTGAATCTTTCATATTCATGATACTTAAATTATTTAGAGTCTATTTAATAATAATTTCTACTCATATATCTCTTCTTCTTGATTTTCATCTTTCTAGATTTTCAAATAATTCTGTGTGTTATTCTTTAATTTTTCTTCCTTTTTTTTATTTTTTATTTTTTCTTTTCATTTTTCTTCGCAAAAAATATAAAAAATCATTTAATATTTAGAAAATTCATGTGAAAATTTTTTTTCTTGACATAAATAAATTTATTAATTCACATTAGTAATACAATCGATGAAAACACATAATCAAAAGTTACTGTACTTGTAAGACACAGAAAGATCTAAGTTAATAATAAAACGACGGCCGCGCCTATACATTCGATAGTTCAAAACGCTCTGTAATACCTAAGATTCAAGATCTACCGCGATACCAACGAATAAGATTCGGAGCATGACGACTCATTTAATCGAACTTTATCATCTGAACTGTAAACTTGAAAACCCACAAAGAAGCTAAATATCGACGACACAACTACTACCGCATCAAGTTGACGATAAAACACGTCGCAACAAGTTGACAACAAGAACATGAAAAAACAAATATGTGAAAGAACAATAGCTTGAAAGAGATAACAAATGGTGGCTTCATGTGGAATACTTATTTGGCGATTGTTTCAAAACATTTAAGTAAAAATACTGCTAAACAACGTAATCTTAGGTGGCGTTTGTTTTATTGGCTTTTTGTTTGCCACATTCAACCTGTTTATTTTCACTTTTTCATGGCTTATCTCTAAATTTTTGAAATTTTTGGTTAAATAAAAAAAGTAAAAATATTTTACTTTTTAGCTTTTTTTTTAATGTTTTTTTAATATTTTTTTCTATTAAGAAAAACTAGATATTTAAATATGAGAAATTCAAATATCCAAACTCCTATGATTTTCATTTCTATTTAAATTACAAACATGTATATTTTTAAATTTTTATTTAAAATTTTATTTTCTCAAAATTTAGATAAAATGAAAATATTGATTTTTTTTAAAAAAACACAAATAACTAAATACTTAATACTATTAAACACATTTTTAAACAAAAGTTCAATTAAACATTAAATAAAATAAAAAAACAAACAGCCACCTTACCCAATTAGAAAAAGAAAAATTATTCAAACACAACTTTTCTAATCAAACAAAAAAATTAGGTTTAAGGGAAAGAGAAAAACACATGATTAGACTATTGTTTGTTTTTAATATAAAGCCGCCCTCAAGATTCATACTTTCGTGCTACCACAATGACACCCAAAAAACAAAATGATTTTTGCTTTTCAATGAATGTGTTTTTGCTTTCAAAACAAATTTCTGGTTTCTATTCTGTTGACGATGTTTACTCGCTAATTAATTTTTTATTATATGTTACTTTAAAAAATATGTTTAATTAGTTATTGGAAAACTTTAAAAAGAAATCAAAGTAAAGAATATACTGAATAAAACTTCTTTTAGGTTCTCATCCATAGAAATTTTGAGAGAAATAAATTTAGATCAAAATTTTCAATCATATGTTTGTTTTTTCTATCTTATATTTATTGTCTTTTAAGTAGAAAAGAAATCAATTTCCTTCTGTTTTTGTCCCCTTTACCACTTCAGCAAGACCTCCAAAAAAAAATTAAATAATTTTTTTGTTATTTAAAAAAAAAGAAAACATTTTGTTTAGCCATAAATATACATATATTTCATCCATGATTTTTCTTCCGGTATTTCCTAAAAGTTGTGATTGGTTGTGGAAAAGAAAAAATGTTATAAGAAAACGGTTTTCTTATATTTGATTATCAAAGAAAATAAAATATAAGCTAAAATAAATAAAATTGGTTTGAACTTAATTTGAAGTAGTAAATAAAATTATTATGTAGTTTTTTATTCAAAAAGGTTATTATGTAGACTTTAACTTCTATTTTTCCTCCAATCTTCTTCTTCTTCTCTTTTTTTTTTTCATTTTCTCTTAAATTTCCTAAGAACCAAAACATAGCCAAATTATACAAAAAGTGAAAGTTAAATTTGATTTAAAAATCACCCATTTTAGATTAAAATATTGAAAAATAATTATAGTCTTTGTAATATTTGAAAGATAAAAATTTTAAAATATTATAAACATCACGAGATGAGAAAGATTAAAAACGTTTTCTAAAAGCATGCGTTGGAAGTATTGTAAGTCAAAGTTTGGTCATCACGTTTTCCACTAATTTGTGCTATGAAAATTGAGGAGAAGTTGTTGGGGGGAATGGTCTCCGAAATTCGTAGGGTGGGCCCCACGTTTGAAGTACTTCTTCCTTCCTATTTCCTACTAATTATCTCCTCATATTTCTTGGGGACAGCTGTCATAGTATGACTATAAAAATACCGTCCGCCCCCCGTAACCTACGGGGTCAAAATGCAGGTACACCAACCCCTACCCCTACGCCCCGCTCCTTTTTGGAGAATCCATACATGAGGGTAAACTAGGTTGAAATAGGGGATTTGAAAAAAAAAAAATTATAAAATTAGTTTTTAACCCTAATTAATGTGGGTTTTATAAGATTAGAAGCTGATAAATATCATTGTCATAGATAATGATAATTTGATTTTTTATTTTTTTTAAATGTCATTGTCATTGATAATTCAGAATCTCATTTTTAAAAAAATTTCACTGGACAAGTATTCACGACAAATAAGATTCGACGCTTTTAAAATTCCAAATTACAAGCCAAATTTATTATTATTGTTTTAATATAATGGATCGAATATATTTATTATATTATCATAAGAATTATTTGTAACGAAGACAAAAGCTTATTTATTCAAAATAACTCAAATATATTTTAAAATTTTCACAATAAACACATCCAATAAGACAATGTATGGAGTTCTTTTTTTTTTTTTTATTTCACAAGTTGTATCTAGTTGTGTATATTATCATTTTAAAATACTGAATCACAATATTCAACTTAATTTCGTATTTAGTTCGATTCACCTCCATGCATAAAACCAAATCATATAAATATAAAAATTGCATAAATATCAATACTATATAAAAATATCAACATATATCAATGAGTCCCAATAAGACGGAAATTTCTTCTTTATATTTCTTCTTGACGACACCTTAATAATACGTCAATGACTGATATAATCTCATATAATCTCAAATATGATGTGATCATGAGTCACGAGTAGGAGTCATGGATGAAGTTATTCCACATATACGCGAGTGCTTATATTGCCTAGGTTGGAAAGATACCCAACTCGATACAAGGTCAACGATTTACCACCGATGGGAGGAAATGTAGGAATTACAGGTGGCAGGATGACAATAAGTAATATCTACTAATACATGGAAAAGCTCGCACTACGACACTGATATGTAAAGATGCATGTCTCGTGTGTATGGAAGCTGTGACGGTAAGCTTGTGAGGGTATAAAATCTCAAGATGGGTAAGTAATGGGGGGGAGGGGATACTGTGTATGACTGCTGCCAAAACACTGATCTTCCTCACTATCTCCACCATGACCTCGCCCACCATCTCACCACCCAGCCGCCGAGCTCAACTCTCCCTCTCCTCTCCCTCACTCGACAGTCACACGTGATTTGTTTCGACGATTAATCGGCGTCTAAATTGATAACCACTGATGGTATGCCTCGGGTCGAGCCGCGACGTGATGCTTCTCCGGTCTAGCAGGTAACACCGATCTAGTGATAACAAGTCATTCAAACCGCGGTAGCACCACGCTGAGAGACTGGGCCTATGTCAGCCATGACGTAGACCCAATTGAACCAACTAAACAATTATGGGAGCATGATAATCTATCGATTCAAATTCTCGAAACACTTAAACACAAGGACTCTAATCATCAAACCCAGTGAAAATTTGGCCAGAGTAGATGTAACCTTCATCATCCCCATTGAAACAAGGGGCCATAAAATCGTCGGTAATATGACGATACCACTGCATATATGAATCATGAAAGTCCATAATATGCACCATAGGGGGTGTAGTGATGATCCTGCCCGCTCGCGTATCCCATAAGGTAATGTATGGAGCATGATACGTCGCCCAATCTCTTTGGTGTCGTCCACGTGCATCCACTCTATGTACTTGTTGCTCATGAGAGTAAGATGGAGGTATCTCCTAGCATAGCCCAAACTAGCGCTAGACTCACTCTGGACGATGCCACTCAACAACCTCGAAACACATAAGCGGTGCATTGTCCGCCAGATCTCCTGATCAACTAAGTAGATATCTGGAAGCTGGTCAACCAACTCTCATATGTATGGCAGTCATAAGACCTACACATTTACACTTGACGTCAATAACTTTTATGTGAATATGAATAAAATTAAGTTATGTAACCATACACTTTACATATACCATTTCCGATCAAGAGCTCAGGCATCTAGCTAATCTTGATATAGAGGAGCACACCTGACAAGTTATGCACACGTGTCAGCATCCACTCACACCCCAATGGAAGAGTCAAGCTCGCTCTAAATTTAGCTCAAGCTCCACCAGTAATCCATTATGGATGGTCACCAGTCTCCATCGAATACATCGACATAGTCATCATAAGCGCATGAAAGAACTCGGTGGTGCTGGGGATATGCTACTACCGCCCAAAATCCAGTCTCACATGAAGCTCCTTCAAGACCATAACTGAATATAAAATAAACATAAAGTAAGCAACCTAATGATGTGTTGTGTATATGAATGTGTATGTAATAAAATAAAGTTATTACATACATGTATCAATGTAATACAACCGCTAATACCGCGTCTACGATCCAGCCGGCTCAAAGATAACTCGCTGGAAAGATGGGACAGGCGGTACTCGCACCACCCTATTATAAGTCATAAGATGTGTCAAATCTTTAGTAATGGAGAAAGCAATGCAGAAAGATATAATTCCCTTCTTTGCTTGCAAACAAGAAGGATCCATCACAAGATGAAACCACACGCACCGCTCTAAAGTGACCCCATACGCATCGCCGAGGTGATAACCGGTCACTACAATCCATCAATGAGATAGCAGACCTCAGACCACTGGTGGGTGACACGAAAGCAGCCCCTAGGAACTCCACACACACTAAATCACTACTACGGCCCTATTAACTGCCAGGTCCGTCAATACTTATACATGATGATAGCAACATCCTGTAACATGATTGTCATCTCTCCGACGAGCACATGAAACGTGTGTCTAGAGCCGCCATCTCTCGACGAGATAAGTGATAAGTGGTCAATCGATCATGATGTGGCCCAAGCGGTATATACCATAAAATCCCGCTCGAATCACGTATGGACGAATGCGTAGATCTATTCTCCACATACTCATGAAGGCTTTCATCTGCTGTCGAGGGTGGAGTACTTCCTAAAACTACAAGTAGCGAAGAACAAATTTTGAGAATTATTATACAGAAATTACATGTTACAACTGTGGCAGCAATTATTAATTAATAAAATACATGCTCAGATCAACTAAGTGCGACCCGTGGTTCGCCTTTTACAATACCAAGTTAGATCGATCCAAAGACCCTGATCATGAAGCCCTCCGAACATTACATCTATAATGTATAATACGGTCAAGATAATTATTAACAAAACACATTGGAAAAATAGTATCATAGTCATTAATGCAAGTACTAATTACAACGACAATGAATTAAAATACACACACACAAGAATGATGTCTCATTTACTTAAATAAGGTACACAAGTCTTTTATAATCCAAGAAATACACATTCTTACATAAGTCTTATACACAGCAACTACAAATCCCCAAGGCAATTAACTTACTTCACATCTATCACTGAACTTGATTCCTATTCTTACAAGACCCCCGAATGTGACCCGGTTGTTTGCACAACCCACATATGATAGTAGTTTTCCCCTCCCTAACGTCCATTTCATTATGCAAACTTGGTTGATTAGTGACGTCATTGTTTGGTGTGGTTTATCACCTTATGTGGTACAATCAGAGGGACGATTTATAAAGAGGTCACTCATTTTCATCAATACGAGATGAAACAAGTCAGCCTTGTCAGATTTATAATACAAATCTGCAGTTGTAGTAGTTCTAAATAAAGAATCAAAATCAACACATCGATGCTTTCATGAGCACAAGTATGATATAGCACATGGAACCATATCGTTATGTCTTCCACGATGTGCATTTGGTCATGTAAGTCGAGGTATCATGCTCGACCACCCTGACTCGACATGAAATCGCTCTCGTATGTGATCGTAAAGAACAATTTCCATCAATCCAAATTTCTTAACCACATGGCCTCAACTGGAAGCATCAACATATGCAGTGAACCGCTTCATCGATGTCAATCTATTAGCACCTCGTTCTTTATCAATGTTAAATCGCGGCGGCGCGGTCAATCGAACTAATGTGTTGAATGGTTAGCACAGCCCGGGGTTGAATTCACCGCAACACTTCGGTTATGCTGGTTGTCATATCCCGTTACCGCCTCCATCATGTGAGCGTCAGAACTAGCGGATCGCCAACCAAATTGATGTACTTGAAAATTTATTCTTCCAACAACAATGCTTTTATTGAATTTGCGCTGTACTCAAGTCAGCTTCTCGCATACCAGCCCTTCAAGAGTTTATCTTTTAGTTGCCTGATAAAATTAAGCTCATGAAGACGAATGATGCAACTCGTGGATAGCAGATGGCGTGAGTTCTTAACCAAAGATATGGATCGCTCATTGCCTGCACAACACACCGGATGTCCTGGTCGACATAAGACAAATCCCGTCTCACAGAGCTACCTGGTTGATTATGCTCAAGAAACCAATCCCAACTATCACTGAGCTCTGCTCTATAAATAGCAAATACAATGGAAACAACAACTGATATTGTCATTAATCTATTAAACAACTAAATAAATATGCTCTTTATACTTCCCATACAAATGTGTACCATCAATACTCAGTATGGGAAGACAATGTTCGAACCCTTCAATAAATGACTTGAATGACCAGAACACGCGTTGGAATATCTCAGTGTTTGACATATTACTGTCAAATGTTTTCCAAATTCTGACACATCCGAGATTTGCTTTAAGGCCAAGAAGCAAATGTGGCGACTACGCGTATATAGTGAAAGTGCCAAATAAGTGTCTAAGTGCTGTGCTTTCTATAAAATGTCTTTTTTGTATGATATTTCCTTATCCTCATTTCTCCATGACACTTTGCTTGAATAGCAATGCGTGATCGATGTGAGTTATGCCTTGTTATTGCATTTACCCATATGGCGGTAACCAAGTTTGATCAATTGATGATGATTGGTTCAAGAAAGCAAGGATTGACACAAGTATCACGACCCTTTATATTTGTTGATAACAAATAAGCAAGTATCTTTCACAACCATGACACGAAGCTTCCATAGACATTGACATTCTTCGGCCTTCTTACATCTTAAAACGAGCAATTTTTTAGGATGCAACAACGACAAACTCTTGGTGCGCTTTAATTAAGTAAATTTTTACAGCCTCTTGCAAATCAGATTTAGAATTAAAAACTTGGCCAACTACAAATTCTTCACTCAAATAACCGGTAGCATGTTGCACTCATGGAGTACAACCACTTGAAATAGCATTACCTAAGTTTTCAACATGTTCAAATTGAGGTGTTGGTGGTTAGTGATAATGAACAGGTGATGACTCATCTGGTCCCTCAACATCTAGGTTATTCGATACATCACAAGATGCTGCATGAGTAGAGACATATTGTCACGCCCGATTCGATCAGGCAGATTAAGGCGAATCAGAATCGATTTCGAGTGCAGAAACCACTATCTTGGGACTGTGCTTTTTGAGCTTAACTTATACTTGTGGGTATACAAATAATTTTGTAATAACCAAAAGTCATTCCACATATCTGAAAGGAACTACCACCGGGTGGTATCCATTAAAATCTACACACATATGCTAAGTCCCGATTACTTATACAATTACTTATACAATTACTTATACTTGTACATATCTAATACAAACATCAGAGATTGCGGAAAACAATGCTGGTGAGCACCTATCTCTGAGATGGCGCTCTTAGGCGGTGTGATGTCTTATCTCTTTATCTCCTCTTCGAGGTACCTACAGTTGAACACCGTGCTAAGCTTTGCAGCAGGTGGGAACATATAGGCGATGTGACTAATAACAAAATCGTCGTCACTATGTAGCATTTCACTTTTACTTATGCATATAACGAAGCCTATTCTTATGTGACTTCTAACTCATCTCATATTATACATGTAGATTTATTCTTTTGATTCCTTATCATTTATCTTGTTCATATTACTTCCTGTGTCCTGTCTTTTCTGGTTGTAACTCATATCTACTACATGTATGATAGATCAAATCATATTCAAAGTAAACTTGCTCATTTCACAATGGCAATTCGTGGTCAAGTCATATTAAATTCATCTGAGAGTCAAAATCGAAGCTAATACCAATACATATTATGCTATTTATCATTATCACGGCGAAGCCATTAGTAAACTCCTTTAGAAATTACATTTCATGATGCGGGATGCTAGGTTAAATCCCCTTTTAGTTTTTCGTTTTATTTAATTTTCATTTCAAAAAGTGTGGGGCTTGAATCCCTACTTGACTTGGGTTGGCGGATCAATGGAACGAGTTTACTCAGGCGATTTTCAATCAAAACATTTATTTCGTCTTATTAAATTTTTATTTTCAAAAGTGTCGCGACCCGAATCCCGACTTGACAGATTGGCGGATCAGCAGGCAGTTTTCAGAACATTTTCAATTATCTTTCCAAAACATATTTGTTTTATGTTATTCCATTTTAGACCTTTTTAATTAAGCGGCTTGCTTTTCGAGCGATCCATGACCATTTACAAATTCAAAGACCCATAACATTCACACTTAATAACATGCATTTTCAAATAATGCCTTTGTATCCATATACTCATCTTTATTCATTTTATGCTTTCAATATACAAATCATTTACCATATCATATCATGCATTCTCAATGCAACAATTCATTTCACAATCAATTCATGAGATTTAAGCATATTCATAACAATCCCATTACACTCGTAAATGTTGACTATTTCGCATGACTATTTGATTCACAATTTGGCGGATTAGTTTGATGAATCCACCCTTATTATTATCGTGGTATTAGCATACATTTAACAATTCTATCTCCCATCATAGGCGGATCCGTTTGGGTACATCGGCCGTGGTATCGCTTATTTGGTTCTCCCATCATGGCCGGATGCCGTTTGGTGCATCGACACGTGTATCATTTATTCGATTCTCCCGTCACAGCGGATGCGTTGGTGCATCCCGACCGCGTGGTATCAGTGTCGGTTCTCATCGCAGCGGATACGTTTGGTGCATCCCGACCGTGGTATCACTTGTCGGTTCTCCGTCATGACCTCCATCGCCCAGCCCGGATGCGTTTGGTGCATCCCGGAAGCGCATTGAGTATCAGTGTCGATTCTCCCATCATGACGGATGCCGCGTTTGGTGCATCCGACGCGATAGTATCACTTATTCGGTTCTCCCCATCATGGCGGATGCCGTTTGGTGCATCGACCGCATTGGTATCAATTATTCGGTTCTCCCATCATGACGGATGCCGGTTGGTGCATCCCGACACGTCGGTATCGGTAAAATATCATACGCCGTCATAGCGGATGTTCGCGCATCCGCGAGTGGGACATTCTTTGTGCTACGCCATCGCGGCGGATCTTGCGATTGGTGCATCCCGCCAAGTGGGACATTGGATAATTTCGGGGTGCCTTAGTGACGAATGTCGTTTGGTGCATCCCGTCAGGCGTTTCATTCGGTATATCATTCAGTTTACAATTCCGACGGATTCCGTTTGATGAATCCCGTCCTTTTTATCATTCATTTTTCATTCGGTTTTCAAATATCACATTTCAATTCCATATTCACTGTATTCATATTTATGGCGGTTCGTTTGATAGATCCCGTCCTTATTATCGTTCACCTTATTGGTTTTAAATATCACATTTCAATTCCACAATCATTTTTCGTATTATCTTTTCAAGATATACTCAATCTATTTACTTATTTCCCTTACAAACTATTAAATACTCCATTTCATATGCTCATCCATATATTCATTCATACTCATTCTGTGCTCATTGCATACCTTATTACATTCTTGTCCTCATTAAAGATCTATTTTACTTAGAAATTGGAGGTATTCCAGGTGGATCCATCAAAACAAAGTTATGGCATTTTAATGCCAACCAGTCAATTCTGGAATTATACTAGGGACAGTTTGTATTACTCATTTTTCCCGGGAGTATTAACTTCGTTTTTGACACTAGGTCTTTGTACTCATTTAAATCTAAGGTGCTAAGGGGTTCTGTTCAACTGGAATCACCCAGGTCGAACACAGAGCTCAGTTAAGTCGACAACCAGGACCACTATGATCAAAACTTAAACGATTTGGCTTACACATGTGCGAGTGAATTTTTAGACGCAAGTCATAATTTGACGATGTCTATTTCTTTATGTTTGATTCTCCTTGGAAGTCTATTTTAATTGGCCACTTGAATCACTCAAATCGGATAGAAAGGAGGAAGTTATGGTAGGCGAAAACTGAGTGGCGGGAAGCGAACGAGGGTGTACCGGTACACTAAAATTAATCTTGGGGTACACATTGGGTTCACGGAAGGGTGTACGGTACATTCAGGTGTACGGTACACATGACCCGAAAATGTCAGAATGTGTATTTTCTCACTTTTTTCCATGTTTTGATGCGAACAATATACCCTGCACTTCAGAACCACTCCAAAGTCATCTTGGAAATCTCTATTTTACTCGATTCATCTTCAATACTTATCTTATGCACTCTATTGAACTCAAACATGTTTTTCCATTCATCTCTGATACAAGGTCTGAGGTTTCACTCAGCCTTTAAGAGAAATGTAGGATCCTATCAAAACCTAGAAGCAAGAACAATCATATTAATACTTTACATAATATAGAACCCGAAAACATGTAATGGGAATTCTAGGTCATCTCATAGCAAAACCTAGAAAACAAAGGGATTTGTGATGATTTCTATACATAGAATTCATTCTAGGGTTGGGTTTCCTACAACCTAACCCACAAACACATATCTAAACAAGAAATCCATCTGAAAACCATAGTTCCATACCTTTTTGCTTGATCTTGGCTTCTCCTCTTCTTCTTTTCTTCCTCTTCCTCTTCTTCTCTCTTTTCCTCTCCTCTCTCTCTCTCTACGGTTTGGTCTCTCAAAAATGAGAGACCAATTTGCCTTCAATCCCATGTTTTGCTAAGGCCATGTTTGGCCAAGTAAAAATCCATTTTTTTGCTTTAAGTTTTCATAATTGCATTTAGGTCCTTAGACTTCTTTCTTTTTTGTAAGGCAAGCATGACATATTCTAATTTGCCCCTCATCTTTTCTCAAATCATAGTACACATATAATCTTATTGAGTTGTCTTGTCTCATATCCTCAAGTGGTAAAGTACATATTTACCCTTGGCTCTATATCGTCAGGGTCTCTGTTTATTTCTAAATTTCCTATTTAGTTTTTATATACTAAATAAGTCAGAAAGCGCTAGGGTATATTTGGAGTTACACATATATCCCTTGCTCATTCTCTAAAACTTGGTTGAAAGTCTGGAAAGATGATACATGTCCATCAGCTTGAACATCTAAGTCTCCATTAGATCATCATCAACATCTTCATCAGATTCATCATTAGCTTCTTCATAAGCGCAATCTTCATCATCTTCATATAATCCAGTATCCGGTACTAGACCGTTACTAGGCCCACAACCATAGTCAAATTCTGCAACATTATAATTTTTGCGAACCAATAAATCTATATGGCCATATGAATTGATTCACTTATGGCTTATTTCGAATGATATAATATGGTGATTTCCTTAATATCAGGTTGTGTTAACCATGTTCTTGTCGGTACACACTATTGTCATCCCATATTGGAAAAGGTTGGAACCTATTTCCATATTTTAGGGGATACTTACAATTGAGGACTAATTTGAACCTTTGTTTGTCAATGGTTGTCCTTGAGTATATCATATCATCCAATTGTTCAAACGTACATTCAACCAGTACATCCAAAGGTCTGATAACGACTTTGTTCCCCATCTTTGACATACATTTCGGTCATAATATATTTCCATTGTAATAACATATCACGGGAATAGAGAAACAAACATAATTGACCTATACAAAATGGTCCCAAATAAATTAAATTAATGTAGGGTCATTATCCTTACACCATAAAAAAAAAAAAAAAAAAAAAAACATTTGCATTTATGGATGCTACTTTCAATCACCTTGTTTAGCCAATGAATAACCCAAAAATAGATTTTGGGGTGATAATTAAGTAAAAACAGATTTGGCACATGAGAACCTAAATGAACTTAATTCTATATTCTTTACTCATTCATCTTTTTTTTGGAGAAAAATGTAAAACATGAATATTAATGCTATTAAGTACTATTCAGCATTAAGCTCAAAAAAAGTTATATTCAATCGTCATGCTCAAACCCAACTCATATTTCAAGCAAGTTTATTTTCTAAGTCATTTTCACAACATCCATATTGGATTCTTTACCCTATCTCAAAATTGACTCTATACCTTCTAGCTAAAACATTGACAAAAAACCATGCGCTTAGGGTATTTTTAGTCTTCTCACTGCCTTTGATTTTAAGGGTATGTTTGATTCCTCCTTTTAAAAAACTATTCTTGAGAATAGTTTGTGAATTTGAAATTTGTTCTTGTTCTTGGAATTTAGTATTTTCTGTTTTCTTTATGTTTTTAAATTGGGAACTGGCGTGTTTTCTATTTTCCTTATTCTCCCTTGTTTTGGAGAACTTGTAAAACAATTTAAAACATAATCAAACTAGGGGTTTGTTGGGTTCATGTTTTAGTGTGCTTGAAACGATTTTGAATAAAAAACACCAAATAGGTGTTATTTGGAAACTCTTATTTGTTATTTAAATTTAGTGTTTTTTTTTCAGGAAAAAAAGAAAAAAGGAAAAAAAGAAAAAAAAAGAAACAAAACATGTTTTCCCTATTTTTCTTGTTCTCCTTGTTTTTGAGAACATAAAACAGTCTTCAAAAACATTAAGCAAATAGGCCCTAAGTATCTTATTCTTGAAACCAAGTCTTAATGTACTTGATTCTTTGAGCAACATTAATATTTTTGGCGTTTGGACAATATATGTATTCCCTAAAATTTTAACAAATGGTCCAAAGTGAACAACAATTATAAGCCATCAAAATAATATTGAATTAATTAATTCATGTGGTAGAGACCATAAATTCTTTAAAGCATTTATATATTAAATTTTATCAATCGGTTCAAAAGGCCCGGTAGTGCCTTTCAACGAGCTGAAGTTTGGAGGGTGTAGGGTCGTTAGTGGGACTTGGATTCTTCGGTTGGCGTGGGATGCGGGCTCTTGGATTGTCACGGGTGATGGGATCACCTTGTTGATCGCGGACTACGGATGTAGTACTCTTACGCAAAAAACAAAGGAAGAAGGGGTCGGCGAGGGCTTCGCCGGGTGCCGCTCAGATGCTAAGTCCGGTTTCTTTAGGAAAAGAGAGACTGCTTAGAGGGCGAATGTGTCGCATATGTTTGCATATGAGTATGCGTCTAAGAGTGCGTACCTTTCACCGATGGGGTGACCTTGTATTTATAGTGGATGTTCTCCCAATTGGATGGCAATTAGGATTCATTCCCATTGGATGGGATATTTCTTATTATAGTCCGTATCGGATTTGATATAGGATATAGAAAAAAGTGGTTGTGGGATAATCTTCCTTCCTTATTAGGGATCACGATTTGATCTTGATCCTAATTTTGTCTTTCTTTCCTTGACTAGGTGAGATTTAGTGGACTTGAGGAGTAATATATTATTAGGGACTATTCTGCATTTTACTGTACACGTAGGAGTCTTCCCATAAGTGGCCTTTAGACCAGCCCGGATTGGACCTCTCAAGGCCCACAGCCTAAAAGTTTGGAATGTTGGTTTTTAGAAGGCTTTGGGTGCCCCAGTTAGACGAGCCTCTCCTTTGGACTTGACAGCGGGGCCTTAGGTGCTTATTTGGTGGCCTCTTTGGGCTGTTGTGTGGGCTTGATACCTTTTAAAACCTATCGGGTTTGCTGACCCTTGTGTGCGGTGTATGTGGGCGAGGCGCTAACGTTTCTCTCATCGGTCTGATTTCACGTGTCTACTGGTGGATTTGTTAGGGCTTGGTGGCGTCATTTGTCTTGTGATAATGATGACTCTTTGGTTTTAGCTTTATTCTTCCATTCTTTCGGTTCTTTTTGTTTCTTTTGCGGACATCCTGCGTCTTGTGTGCCATTGTTGGGACCTTTTATTTGCCTTCGACGGGTTCGGATTTCCTTCTCTCTTTTCTTACGTAAAGCCTTTTTGTGCGAGTCTTTATCACATTGCACCGGTCCATTCTGCGTCTTGGTTTCAGTGATCTCTTTTAAACGATAAGACGAGTTGTTTTGGGTTAATAAATTTTGTTTCATTATCAATTTCGTCATGGGTCGAAATTAGTTTCTTCCCTCTCGTATCGATGGTGATTGCGGCTATTGATGGCTCTGACGAGCGATGGTATCAGCGTTGGTGGTTGAGTTTTGGGTTTTCTCCCATGGACAGAAGGAGTGAACGATTAAATACCACGAAGTGCGAATATCTGAATGCGCGTTCGACATGCTTTGACTATGGGACCTAGCAAGGTTGGTCCTTCATATGGGGCCATCTTTGCCAGGCGTTATCAGCCTCCTTTTGGCGTTCGGGTGTGGTCCCCTGACGTTTTGACCCTCTATGTGGTCTCTGTGCCTAGGATGGTGTGTTTCTTCGAAATGGCCTTCGATAACGGTCTTCGCTTCCCTCTGCACCCCTTCATAAAAAGGGTTTTGCAGCACTTCAATGTGTGTCCCGCTCAAGTCGCGCCCAATGGTTGGGGTATTTTGGTTAGCCTACTAGTTTTCTTTAGGGACAGGGACTCGGTGTGCGTAAGCATAACCTTGTTTTGCTTGGAAGAGGAGACATCAGGGAGCTTTCTTCTTCCTACAGGCGTTAGGTTGCTCATACGGTGATCTCAGATCTTCCCTCCTCCTGTTTGTGGAAGGGGCGGCTATTTTTCGGTCGATGGCCGTAGCTGGGAGTATAATACCACTTTTGACAAGGATGACACCACAGGCGTTTCGTTGGCTTGGACCACCCAGAATCTTCGTGATGTTTGTGTTTTGGTCATAACATGTCTTGTTTATTGGCCGTTCGACTCTGTCTTATCTACATGCTTTCCGGTGCTCGCATCGATCTCGTGGCCCGAGCCGTGGCATTGGGTGAGAGTGTCCTCCTGCGTCCTTATCTTTGACGTCAGTCAGATGTTTGATCCTTGAGTTCAGTCCGCTCGTTAACTGTATGAATCTTCACCTCATTCTAACATGAAAGTTCCTCTTTGTTGGGTCCTCTGGCGCCGAAGCCCACTGAGAGCTGTTGTGATTAAGATGGTGTCTCGGAAGCCGGGCGTGAAGCCCGAAAATCTCGGACTACGTTGAGAAAGACCGGCGGCACGTTAAAGTTCCAAAGTTAGAGGGGTATCTTCATCCTCTCAGATCCGCTCGTGTTCGACGGGAGCGGAGCATTGCCTGATTCGGGCTCTATAGTTTTGAGTTCGCGGTCCCGATGCAGGTGCGGTGCGAGGCGGAGAAGGTCGCCGGGTGGGGCCGTTGAGCAGCCACTGATGGTCGCGCCTATGCCGTCACGGAATCGCCGTGAAGAAAGTTAAATAAGCCTTCTCAAAGGGTGGAAAAAGCGACGGGTAGGAATCCATTTGGTGGTGACGAGGACTCTTTACTTCTGGCGTCGAGACTTGCGAGCAGGAAGCGGTTTCGTCTATTCTCAAGGACTCGACCTTAAAGAAGTCGGTTCTTGCCCAGTTGATGAGGCTGCCAGCCACATCTCTTGGGGTGGCCTCAGTAAGTTTACGCACCTTGTCATATTTGATTCCATCTTAGTTGGGTTTTGAATGCGCCGGATGTTGATTCTATCTTGGGTGTGCAGTCTTCTCATCCCCGAAGGTTTGGCAAAGCCATGAAACGCGGGCCATGTCAAAGCGGTCCAAGCATGTAAGGCGGGTGGCTTCTCATCCCGGGCGGCGGCTGCGGTCGGTGCGATATGGCCAGGGCGATTGAAGCTCCGTCAGTTATTTCTCTCACTTCGGCCGGGTCTTTCCGGGCGAGGGTAGGAAGGCGAGGCGGGAACAGTTTGAGGGGCGGTTGAAAGCGGGCCGGGAGGCTGGGATGACTTGAGGTTGTCTGGCTTGACTTGGTGGAGGAGGGCGTTTGTGATGCGCCCGGTCATGAACTCGGTGGTTGGGGATGAGCTTCCTAACATCCAGAGGCAAGCCGTGAGTCTCGGGAAGAAGCTGCGTTCGATCAAAGGCGATGCGTGATAAGGCGTTGTTGGAAAGGCTCGTCGCGAAATTTATGAAGGCGGTCGATGGAGTGGGATGCACGGCGAGGAGTGCCACGCAGTGCGTGAGGATCTTCATCGACAAATTGCTTTGGTGGCTCAGCGAGGCAGAAGTTATTGGAAGGCCCGAGTGGCGTCTAATCAATGGATCATCTGGTGGCTTGCCTTTCGGAAGAGGGTGTCGATGCTATCCGGCCGGAAGTTTCAACATCGACCTCCCGACGGCGAGGGAGGAGGAAGGGTCCTTCTGGCGATTATCTTGGGAGACACAGTACTCCCGTGGGGTCCCTCTCCTCTTCACCGTGCTTCTTAACTACGATCTCGTGCTCGTCTTTACTTTGCGGCGTCAAACCTTTGCTCGCCACGTGGGCCCGAGACCAGAGACATATGTATTTCTTGATGAACATTAATTATTTCATTTTACTTATTTTGCCTCTGATTTGACAATATTGTATTTGTTCTTGCTTGATTTAACTTTTCTTTGTATGCATGAGTGCGGATTAAGCGGCGAGTTGTGATGTTGAGCTCCTTAGGGTGGTCAGTTTAGGCTCCCGGGCTTTCAGAAGCCTTATGGGTTCCCGAATAACTGAGGCGTTGAAATCATAAGTTGCATGGCACATTACAGTGGATGAGCTCGTCAAAGTGGTGGGCTCCGTTGGTGAGTTACTGGTGGCCCGGCTCCTTGGGGCTGCGTGGCCTATCTTTGAATGGTTGAGCTGGGTAATGTAATTGGAGAAGCTAATCGGCTGAACTACGGTGGCTGGCTGGGATGGGCTCGTCCATGCGAACTTCGTCCTTGTGACTGGCAGGCGAGCTTCGTTTCTATGAATTCTTTGGGAGGAGCTTCGTCTATGCGAACTTCGTCGACACGGCTTCTTGAGGCTAGATCCGTGTGAGCTGTGAGCTCGTCCATGTGGCCTTTGTTGGGAGGGCTCGTCAAAGTGAGCTTGTTGAGAGGAGCTGGAAATGCTTTGGGAAGAGCTACGTCTATCTGGTCTTGGAGGAGCTCGTCCATGAAGCCTTGTTGAGAGGAAACCAAATGGCAGGAAGAGCTCATCTATGTGAAGCTGCAGGAAGTGCTCGTCCATGAGCTGGCAGGAGGAGCTCGTCAGCGACGAGAGAGGCTACGTGTCTTGGGAAGAGCTTCGTCGGCGATGGTATTTGTGAGCTCGTCTATGGTGAGCAATCGAGAAAGAGCTCGTTTACGTGAATTCTTTGGGAGGGCTTTCGTCTATGCGAACTTCGTCAACGAACTCTTGTGACTCGTCCATGTGAACTAGGGAGGAGCTTCGATACATGCGAGCTTCGTCGACCATGACTCTTTGGGCGGAACTGATGTAATGAGCTGGCAGGAAGAGCTCGTCCATGTGGCTTCTTGGGAGGGCTCGTCTATCTTGAGCTGATCAGCACGAGCTGCTGGGCTCAGGGCGTGGCGGTGGCGATGTGGCTGAGCTAGTCCTGACTCCTCGGGTGGCGTGACACGTCAGTGGGCCAGACTCGTCGAGTGAGGCTGTGTGGGCTCCGGGCGTGGCGAGTGGCGATGTGGCGAGCTGGTCGACTCCTCGGTAGCGTGACGTCGAGTAGGCGGGTCGTCGGTGAGCTGCTGGGCCGGTAGTGGCGGTGGCGTTTGTAACTTTGAGTTGATCGACTCACCAGTAGTGTGACTGTCGGTAGACGAACTGCGTCGAGAATGTTCTTGGGCTCCGGCGTGGCGGTGGCGATGGCTGAGTTGATCGACTCCTCGGTGGCGTGACCTATCAGGTAGATGAACTTCGTCAGTATTTGCTAGGCTCGAGTATTTGTGGCCGAGAATGGCGATGTAACTGGTAGTCGACTCCTCGAATGGCGTGACCTGCGAGTAAACGAACTCGTCCAGTGAAATTTCTTGAGCTCCGTGTGGCGGTGTGATGTGGCGCTGGCGAGTTGATCGACTCCCTCGGTGCGTGACTGTCGAGTAGGCGAACTTCGTCCAGTGAGTTCTTTGAGCTCCGGTATTTGTCGGCTGAGTCGCTGATATGTAACGAAATTTGGTGCGACTCTCGGGTAAGCGTGACTTTTGTCGGAGTAAGGCGAACTCGTCAGTGAGGCTGGCAGACTCCGGTATTGTGGCGAATTGAAATGTAACTGAGTTGATCGACTCCTCGGGTAAGCGTGACCTGGTAAGGTGAGCGAACTTCGTCGAAAGTGGCTATTTAGCGTCGCGACCGCTCGACTTGATTTTCTTGGAAGGTCACGAGCATCTTTAATGCTGATTGACGGAGAATTTGAAGCGTTTGCGAGGATTTTCGAGTGTTTTGGCCTTCTTATAAATGGCGGCTTCATTGCTATAGAGTTTATACTTTGGATATTTTGCTTCTTAGTGCGTAACTGAAATGCAGGCGAGATGAGCGTCGGAAGTCTTGTCGTCTTGGTGGGGATCCCTCTGAAGATTACGGTTCGAGTTCTGTTTGGACTTACGCTCGTGAGTTGTGTTTTCTAGTCTCCCCCTTTATAAGTCATGTTATTCCCCTAGCTCCGTGCTAGGGAGATGCGCTGAGGAGGCGGTGCTTTTCTTGTCCTTCTCCATTTATATTCTTCTTTCTTTTCTTTTCCTTTCTCCTTATAAACTTCTTTTTCATCTTTTCTTCCCATCTCATTCTCCCCTTTTTTTGTTTCTTCTTAAACTCCTTCCATCCCTTTTTTCTTCTTCTTCTCTTCTTCCACATCTGTTTCTCCCTCTTTCACACAAACTCTTTCCATCCCTTTCTTCTTCTCCTCTTTTCCACCTTTCTGGCCTTTTTATTTCCATCTCGTTTTCTTTTCCTCTTTTCTTCCTGAAGCTTTTTTTTTTTTTTTTGAGGGCGCATGCGAGTGCTTCGAGATGTAGTCGATGACACCAGATTGGCGAATATGTCGATTGGAATAAGAGAGATTTTCCTTTATGTCTATGAGTTTTCTCATTTTATTGCATGCAGTTTTTCTGAGCATTATATGTCTGAGTTGTTTGCGACGTCTTAGTAAAATGACCAGTGAACGGTTGAATCATTAATTGAAAATTGATAAATCTCCATTTAAGATTACAAACGAGTCCTACTTGATAAAAACGTTTAGGTGTTCGCGTTCGGCGTCTTTGTAAAATTTTTCCCTCATCTGTTTGGAGCTTGTAATTGCCTGGTCTGACGACTCGAGATATGATGTAGGGGCCTTCCCGATTCTGGAATTTAATTTCCCATGTCTTGGATTCTTCTTTGGCGTTAGCTTTTTAGGACCAAAATCACTTTCGGTATGTAGCTTAAGATCCCGATTTTTGGTTTGTAGTACCTCGTAGTCTTCCTTTGGTAGTCTTTTGTCGCCTTAGGGAACACACTCACGTTTTTAATCAAGAGGTCAAATTAGGCGGAGAGCCGCAATCATTATGCTCCACTCTTTGCTAATTCAATCCCATGGTGACTTTAATCCGACCTCGACGGAGTTCATAAGCCGATCTTAGAAAGTGGGGCGAATGGGGTTTCTCGGGTTCTTGACCTGGCGTGCGTCCTGTAGGCCAGTAGCACTTGGGAGGTATTCTACCCACTTTCCTTTGGGTCTTTACAATTTTGGTCTTGTCGCGACGGGGTTCGATGGTGACGACTTATCCATTGGACGGTGGATGTGCTGGGGACGAGTAATAGTTCTTAATTCCAAGCTCAGCACAGAAATCTCTAAATTTGGCGTTGTCAGGTGCTGGATTGTCGGGCACGAGCGGGATGCGAACACTGCGTATGATGGCTCGCCACACAAAATTGCGTATCTTACGTTTAGGTGATTGTGGCGAGGCTCGGCCTCCGCTTCGTTTGGTGAAGTAATCTACTGCGACAATGATGAACTTACATTGGCCCTTTCCAAGGGGCAGAGGTCCCAGTATGTCAAGACCCCATTGTTGGAAGGGCCAGGGGCCTGTGATTGATGTCAAGGGCTCTGATGGGAGGCATGAGATCTTGGCGTGCTCCTGACAAATCTTGCATTTTTTGACTAGGTCGGTTCAACGTCTTTGAGTGTAGGCCCGGTGGTATCCTTGTCTGAGACCTTTCTGCGAGCTGGGCTTCGATATGATTTCGCATATACCCAGCCGTGTACTCTCTTAGTGCGTATTCGATGTTTTTCTGCGATGCATTTAGGATAGGGTGAAGAATCGGCTTGTATAGGCTTATATGATTAGTGACTGTGGACCCTGTCCTTATTTTAATTGCTTCTTTTGGGTCGTCAGGTAGACGTCCGTCTGTTATATAATCCCAGATGGGGTCCATCCAACTCGGCTCGGACTCGATCTGGGCGACCTCCACGTCGTAGAGATCAATAGAGGGCTCTGCTAAGTATTCGACGGGTGTCGATCTACTGAGGTCTTCTTGTGAAATTTGTTCTTTAACTTTCCAAGGCGTCGACTGCAGGTTTTACCCTTTCTGAGGACATGTCGACTGACTTAGGCAATTTTTTAATAAATCTCGTACCTTTTGGAGATACAGGATCATCCTTCCGCTCTTGGCCACCATTAAGTATCTTCCTGTCGTCTTACTACCGGAGTTGAAGTCGCGCTGCGGACTTCGGCGGTCAACTTC
The DNA here is from genome assembly GCA_016808115.1 of Tetrastigma voinierianum. Lineage (NCBI taxonomy): Eukaryota > Viridiplantae > Streptophyta > Magnoliopsida > Vitales > Vitaceae > Tetrastigma > Tetrastigma voinierianum. The sequence continues at coordinate 248,811 of JAEQBH010000830.1, read as the reverse complement.
GATGAATGGGCGAGTTTGGGCACACGCTATGGCCCGGCCTCATATTCGGCCTCGTTGTTGGAAGCTTGAAATCCGAATCGAGTGCGTGCTGACTTGTATTCCTTCTTGAGAGGAATTCGGGATGATCTGCCTCCACTCCCTTGTGCATTTGAGGCTCCATCTACAGAGAGTTTCCAGATGGGGAGGTCATTCATTGCTTGAGCGTTCTCGGCCGGTTCTGCTAAGGTGAATTCCATGACGAAGTCAGCTAAGACTTGCCCTTTTATTGTAGTTTTTGGCTTGTATCTGATGTCGAACTCTTTCCCGACTCTATGGCCCATTTCATCAACCTTCGGGAACTCCGGTTTATGTAACACTTAGCTTCATCGAATTAGTTGGAACCTCTATGGTGTGGGCCTGGAAGTAAGAGCGGAGTTCCATTTGCGGTTACCGGGGCCAAAGTCATTCTCCATCTTGAGGTATCTCTCCTCAGCTCCTCACCAGCTTCATTGCAATAATGCGCCCCGGATGTTGTACTGCTCTTTGTCTCGGCGAGGCGACACTAGTTGAAAGTCGATGCGGCCCAGAGTACGGGGTGAGGTTCCCCTTCGGTGGGACTTACTAGAATGGGAGGGAGCTCCAAATGTTTTTCAAAATTTGTGAATGCTTCTTCGCACCTCGTATCCCATTGGAAGGCCTTCTTCAGGACTTGGAAGAAAGGCTGGCATTTATCACTGCCCTGGATACGAATCGGCTCAAGGCGGCAATCTTTCCTATCGGCTATTGTATGTGCGATGGCGAGGCATGTCGAGCCACGGCCTTTATCTTGTATGCAGTTTGCTTCAATTCCTCGATGGTTGACTATAAAACCCGGGAGCACACTGCTTCGAGACTCAGGCGCACTTGGCTGGATTCAGTTTCATGTTGTAGTCTTTCAAGGTTTGAAATGCTTCGGATAGATGAGCTATGTGGAGCTTAGCTGTGATGGATTTTACCAGCATATCATCTATATACACTTCCATAGCGATTAGCCTCTGTAACTTTTGGAACATCAGGATTGCAACCTCGATACGGTGGCTCTGGATTCTTGAGTCGGCATCACTGCGATAACAATAGGTTCCCCTATCTTTGTGGCGACGAGGTCTTTTCTTGGTCGATCACGGGTGCATCTTGTCCCGGTTGTAGGCGGAGAGGCATCCATAAGGCCGAAGTTCATGTCCAGCGGTGCTCTGATGGAACAGTTCGTGACGGAGGACGTCTTTTGGGCATGCTTTGTTGATGTCGGTGAAGTCGATCTTGAGTCGCCGCTACTTAGTTGGCTTTTTTGGCCAGTACTACATTGGCTAGCCACTCCGGGATGTCGACCTCCACGATCGCTCTACGCTTGGAGGTTTGTCGACTTCCTCGTTGATGGCTTTTTGTGCTCGGCGCCAGCTCCTCCTCTTTTGTTTGATTGGCTTGAAGGATGAGGCGACGTTCGATCACGTGAGTGATTCTTGTGGATCGATTCCTCCCATATCACGCTGTTTTCCACGAAAGGCGTCTTTGTTTTGTTTTAAAAAATGGATAAGGGGTTTTTTGAGGTCTTCCGATAACTTGGATCCGATATAAGCGAGGTGTTAGGGTGATAGATCGATATCTGAGTTCAGTTCTTATTGGCTCGGGTGGTGATCGCACCTGTCACGCATGTCGAGCTCATCCAGGTATATGTTGTAAACCGTTTTTTGTTTCATGGACGCTGAGTAGCATTCCTTGGCCACCCCATTGGTCTCCTCGAACCATTCCCTCCGTTTCTGTTAGAGACTTGATCATCGAGTGGTATGCGGAGGGATGGCTTTAATGTGAGGGAGAGATGCATGACAACGTATTTGTAGCGAGGCGTCTGACGAGGAATCTTGTTGTGGTGGGTCGCGACTTGTGGAAGGATCTCCCAAGGTGAGTACCAGTTGTATTGAGCCTAGAGGTAATACCTTTTCCCCAGAGAATCCCCGCAGATGAGCGTTGACGGGCTCCAGTCTCTCCCTCCCGACGCCCATTTATTGAAGGCTGACGCGAAGATGATGTCTGTTGAACTACATTTATCGGTGGGCAGATGAATGATCTTGTTGGCCACCACTGCGCGAACTACCAGTGGATCGTCATGAGGGTGTTGGCACCCTTCCAGATCTGAGTCAGAGAATGTGATTGACGTGTCGAGTCGCGGTAGTTTAGATACTGCTTGTATTTCCGTTACCTCCGCTGCCCTGATGCTGCGTAGGTGGGCCTTCCGTGCTGAGCTAGACTCCCCTCCTCCTGCAAATCCTCCTGAGATGACCTGGATTTCACCAAGGGGTTGTTGGTGCTGAGTCGTCATCTGCCGAGGTGGTGGTTGCTAAGACGAGGCACGGTTTGAACGATCTTGGGCACGATTTTCAGTGGATATGAAGCGTGGGAGTGTGGGTGTCGGTATTAAGTACTCTATTTCTCTCTTGAGTTGTATGCAGTCGTCCGTGCGGTGTCTGTAGTCTCTATGGAACTAGCAATATTTGGAGTTGTCTCTTGTCGTAGGGTCGGACTTTATTTGAGTTGGCCATCTCGAGAGCTGTTCGTTTTAAATTGCCCGGCCTTGAGGACACAATGTGCGAGGAGGTATCGAGCGGGGTGAAGCGGGGCGAATCGCGTCGTCGTCTCGGATTGCGGTGGACCCAAACGATCTCTGAGGCTACCACGTAGCACTGGGGACCGTTCTCCGTTCTTCTTTGGAAGCGTTCCACGGTTGCCTTGCTACGGGGCTTGGTGCTGTCATTTGTCCGTCCGCTTTTTTTCTTTATGGGTGGAGAATACTCCTTTTTGGATCTGAGGCTTCTTGCAGTTAGCCTCTTCTGCGCTTTGCATTTCGGCCATGCCTTGGGGATTCTTGGAGGGAATGGAAAACATCAAGTCTTGGTGAACCTAAGCCGGCAATGAATCACGATGATTGCAAATTTTCGTCGGTATGTCTACTTTAGAGACTTGGCATTGAAGATCTTTGGACATAGGACCTCGGGCTTTCTTGAGAGCCACAGCGATGGTCGGCGGGTGATAACTTCGGCTTTCTATAAGTCAGCCCCGTGAAGTGGGAACCGACGCGATAGATAGCTCTCGAATGAGGAGATTGATGACGAAGTCTATTGAACCATGCCAAGAATTTGGGCCCTTAGGTGTTAAGCGGCTTCTGCATCGCACACGATCTTGATACCCATACGACTCAATTGGTTTTTGTAAGTGTTTGAGATGGTGTGGGATCCTGGTGCCATGAGCTTCACACAATGGCATTGACTGGTGGGAGGGAAGTGGAGTACCTGGTGTGTAGAGGCGACTCGGTTTGTTGTGCAGAAGTATCCAGTGTCGGGGCCAGTCCTCTTCTTGCCTGCTTACACGGTAGAGCTCTTGTTGGAGGCTCCACGAACCTCTATTCCACTATGATTGTTCCTCTGCTCGAGCAGGGGTGGCAGTTCTTCGTTCTGACGTGCTCTCAGTGTTGCGTCGTTGCCTTCCGTGTTGCTGCCGTTGCCTCTCCGTGGGCTAAGTGTGGATCGCCCCCGGCCTGGGTGGATTCTACTCGCCAGCTTGGGAACACCTGTTATAGCTGTCCCTGTTATGGAACGTCATGAGCTTCCTGAATTTGTCGCCCCTCCCGAGGTCGTTAGATCTGTCTGGTGAGTTGTCCTAACTCTTCGCCGTATGCTGATCGGTGAGGCAGTGCTCCACCTTCATGTGCGGCTGGCCGCATTGCTTTCACATGCAGGAGGTTTACGCTCAAGGCGTTCACGCCGGGTCTTGCATCCGAGGATTAGTGTTGCTTCGCTTGTGTTCCGGTTGATAACACGCGAACTCAGAAACAATGAGATGCTATGAGGAACCGTTTACCCCATGTGACGACACGCCAACCGATGATGCCTTTTCAACCGAATCGGCCTGAGGGTAGGGTCATGGGCCGACTCCGATTACGGGTCGACCGATGCAGTGCTCTGGATTGTCTCGGATCAAGTAGATCCCCAGACCGCTGGATTCGCGCACTTCAGATGTAGCACTCTTCCAAAAACAAGGAAGAAGGTTCACGAGGCTCGCCTCTCGCGTCGCCCGATGCCTAAGTCGCCGTATAAAAGAGAGATCGCTTTGGTATGGCTAATTGTGTCACATATAGTTTGCAGTATTATAAGTATGCGCCTTAAGAGTGCGTACCTTTCACCGATAAGACCTTTGCATTATAGTGATGTTTCTCCAATTAGATGGCAATTAGGGATTCATTCCCATCGATGGATATTTCTTATTATAGTCCCAGATCGGATTCGATATAGATATAGAAAGAGGTTTATTCGGGATAATCTTCCTCTTACTGGGGGACAATGCATTTGATGTCGATCTAATTTTGTCTTTCTTTCCACAGAGATTTGGCCTGACTTGAGGAGTAATATATTATTAGGGACTATTCTATTTTTCGTATTCGTGGAGTCTTCCCATATGGCCTCAGCTGCTTGATTGGACTCTCTCTCTTTTCTGTAAGCAGCCTAAGGCTGGAATAAGTTGGTTTTAGAAAAGCCTAAGTGCCCCCATTGGGCAAACCTCTCCTTTGGACTTCAGCTTAGCAAGTCTTCGTGCCACTGGTCGGCCTCTTTTTTTGGCCTCATATGTGTCACAGCCTTGTATTTTTTTAAACCCTATCAAGAACAAACATTATAAGCCAAGAATTCAATTGGGTTCATTCGCCAAAAATTCAGAGTGAGAGGTAGAGACATTGGAAGACGGGCCAATCCATAGTGTTTGGAGCAAACTTGTACTTCAATTTCAAAGACCACGACCAAGAATATATCAATCCATGCCATTGACAAGGGTTGGTACTCAATGTTCATGGGAAATTTCCTATTCTATTTGATAATGTCAGACAAACTTTTCATTGAATCTTTAATGCATATGATTTTTTTAAAATTATTGAATTAAAAAAGAATAAAATGTTAATAAATAAAATTAACTCATATGATTTTTCACAATCAAAAGTCGGTTTTTTTATTTGAATCAAATCATTTTTATTGCCTAACTAAACCAAAGGAACATGAAATGAACCAAAAGTGTTTTCCTTGTTTTGAAAAAACATAAACCAATCTAAAAGTATATCCACGCACTCTTAAGTTCATTATTAAAAGCTATTCTTGTTAACTACTTTCCAAATATTGGTAATTACAAAAATATCAATCAAATCAATTTTTGAAAAAAAAATCACCCACCATAATGCATAAAACTGTATTTGTTAACTACGAAATATGAAATTGTGCATGTCTAAAACCAGGACAATCAATATCCAACAATAAAATAAAAACACACTAACAGAAAGCCTTGATCTATGCTCATTTTCTACCACATAAAACATTCTCGACTAATATCCATAGGACAAATTATAAACATTTTAGGACAACCAAAAAATTAACAAAAAAACAGTGACCTAAAACATGGCAACCAAACAGGGCCTTATGCACTCTATTATTATTCTCAAGAAAATACACATTTAATCACCATATTATCAACAAAACACACCACACCAACCAAAAATTTATCACCCCATATTAAAATGGGAACTAAACCCAAGGATTTATCATCACATTATCAACAAACATGATCAACCAAACCAATTAATCTAAGAAATTTTGAACAAAAACAAACTCCTATGTCGAGGCGCATTCGTCAAATGGCCAACAGCACTAGAAGAGCAAATTAGAGAAAAATCCACGTATTTGACAATTCTACCATCGCCTGGTAGTTAAGAGAATAGGGTGAGGGGATTAGTGATACAGCCACTAAATCCCAATTATAAGTTAACATTACTGTCGCTGTCATGACAATGCAAGAATTTGAATTTTTAAAATGCACTGTCGCTTCAAGACGACATTTGGAAAAAATAAAAACTAACTGGTCGCTTTCGCCCACTACAAGCAAAGATTTGCCAACTTCATAGGATCCTACATGGCCCAAAACACTACGCATACTGCTAAAACTTTAATTTTAATTTTTTTCAAATACACTATTTCGCTTAAACCGTAAACCAACCATTTAAAAGAGACAAATGTCAATAAAATTTGCAAAAGTAAGCTTTTCATTGAAATTCAAATACAAGTATAAGTAGATATAATTTTGGACAAAAATATCCTTAAAGATTTAGTTACAATGTGGGTGTGGGGCATGGGATAAAATGACCCTCAAGATTTAGTTATCATGTGGGGCATTTATCTTTACATTTTTAGGGACATTTTTATCATTATCAAGGTGACTTTTGCATATAACTTTTGAACTTTTCCCTTTTAAAACAATTTCTATAAAATAAGCAAAATCAACCCTAATTTGCAAGAATAATAATTTTTTAGGGACAAATATAAAAGTTATTTGTAAAACTAGCATCTTTCTTCTAAATCCAAGAAAAAAGGCATCCTTTCCGACAAAAAGACCCCTTTGTAATATAGTTATAATATGTGGAGATGAGACAAAATGTTGGGATTTAGTTATCATGTAGGGAATTTATCATTGGCATTTTTGACAAAAATAGTGACATTTTCAAGGTTGTTTTTACTAGAGGATACTTTGTAACACTTTGATCTATCCTTTCAAAACCAATTTTCTTCTTTTTAAAAATGCAAAAAAAAAAGGTAATGTTTGGTGGATTATCTAGTGGAATTCACCAAAACATACAAAAAACACGGAAATTGGTAAATGTGCGGTTGTGTTAGGAAATTATAGTATTTCTGAACTGAAACTATGTCGAAATCTAACTTCTGTTCAATCGAAAAATGGATCCCCTAGTTCCCTAGAATCTAAGCAGAAAAATACCTTTAAAACTAGATTGCATAGACTGAATTGAAAGCTAAGAGGAAATTTAACGGACTAGCTTGAAAAATAGTAATTTTCATTATAGAATTGGACTGAAAATCAAATGCTGAAGCAAGAAAGCTTTGAAGTAATAAAATGCTTGGAAAGAAAAACATATAGAACTAAGCTAAGAATTTGAAAAGATGGTTGTTGAACTTGTAGAAATGTTGAAATGCTCTTGTTCGGTTTTGATTCTTGGTTGCTTTTTTTTTTTTTTAAATTAGTGTTGAGTCCTCTTTTAATAGGCATTTATGAGTAACTACACTAGCCCACTTTTTCCAATAACTGTCCATGTCTCCACTAAAAATTCTTGCTCCCTAAGTAACTTTCCATCACTTCAAGTAATTGCCCACATCCTCTACCATGTCCTGTCTTGGAGAAAAAGTCACCTCCGTATTTTTCCTTTGAGACAAAGTCTCAATATTCTCTACTAGCAGCTTTGAAATTTTTTTAAAAATTACATAAATGTCCCTAGACCTTTTCATGGGCTATGGGCTTTATCGGATTGGGTTGGGCTAGCACAGTTTGGGCTTGGCATATCTATTAGGCCCATTCCATTACCATTTGGGCCGAAAAATTATTTTTAGTGTCAACAATTACCCCCCGCATACAATTGTATGAAAAAGCTTTTTGTATATCAAAAGGGCTTCCTTTCCTTGCTCTCCTCATTTTTACCATGACGCCCAAAGTGCAACTTACCCCTTTGGATGTAGATTATCAACGGAAAGAACGAGTCAAAACTCGAGCCCGATTGGATGATTTGAAGAAGCCTAGAGTAATACCTCGAGAAGAGCCTCCTGCCATTTTTTTCTTTAAAACCCCCGACTTTTGATATCCCTCCCCCTACACAACCAGTTATATCATGTCCTGAGAGTAACTATTTCCCTTCTTCTACACTAAAAGACACTCCTTTGGGATTTGAAAGGTTCATAGGAAGAAATCCTTTTGATTTACGTACCAACCCTTCCACATTCTCCTCTCTATCTTCTTTTTCTCTCCCTCATCTCACTCCGCCATGCGACGCCGACCTCTCGTTATTCTTCTTCCTTGCGTCATTACGACGACTTTACCTTGCTACTCTTCAACCGAGATCGTTGCCGCCACTCTTCAAAACCAACGCCACCGACACGACACCGCACGATCGTCGGCTCGCGCCATCGTCTACTCCCCAAAGCAATCGCCACCGCTACTCCTACAATCGCTACCACTACCGGCTGTCAGCTCGCCACATACGCCGGGCCGCGCCAAGGTTGTTTCCACTCGTTACTCTGTGCCATCGATCCTTCTTACCAGCTGCCTGGGTTTTTCCGATTATCCCCTTGTCAAAACCCTTGGCCGACGATTAATTCTGAGATTCTTCACCGCCTCACTTCACGACATAAAACTCATCGATGTTCATCGCCTGAGAACCAAGCACGCGACATTAGAAAGGTTAAGCCTTTCGACCTCTCTCCACGACCCGAATTTTGTACTGGTGAGCTTTGTTTTGGTTTTGATTTTACTTTGCTGATTGCTTGTGGATGGACTATACTTTGCTCAAATATGATTCCTTGGGTGCTGATTTTGGTTTGTCCTAATGCCTTGAGAACTTTGTGGATTTTTTCTCTTAATAAGCAACTTTCAATCTTGATTGTTCTTTCGATACATTTAGATTGTGACATTCTCAAACAATATCTTCGATTTTAGAACTTCAAATCCTTCATTCATCGAAAAATCTTTAAAAAATCAAGAAAGATTCCTTTTTCGGTTTTAGAACTTCAACCATCTTTCACCCCAAAAAGTCTTTAGAACTTCACAGAAAGGATCATTTTTCGCTTATACTTCATTCTGAACTGAATCCTAAAATTAAGAAATGATTCTTTACAATTTCAAGTCTTCTGCTTCACTCGAAAAAGTCTTTAAAAATCAAGGAAATACCCTTTTGATTTTAGAACTTGAATCACCATTCTTGGATCGAAAAGTCTTTTAAAAAATCAAAGAATGTGTCCGCTTTAGAATTTTGAAGTCTTCATTCTTCATTGAAAAAGTCTTTTAAAATCAAGGAAAATACCCTTTTCCGGTTTTAGAACTTTGAATAACCTATTCTTTATTGAAAAAGTCTTTGAAAATCAAGAATTGATCCTTTTTCGGTTTTAGAATTTTGAAGTCTTTGTTCTTCACCAAAAAAGTCTTTAAAAACCAAGGAAAATCCTGGTTCTTAGAGAAGCTTTTCTCCTTTGTATGCAAATCGCGGTCTCTCTCCCTCTACTCGATCTTTTTGCCTCATCTACCAGCGGAAGCATCGCAAAGGTAACTTCTCAACCTTACTATTTGATGGACCTAAAGACCTTGCCTTGGGGAATCTAGTTTGGGTCATGTCTACCTAGTAGTTTTACGAGATTTTCTCATATACCTTCCCAACATAAGATTGCAAGGCTTCAAGGTTATCATGGTAGTAACTGCCATTTGAAATTTTTTGAAAATGTACCATCAAAAAGAGCTCATACTGTCAATCTCTTTTAGCATTCCATACTCCTAATTTCTTCTTTGTTCTCCCTATGCAGGTTCTACACCATTTCTTGACATGGTTGGGCAATCTTTCTCTAGTAAAGGCACTTGCCTTACTACTTCTCCACCCATGTTCTCTTACCCTTAGTTCGTTGATACTCTTTTCCTATGTTCCAGTGCACTTCCATCTCTTCCTCCCTTGTTGGAGTTTGGAATTGCTCATGCGGTTGGAGACGTGGCTATTCCTACCCCAGCCTTTTCCTCTAACATCTCTATCAAAGAAGCTTATTGGGAAAGAACTACGACCTATGGCTTTACCGAACAAATCATGGCCTAGGGCATCTGAGGATTAGATCACTTGGGTGGACAAACTATCTCCTCATTTCCAGGGGCAATGGGAATCCCTAGGTATTGCCCAATTTTTTAAGCTTACCAAGGTGAGCCTAACCCTAGATTTGGATTTGATGAGTACCGCCCTAAGGTTTTAGTCCAAGGATTTGAATTCATTTCTTTTCCCTTTCGATCTCACATCCATCCCGTGAGAGAGATATTTATATTTATTGCCAAGTTCGTTGAGGGTCTCAAAGGGCTATATGCTTTCTAGATGTCCATGACCCATCACTTCTCATCTTGAAGTCTCTTCCACCTCCTAGACTTTACTCATCCGACATACGGAAGTGGCAAACTTCTACTGGGGTTCCTTCTACCACAGAGCACATAGAGTTCCTATGGGTTCTTCTTTGTCATTTTGTCTTTTTTCCTCATTTAGGTAAGCCTTCCATGGATTATCTTCCTCTAGGTAGGGCCCTTGCCATTGGGCGGCCTTTTGCTTTGGGGAACCATTTTCCTAGCCTCCTTGTACTAGGCCATAGGCAAGTATGTGACTGAGGTACCTTACCATAGGGTGGGAAGAGCCCTTTGGTTTGTCCAGATTTGGCTATTTGCCTATTTCCCTGAGTTATCAGGTGCTGATTCTTTCTCCTCAATGTCTTTGGGGCTTAATGCGGCTCAATTCATTAGGACTATGTCTACAAACTCCATTTCCTATTTTTCCCCGAGTCAAGTGCACCATTTTTCGTTTCAACTGCATTTCCCTTTGCTTTCCGACACTATTTCCAACCCATCCTGGCAGTAGATCTTGAGTTCTTCTACCCTTTACTTGTTGGATTTTAAATATCCACCAGCATTCCTCATCATCACAAGCCAGGTTATGATCTTGGGGTTGTTATGCTTCCCCCTTAATCGTTTTCTTTTGTAGTTTTCTTACCCACTTACCTCGCTTAGGCTCACAGCTGGATTTACCTTGCCTTAACTTCATTCCGTTCCTTACCCTTAGGACCACCTACTATATCCTTAATAGAGCAGCTGGCCTAATCTTACCAAACTCTTACCTGTGGCCTCAAGACTATTATGCTGTCAAATGTGGAGTCTTTCTCGGCCTAGTGGTCCGTCATATTTGATGAGCTTATCAGTTCCTACCCTTTTTCCTCAAGTATATGAATTTATGTTCATTGTTTCTTGCATTCAATTCTTTCACCTTGAATTCTAACTTTGTTTTTCGTGTGTAGGCTTCACTTCCTCTTCCAGCAAGCCCATTACCAAATTGAAGAAAGGGGTCATAATCTGCCTCCCGTCGCTAAGCCTAAACAATCTAAACTCACAGGTTGAAGAATACCCTCCTCCAAAACCCAAGTGAAGATCTCACAGATATTCTGCTTTCTGGAATTTTCTAACACGTAAGATCGTCTGATAGATTAAAGAGGCTAAGGAGAAGGGACCAGTACAAAGGGAAAAGATCGATTTTACTAAGGATGAATCCAAAAGCAAGATAGTACAACAACATCTGAGGGAGGTTATTCCTCCAATGACCTTTTAGAATCGAAGAAGGCCATTTTTCACCGGTTTGTACTCCATTTAAAAACCCTCCAGCCCTTTTACTCTTACTTCAATGAACACTTTACCTTTCTTACTTTTTTTACTGTGTTCTTTACCTGTCTTCTTTCTCAGGTCTCTCCTTAGTCTACTTTGTATCTTAAGGTAAGAGCGGTTCCTTCATTGGATCTCTCCTTTCTAGACTAAGCCACTCCTCATGTTGAATTGCCATCCAAACCTCCTATCGAACTGGATGTATTTGAAGAACAATCATTAGCCATCTTCTGATCTGACTTTCTCTCTTGTCCACTATCCAAAAGGCCACCTGCCATGGTGTAGTACTACAATTCGCTTCTCTTGGAGCCAGCATAGCTTTCATTTCAAGTTATAAAACCAGTGTTCGAGGTATTTTCTTCCTTTGAGGAAGTGGTAAAAGAGAATGCTCAAGATGATCTGCTGGGAGGAATCGACTTGGGAAAAAGTTTTTAGCATGAGCAACCAAGTTTATCTACTACTGTGAGCATCCAGAGATTAGAGGAAGTAAAGGAGTATCATGCCTGTATGCTTAACAAATTGTTATCGAAGAAATGAGGGAAAGCTGTTGTCTTCTCTGATACGACAGGGTGAGGTTCTTCATGCTCAAGGCCTAAAGCACCAGTAAAAGACTATTTCCTTGGGTGATTTTCTATCCTCTATGAGGGAAAGGTTGTTGATCTGACCTCCCAACTGCAGTAGATTGATGTTTCACACAAAGAGTGCTTGGGGTTCTAGTACTCTTTGAGATCTTTTGATTTTTCTAAGATCTGATCCCTCACCACTTCAGACATGGTTAGTTTCGATACGGCTCGACATTTGACATTACCCATACTAACTGCCTTTTTTGCTATCTTATACTGCATTTTAGTAAGCTAAACACCTTCAACATCTTACCTTTTCTGATTAAGTGGCAACTGGCCAACCTTCTTTGATTGGTATATTGGAACTCATATATTTGGTACAGACAATCATCGAGAGTGTATGAATCCAGATAATCATGTGGCACCAGGCCTACCTTGATCGTGTTATCATTGAACACTTCCACATGCACCACAAACGCACACATTGCATTAGTGGACTAAGGTGGCACTAGCTCATTGCCCTGATGTGTGTTCTGATGAACACTTACAATGTGCACACTTCGCATGATTGAACTAGTGATTTGCTGTGCAATTGTGCTCACCGATATTTTTGTAATCTCTACATTGAATAATTATTGAATGATTATTTCTGTTAGGACAAGTACATGTTTTAGGATGCTATATTCCTGAAGTTTGGTACAAGGTCACTATTATTTACAGATTTAGACTGATTTCATGAAACTAAACCCTTTTTCCTTAACTATGGCTAAAGGTCTACTTTACCTGACTCCCCTCAGCTCTTAGATTTCCTTCCAAGCTTAGAATAGCTATGGAACCTAATTTTTCCTTTATGCATATTGTATAATCCATGGAAAATATATGCACCTAGGACCCCATTAGCTAAAAGCCTACGTGTTCATCCAACTAGTACACTTGTACCAATTTTCCAACCTCACATTAGTTATGAGGTTTACCTATCGCTTGGTGTAATGATGTAACAGGTCCAATTCTTTAGAGAAATCTTGTATTTGATTGTGCAGTGGCTACAAAGCCCACTTTCCTTGACTCCAATTCAACATGAAAGCTTATTTCCTCAATCTTAGAGTGATTATGATACCCTCTCATGAACTTGTCCGTGTGCTTGTCAGTCATGTACTCAGGGCTCAGAAGCCTACCTTATTAACTCCTGATATTTCCAAATTCCTTATCTCCCCAATCTTGGATATCAAGAAATCTTCCATAAATCAGTAAGAATCTGAAAAAGTTTGTGCTTTAGGTGAAGCACAGCCAATTTTATTGCCTCAAATCCTATCCTAGAACTGATCTCATACCTACAATGGTTAAACGACCAACTTTAAAGAATTGATTATATAAGGTAGACTTTCTAGAGAAAAGCATGAATGTGAGGAAACCATTGGCAAGAAGTCTATCTAACTAGTCTATTTATAGCTATTTCTCCAACACCCAAATAGTCATGGGACCTACTTATGAGATTTTTAGAAATCCGAAGAGGCAACAAGACAGTGTGTTGACGAATGCAATGGTCAAGAAGCCACTTTATCACTAGGTCATCCCATATTTCTCCAGTCCTAAAGTAGTCATGGAACCTACTTTTGGAGAAGTGATGACACAACAAACCCATTCGGGAAAAACCTTATTTAAGACTGAATAGATCAAAGCCACTTCTTCAACCCAAGCTAAAAGATATTTTCCTTATTTTAAAGAGGTCACATAATCTACTTTATTATTCAGAAAATTGAGGGTATAACAAGTATGACATTGAGGAATACCAAAAGTTTGAGCAGTGAGTGGCCAAAACAACATAATTTATCACTCAAAGTAACTACTAGGAATATTTCCTGAGATCAAAGTGTCACTGAGGACTCATTTTGCTTATATTTCCTCATTCTCAAGTTTTTCAAGTAAGAACAAAGATTTCCCACATTGTGGGAAAATATTTCTTGAGGTACTTCCTATTGATGAACCTTTTTGTATGGCTCCCCTTCAAGGCTTGATAGCCAGTAGGCATTTCCGAGCAGTACTTGGAGAACCTTGACTGATTTATGTGGAAAATAGACCAAGATGAACTTTGACAAGCTAAAAATTCATTTCCCGATTCGGCCCAAAGGGATTATATGCTAGATTAGTTACAAGTAGGTTCGGGAGACCACATACTTCGAGTCTTGATCAAGTAATGTCTCAATTTTGGTACATGCAAAGTATAAGGTCAAACACAACCCTCAATGAGTGGACAATTGTTTCCAATCAATTTAGTAATCCTACTCAAATAGTAAATAGCTTGCCTGGCGGTTTAACATTATTTCTCGTGCTTAAGACATCCTATAAACTCTTTTGCAACTGATAGATAGAGTTTGAATGGCCAGCCCTTTAGAGGTGGCATTAAACAGGGGGCTTAGAAAGGTAGCTTTGATTCCATCAAAAGTTGTCCAGTGTTGTTCCTCCCATTTAAACTCTTCCACTTCTTTCAGCTTGATTAGGTCAAAGAATACCTTAGTCTTCCGTTTATTGTAGATTAACCCCTTGAATAGTTCACTCAATTTGCAATTTCAAAGCTCTTCTTATTTTAAGGAGCATTACGAAATGATGACTGGATTAGTTTCTTGATCCACTTCCACTCCTCTTTGGTGAACCAGAAACCCTAAAAAATTTCCAGCTTGAACTCCAAAAGCACATTTGAGTGGATTGAGTTTTAGTTGGAGTCTCATCTTTTCAAAACTTTTCCTTAAATGATTCACATGTTCAATGGCCTTCTTAGATTTAACCACAATGTCATTGATATAAATCTCCATGTCGTGGCCTAACATATCATGAAAGATGGCATTCATAGCCCTTCGGGAGGTTGCACTAGCTGCCTCTGGCAGGACCCACCATCCACTAGCCGACCGGGACTCACAGCACAGAAAAAGTGAGTTGATTTTGAGCTTTGAAAATCGTCTCGAGCGAGAAGGCTTTGTTTGAGGCCCCACTTACTTTTTATTTTTATTTTTTTTAAATGAGGAAAATGAAGTAAGAACAAAAACCCCTCATTGACTCCAGTTAGGAAAAAGCGGTCCATGAAAACTAGATTTCTGGGTTCGAGGATCAGGTTACCTATTGGGAAAGTACCCCATGCGAGGTTGCACCCCCAGCTCAACCCTGCCTCTACTAATGAATTGGGTACATGGGACTAACAGGTCAAAGATCAATCGTCACTGTGCTAAATAGAAGACCCGAATCACACCAACCTACTCAGTATCTAACATGCATAAACACTCGACCAAACAAACAACGGTGCGCACTGCGGGTCCCAGCCAAGCACGCATAAGAGGTCAACAACAAGTCAAATGCACCATAAACATCAAAGTCCAAACACCATGTACGCATAGCAATGCAAATACCAAGCTCCAAGACGCACTCGCTCCCTAAAGACAGTAACTATACAAACATGTCTATTCATCTCAAAGAATCGAGCTCGACAAACCACTAGACTACTGGTGCTTAACTAACCACCCTTTGACCCGCATTGACCCTAACTCTTATGAATCCAAAATGGGACCACATTAACCTGAACTAAACCCCATTTCAGACCCTAAACATAGTTGTACACTGATCTGGAGTGAATGGGTTTGACTAACAAAGGTCATGGGCTCCAATTAAACTAAAATCATGATATCCCTAAAAAAAACCTCGACAAACTGGCTAATTCAGTTTCCCAACTGGTCGAGCCGATTGAGAAAAAATATCAAATTTTGTTAGAACATTCCTCAAAAAGTAAGGAACCAAAAAAAAGCAACGGTGTATGATTCCAACTCCATATGAGTGAGAACTGACCCAAATAATGCAAAGTACTCTAACTGCTATTCCAGAAAACATAACCTAATGGAACTGCTGATCCGGCACCTCAACCTGCTGAGCCAAGAGAACAAGCCAATTTTTTCAAAAAGATTCCTTATAGAGTAAGGAATCCAACAAAACAAACGGTGTACAATTCCGACTCCGAATGAGTGAGAACTGATCCAAACAATGCCTAGTGCCCTAACTGTTGTTCCTGAAAACATAACCTAATGAATCGGATGGTCCGGTTCCCAACCAGTTGAGCTGGTTGAGAATAGTTATCAAAAATTTTCAGAACATTCCTTACATAGTAAGGAATCCAAGAAAACAAACGGTGTACAATTCCAACTCCGAATGAATGAGAAATGACTCACACAATGCCTAGTGCCCTAAAACGAGGCTACAAACATCAAAGGCAAAGACAAACGCAAAAATAGAGGTGTTGATACAACGTTCATACCTATTGGATTCACGGCTACTCCCCCTTTGTCTTCCTTCTTTTCTGCCTCCAAAACCAAGTATTCACTCCCTCAAAACTTTAGGAAATCCCCTTCAAAATGAGAGAGACCACTCCCACCCGGATCTAGAGAATCTATCATCCTTTTCTTTTTCCTCATTTTTTTGTTTCTTTTCTTCTCTCCCTTTTTCCTCTTGGTTTTTTTTTGCTTGTCCCCTCCTCTTTTCGTTTTTTTTTGCTTGTATTTCTCCTTCATAAACATTCGAGCTCACTCCATTTTGCACACCTTCAATCCCAAGAACTCCCCCAATCAATCTCAAACTTCCCCAGCTCCATAAACACTCCTCTATTCATGAGGTTAGGAGTTGGCCACATTAACTCATTTGCTTAACCACCAAGAATCCAAAATGGACTCAAGGTGGGTTGCAAGAAACCCACAAAATGGCCCATAACTAGACCTAAATCATGTCTAGGACTGATCTAGAGCTTATGGGCCCGAACCAAGTATGATTTGGGCTCCAAAACCACCAAAATCAGTGCTTCATACAAGCTGACTCGAAGAACCGATTGAACCGAATGCCAATCGGTCTAGCCGGCTAAGAAAATTTTTGAAAATTTGACAGAATGTTCCTGAAATAATATGAAACCAAAAAAAAACGGCAAGTAATTCGATCTGAAGTTCGGACGAGGGAGATGATTGAAACAGCCTGCGTTCCTCATTCGACATACCCAATAAACCCGATTGAGTTAAAAACCTCGGGAGGCCCCACTTGCTTCTTATGGCACGCATGACAATAACTACATACTACTTAATGTACCACATACAAGCCCACCTGAGGCTCGGAGACCGACTAAGCCTAAAAGGACCCTAACGGTGCCATATGAGAATGATGGGTGAGTATGACACCCAAAGGATAAATGACAAACCCCCTTCCTATTGACAGGGAATCTGCCGGCAACTCCATAGTAACCTTCAAGCTGCTCGCCGACCGACGTTACCATGAAGCGTCGTTAAAACTGGCCGGGAAATCGCTTCGAAAACGGTTATAAATTTTCACTTTTCTATTAAAATCACACCTTAGATTTAATCGAAAATTGGCAGCATATCTACCAAAAGAAATAAAATTTTCGTGGCGTAATGGACTAATGGGGCAATAGGAAATCGCTTATCCAAATAATAATACAATAATTAAAGAAAAAGAAAATAAAAGAAAATAAAAGGGAATAAAGTCAAAAGTGAGAGGATGGGAGAGAGAGTCCAAAGAGTAGAGACGATTTTTATTTTTTATACTTTCTTTGTTTCTTTCTCACTTTAAATTGACCGTAGATTTTGCCTGAAAGGTATGGGCAAAGTTGGTCTACGCGACGAGAGCTACGCGTAGGTACCAAAAGCTTAGCATTTCCTAAGAACTCCAAAGGTAGGGAATTTTCCTACTTGAGTTTTAGCCTAAATGTCATGTAATGGCTTGAAATTTTTTTAGGAGGTCGTGAAAGGTCGTGAAACTTCAAAATTAGACTTGCTTAGGAATTTTAGGAATTTTTGAGACTGTGTTCTGATGTACCCGGAAGAATTTCGACTGCTGACAATTCAGATTGAAATTTCAGGATTGTAGCCTGACAGTTCGATACGTAAATGTTTTCGGTGTTTTTAGACTCTATGGAAAGTCCTCGAGTCAAAAAATTTGCTAAAACATATAGTTTTTATGGGGTATTTAATGTGTGTGGACATTTCGATCACTCTACATCATATTATCGTATGTCATTATCGTAATGACTAGCACGTAAAGCTTTTGTTGGGACCGGTTCGCTCGATATAGTCGCTGGAAAGTTCTTGTATGTTTTATGGTTAAAACGTTGAACTGAAGGCATTTTCATAATTTGTATGAATTGTGTAGGCGATTGGAGCATCCGACGATAATCTAGAGTGCGTAAAAAGAATTTAAAGAAATTAGTCGAGAAAAAGGTGAGTACTCAAAATCGTTTTCAAAAACGAAAGTGTCTAAATGTTGTTGTCTACTGTATGTACCTCCCAATATGAAAATTTGTACATAAATGGTTGTAAACTGCGAGGAGAAAATCGAAGCTAAGCAGGAAAACTATTTCTAAAAAACTGTAAGGAAAATCTGCTTCGCTGAAAATCGTTTTTATGGTGGTTAATATCCAAAGTGCTATAATGAAACAAGTACCAACCACTGCGGCCCATTTATGAAAATACCCTAGACGTGATGCCACGAACCTCTAACCCGGTTAACGTAGGTGAACCCCGAATACTAACCGTCTAATATGGTCCTGGAACACGACGGGATCTCTATAAACATAATGGAACCTCGAACCAAATGTCCTGATGGAACCCTGGAACCAACACCTATCGCCATGTACTAAGTCACACACCATATGTACCCCGAATGCAGGCGACTCACTATATAAATATATACGATCTAACCCCAATTGTCGACTGTGCAATATAGTTAGTCATAATATCCTATAACTCACATGTAATAATCCGAGATACATCCGACGAACCGACTGCCATCTGTGGTTTTTCTAAAACTACGCCTAAATCAAGCTTTTAAGTAATCGAAATCGGGTTTCACAGTATAACAAGTGGGAGGTAAAAAAAATGTTTTACTAAATACATTATATTTTCAAAGCACTTTACAAACTTGTAATTTAAACACTTTCATTTTCGAAAATGATTTTGAGTACTCACCTTTTTCTCAACTAATTTCTTTAAATTATTGTTACACACTCTAAATTATCGTCGAATGCTCCAATCGCCTACACAATTCATACAACAATAAACGCTTCAGTCAACGTTTAACCATAAAACATGTTGGCTTTCAGTTAATTATATCAACGAACTTCGATTCTAACAAAACTTTACGTGCTAGTCCCATTCAATAATGACATCGATAATATGATGTGAAATTGATCGAAATGTCTCCACACATTAAATGCCCTATAAAAACTATATGTTTTAGCAAACTTTTGACTCAAGGGACTTTCCATAGAGTCTAAAAACACCCGAAAACATTTCTGAAAATTATGTCCGACCTATCTGACTACAACTCAATTTCAATCATGAATCGGGTCCGAACAAATCTCAAATTCAGCCCTGACTGTCTCGAACACAATCTCAAAATTCCTAAACTCGGGCCTAAAAATTTTTGGATTGAAGCTTACGACCTTTCACTCGCCTTCTAAAAATTTCAAGCCATTACATAGCATTTAGGCTAAAAATAACTCATGTAGGAAAATTCTCTATCTTTTAGAGTTTGCCGAAATGCTAAGCTTGCACTCCACGCAGCCTTCCGTCGCTGGTAGCTATCTTATCTCTCCATCGAAAATCTACGATCCTATTTCCGTAAATCCGGTAGTAAAGAAACAAAGAGAAAATATAAAAATAAAAATCGCTCTCTCTCTTTGACGCTCCTCTCCCGTCCGTCTCTTCCACTTTGACTTTTACGTTTTTTGATTTTTTTTTTCTTTAATTATTATTATTATTATTTGGATAAACGATTTCTATTGCCCCATTCGGGTCCATTTTTGGCCCGAAAATTTTATTTCTTTTCAGTTCACTTTATTGTAAATGAACTTAAATCAAGCTTTCACTTTACTTCCGTATTTTTGTAAAAAATCTCATCCCTGAAGTCCCTAGCCACTTATCATCCAGAAAATCGTAAAATATTCTAATTGTCTCAAAATTCAACGAAATTTTCTGTGTCACTAGATTTCATGAGATCTAATTTAATCTACAAGCAGATCTGCTTTTCGTCATCCAAGATCTAGAGCATTTTCTAGCTTCCTGCAATTATGGTAATTTATTATTATTATTATCCTTTTAAAATTCTATAATTCACCTCACCCCCTCCACTTTCCTTAATTGCAAAAGTGCCACAATTCTTTGAAAACTTTATAATTTCACCCTTAAAACAACTTTCAAAAATCTATTATGGCACTAAAATAATTAAGGAAGCCCTTGGTGCACATACGGTTACACATACTGTACACCCTCTTGGGACGGGGCGTTACAATAAATGCAAGTGTTGAGGGACAAAATTTGAGGGTCTACAGTTCTTCAAACCAAAGGGCATGACCAACCATTCAAACGTTCATAAGGAACCAGGACATCTAAAGGCAATCTTAGATATATCATGAACATCTATTAGGATTTGGTTATACCCATAAAAACCATCCATGAAGGACAACATGCCACCTTTGACTAGAAATCCTCCTTTGCCTCTGCATCCTCCTTTTCTAAGTCCTAGAAATCCTTTAGGGAAATTTTTTGTGTTGTACCACATGCCACCTTTGACTAGGTGAAACCCTAGGAGGAATGATACATCTCACAAGCCTTTCCATCTCTACAACCTTCCTGGGAAAAACAAGTTTGCTCCTTCACCCATATCTTGGAGGAAGACTTGTTCCAGGAGGTCATCATTCTATACCTCGAGAACCAGGTCCACCTCCTAAATAGTTTCGACTCGGGAAGAACATGTCCTTCCTCTACCTTCTCCCTTAGAGAAGTGAAGTTGTCTTCAATCTTCTCTCTTGAGAAAAAGAATCTACCTTTTGGAGGAGTGTATCTATCCTCTAGTCGAAACCTTCTTTTACTTAGAGGAACAACTCTATCCTGTATCCACCTCGAAATCTACCATCACCACTTCCTCGAAACAAGTCTTGTCATTTTCTTCGAACGCGAACTTTCCCTACAACTTTTTCATTTGGAGGAGTGAACTTACCCCTTGGGGAAAAGTCTCTACTTCTTGAGGAACATTCTCTGAACCTACCCACATCATACTCCCTTGGAGTAGTGAACCTACCTCATGGAGGGGTGGTCCTTTCAACAGCCATTTCTCTTAGAGGAACGAACCCATCTCCTAGGGAGTTCGTCTTGCCTTTTGGGGAAAGTCTCCTTTCCCTGGAGAATCGATTATGCTGCTCTATTTCCTGTTGTATCCCTTTCATTGAATTTCTCCCCACAAACTGCAAACCACTCATTTTTCAACTTATCAACACGACTGCATACTACTAGTGGACTCATAATCTTCGGAGAGTTTTCCCGCCTTCTTAGATTTTATCAATCCTCTTAGGCTAGTTAAATCATTCAGGCCACCAGCGGAAAGGATCCCCACGATCGCTATAGCTTCTTTGTCGTAGAACCAAATATCCCTTTGTTGATCATGGCATGCATGACATTTCTAAAATCCCAACATGCATTGGTAGTGTGGTTCCATGAATTGTGGTACTTACACTAAGTCTCCTTAGTTCATCCTTGTTAGGGATCCGGTGGTCTTCAAGGAAGGTAATGAAATTTTCTTTCACCAGGAAATCGAATATTTTCTTTGTCTTCGTTACCTCAAAAGTATAATGGACTTGTGTACCAACAGCTTGTGTCTTCTTCCACAAATCAGGTGTCTTCTCTACCAAAAGAGGACAAGTGAATGTACTTGTAGTAAATAGATTTGCCACTGCCACCTCCTGGTTCACTTCTTGACAATAGGTTCCCATGGACTTCTTTATGTGCTTTCTTCCTTGAGGCTTGACTCTCGTGTTCTATACCTTAAGTACACAATTTCCGCCAAAAGCAATCTAAAATTCCATAATTTTCCCTCGAACTCGATGTCGGAAACCCCTCTTTCAGGCCATTCCCACGATACTCTGTCTACGGAAAATGGATCTTTGTTTCTTTCTCATGCTTCTTGATCCGGTGTCAGCGATCTCCCCCATTTCTTTAAATCCCACTGCAGGGCCGATTCACGAAAATACCCACGCCAGGGCTTAGCCTTGGAAGAGCGAGTGTAGACATTGCCATGTCTACAACCGAATGAATTCTTTGGCAATGTTGTATACAGTGAATCCGCATCCTTGAAAGTTAGGAAGCAATCCCCAAGCTTGAAATGATAGAAATTCTCGTAGTTAGCGATTCCCCACATTGCACGATGAATTTGGCAACATGCTCAGGAGTGGATTTATAGCATACGAAAATGCCACAATAGTTTTATAACACATATTCGGGGTGTAAAATAAATTAAATTATATTTTTTCGGAGTTTAAATGCTAAAAACGAAAAATGATAAAACCTAAAAAATTTACGAGGCAGAATAAATTTGGTAAAATGGTCAAATGAGGACCTAAAGTCCTGAAATGAGTGTCTTAAGTGCCAAGTATAAATGAGATGAAATGAAGAGGAAATGAAAGTGAAATGAATCTTTAAAATGAAAAAAAAGAAATGATGAATTAGTGTGTAGCTAAACATGGCCTTAGTCGTGTAATGGGCCGAAAGACGATTTTGGTCTTTGAATGCCATGACCCACACATTTTGAGCAAGGGGAGAGGAGAGAGTGGGCCTGCTACGGTTGAGGAAGAGAAGAAGAACTAAGTGATTTTCCTCATAGGATCAAAGTTTAGGTGATCAAGATAAAGAAGAAAATTGAAAATTTAATTAAATGCGCAAACCTAACCCCATTTTTCTTGTGTTTGGGTTAGGGAAAACCCCAAATTTGAATAAAAGTGTTTTTATTGGTTGCTCTAAGTTGTTTGATTGGTTGTGGTCCTCAAATAAAGAATTTTTGTATAAAGGAAATGTTGGGTTTTTAGGAGAGATGTTGTCAAAATTTTCCCAAAACCCATATTTTTGTTTTGGCCATAACCTAGCCATCACTCATCCGAATTGAGTGATTCAAATTAATGGGTAAACTAGACTTATAGGAGAACAAATCTCCCATGTCGGTGTATCGAAATTTGGACCCATTGAGCCATGAATTCTTGAAAGTGGACTACGTGTTCAGACCAGTGCATTGGAGTTTTGGTGTTCGAGCAATTTCGGTGTTAGGTAATAACTGGCCATCACTTATCGAGTGAGTAATTGAATTCTAGGTAAGTTTAGACCAGGAGAACAAATTTCCTACGAAATAAGTGTATGTCAGGTGGGCGTTGAGCAGAAAATTCGTCGAATGGGCATATCGAAACTAAAATAATGATAAGAATGTCTAAGGATGAGAAAATAGGGAAAAATGAAAGGAACAATGTACCAGAAGGGATTCGGCTAGAAATAAGACCTAAATAGAAACCTTAGAATACCCAACTAATATATGATTTTCATTGGTGATGGATTTAGCTACTCATGAGAAAAGCCCTAGTTGGAGTCTAGATTCTATGGACAAGAATCAAGACGACAATCTTTTTGGTTTGTTCCCACTTTCTCTCTAATTCCAAAGTGTTTGAATGATTACAAAATGATTTGAATTGCTTAAATGATTTATAAGAGCTATATGATTTGAGGCAATTGATTGTGAAAATGATTTGCATATGAAAATGCATAAGTATTGAAATGAATTGTTCAGATAAATGTACATACTATACCTGTATTTTGCTATGAATGATTTGAACGCTGCGAATAGAATGTTAATCGTTAAATTCGAGTTGAGGATAGATTGGTATACAAATAAGGGTCAAATTAGCAGTACTGGGAACGAACGTAATGATGTGTCAATCCAATCCATAGTCCAGCGGGACAGTATTTGTAGTGTTCACGAATTGATTTTTAATAACTAGTCAGTAGCCCAGTGGGACCGTACTGTGTTATAAACAAAAATTTATACCTGGCCAAGTGCTCAGCGGATTATTTCTGTGATTCCATTATCCTATGCACCAAAAGTTATTAGGTTAAATTCGCTTAAAGGCAAATTGAAATGATAAGAAAATCAGGAATGCATGATTTGTGTTTTCAATGATTTATCGTGATATGAAAGTGCATATTTGGAATGATCAATAAACCTGTAAATGAATGTATATGAAATGAATATATGTATTGTACTGCATTAATCATTCAAAAGCTGCTAAAAAGCATTGTTTAGAAAAAATTGTATGATTCGTATTAAACTGAATGGAAGAGAAAATCCATAGAACCGCTTAAGCATGAAAATGTTTAGCGAAGTTGTTTTTATCATCACGCTGTGTACCGAGAATGTGTACGAGATCGACCACAATGAATCGTAGTCATCACAAAGTCACACGGAGGATAAGTAAAGTTCTATCACATGCATACATGAAATTATTCAACTCATTTTGTACAAACACTATTATGAAAATCAATTCCAATTTTGTTTTGTAAATATTTGTTGTTGAAAATGGCTAATATCACAGACAGAGTAAAGGTGAGAAATGGAACAAATGGACATGAAATGTCATATCAAATGAAAAAGAGTTTTGTGATCAAATGATGGGCCCCCTTTATGTTAAAGTGGTATTTACATATATATTTTTTCATTGAGTATTTGAAATGTAAGCTTGTAAAGTAATTGTATTCGATTATTCGAAATGATCCAAAAAAATGAAGAGTGAGATCGCGGTCCCTGAAATTCGCTTCATTCTCCGGTCGAAAGTACTACGCACAGCCATCACATTTTTAGTGGTATCAAATCAGTTTAGGCGATTCTCTACAAAATGATTGTTGAAATTGTTTATGACATGTATCAGACGGCATATGTTGATGACGACTCGATGCGCATCTGGCTACCTAATAGGTAAGCATGGATGGTTCAAAACCCCATAGGGTCAGAGGTGACTCGGAAAGTCGCCCAAATAGCCCAACTAGTGTGGAAGGTGGGCAAGCGTCCCATGCTCCATTGATTCATGAGCAAGGTCAAGTTAAAGAGAAATGCTATGGATCTCCCTCCTCCACAGATAGTTTAGTAATCGCAAAGCAACACAACCAACTCCAGCTTGTTCCTCGATCGCCCATGTGAGAGAATGGAAAAATATCGACCCATGGATTTCGGGAAGAAAGATGATGAGCCTTCCATGGCTAAAAATTGGCTCAAAGAACTCGAAAGAATGCCGAGAAGAAATGGCATCGCACACCGAGAGAATTTAGGAGGTGCGACCTACTTCTACAAAATGAAGCTTTATCAAAGGGTGAGTTTGTGACTAAGACCCCACTCAACGTGAGAGTATTACATAGAGTTCTTCTCCTCGCGAATTCGTGAAACAATATGTGGGTCGATGTATCTAAGCAATATGAGACGAGTTTCATAATTTGAAACAGCATAAAATGAGTGTGTGACTGAGTATCAAAGAGAATTCACCCGGTTGAAAGCAAGTATGCTCCCAAGATGCTAGTGACTAAGGAAGAGAAACACCATAAGTTTGAAGATGGCCTCAATGACCATATTCGGGCCCATGTCACAGGATTTTTCCATGATGACTTTTCTTAAATTATGACATGTGCTCTAAATGTTGAAAGAGTAAAGAAAGAAAAGAAAGAAGACAAGGTAAGAAAAACCCTGGACAATCAAGTTCTTATCAACACTAGAGTAAGAAATTCAGAGGACCATAGGTTCTAACTGCAACTCCACTCGTGGATCACCCAAAGCACGGCAGAGTAAGACTATTCTACCAAAGACCATTAGTCATTAGTGCACTAGGAGGTTCTTCACAGGACCAACCTCCTTATCACAAGACATCAGGAGGAAACATAAAGGAAAGTACTGGAGATCGACAGTGATTGTTTGATATGTGATCCACCAAGCACAAAGTGAAAGATTGTCCTATACCGCTCGCTCACAAAGACTTCTGGATCAAAGGCGCCAAGAATGCGAAGAGCAACAAGGACAACAAGAGTGTTGCATCAATCAATGCACCGACAAGCGACATTAATACGGGGTAGACAGATGCTCGTGTTTCCAGCCGTGCATATGCAATGAAGGCAGTGGAAGAGAAAGATGCACTAGCTATGATAGTTGGTAATTTCTATATCTTTGAGACTATTGTATTATGCATTGATAGATCCGTGTTCAACCTAATTTTATATTTGTACTACCATTCCGAGCCTGGGTAGTTTGGCATCAAGAGTAAAACCAAGTACGACATTCGTGACAAATCCACTCGGGGCATGTTGTCAAGAATAGAGTTTACAGATTGCCCCATCATAATATGAGAGTATGAGTTTCCTGGGAGATTTGATCGTAGTCATTATTTAGAGAGAGTTTGATGATAGTGGGATGGATTGGCTGTTCCGACACCAAGTGGTAGTTGATTGTAGAATGAAGAGAGTGACCTTAAGGACACCAAGTGGTGAGGAAGTGACTTTTATCGGCGAAAGGTCGAACCACCTCTCTAATGTGATATCCGCCTCTACTGCTAGAACGATGGTTCGAAAGGGGTGTGAAGCCTACTTTGCGTATGTGATAGATACGAAAAAGGCGGAGCCTAGTTTATCATACATCACTATAGTTTGTGATTATCCGTATGTTTTTCTGGAGGAATTGTCGGGGTTGCCTCCATAGAGAGAGATTGAGTTTGCAATTGACGTTGTTCCGGGTGCCACTCCGGCATCCATTACACTGTATAGAATGGCTCCTGTGGAATTAAAAGAATTGAAGCTTCAGTTGCAAGAGTTGTTTGAGAAGAGATTTATTCATCCGAGTGTATCACCATGGGGAGGTCCAGTGCTCTTTGTTAAGAAGAAAGATGGTACACTTAGGTTGTGTTTTGACTATAGGCAACTGAATAAGATGACAGTGAAGAACAAATATCCGTTACCCAGGATAGATGACTTGTTCGACCAGTGGAAAGGTGCAAGTGTCTTTTCGAAGATCGACTTGCGATCTGGGTATCATCGCTAAGGATGCAGATGCGATGTGCATAAGATGGTGTTTAAGACGCCAGATGACATTGGTGAATTCTCTTGTAATGCCAAGCCAAGACAAATGCACCTACAAGCCATGGACTTAATGAATCGTGTTTTCTGATCGTATGTAGATCGGTTTGTCGTGTTGTTTATAGATGACATCCTTGTGTATTCAAAGGATCGGGAAGATCATGATACACACCTTCGGGTAGTGTTAGAAACCTTGAGAAATGAACAGTTATATGCAAAATTGAGCAAATGTGAATTTGGTTGAGAGAAGTGTCCTTTCTTGGACACATTATATCAGAAGAAGGAATTCAAGTGGATCCAAATGTAGAGGTGATTATTGAATGAAAACCACCGAGAAATGTCATGGAAGTGCGTAGTTTCCAGGGATTGGCAAGTTACTATAGAAGGTTCGTTAAGGGGTTTTCGATGACTATGTCCCCGATGACAAGATTACTCCAAAAGAATGTGAGATTTGAGTGGAGTGAAAAGTGTCAAGCTAGTTTTGAAAGTTGAAAGACTCTTTAACCGAGGCACCTGCTTCATCACCGACCTACTGTGAAAATGGCATGATTTTTAGTGATGCTTCATTAAATGGACTCGATGTGTCCTAAGCAAGAGGGTAAAGTGAGAAGATGCTTCAAGGCAACTGAATGTATAAGAATTACTACACATGATTTGGAATTATCAATAGGCTCAATCTGAAAATATGGAGACACTACCTTTACGAAGAAAAGTGATTCATCTACACCGATCACAAAAGTCTTAAGTATTTGCCCTCGCAAAGAGAGCTTAACTTGAGACAATGCAGATGGATGGAATTGATCAAGAATTATGATTGTGTGATTGATTATCATCCCGGGAAGGCCAATGTAGTAGCAAATTCTCTAAGTAGAAAGTCAATACAAACGCTTCGAGCATTGAATGCTCATTTGTCATTATCAGCCAAGACAGTGCAATAGTGGCGCATCTGATAGCAAACCGATTTAGTTAAATCGAAAGTGCTGGGAGGCACAAAAGAAGGATGAGAAAATTGCTGCAATTGTAAATCAGAATAGAGTGGGGAAAGAAACTGAAATACAAATAAAGATGATAGATTCTCGTACTATGTAGATCGGGTTTGTGTACCCAATGATGAAGAGTTGAAAAAATCCATTCTCGAATAGGCACATAGTGGATCTTTGGCTATGCATACCGGTAGCACAAAGATGTATCAGGATTTACAGACTTCATATTGGTGGTCCGGAATGAAAATAGATGTTTTGGAATTTGTGACCAAGTGTATGGTGTGTCAGAAAGTGAAAGTTGAACATCAAGTTCCTTTGGGATTATTGCAGCCTATTAAAATACCCGAGTGGAAATGGGACCGAATCACAATGGAATTTGTGGTCGGGTTACCAGTGACAGGAAGAAAGCATGACTCGGTTTGGATCGTGGTAGACTGAATGACTAAGTCAGCTCACTTCCTACCAGTGAGAACCGACTATTCACTTAACAAGATGGCAGAGCTTTACATAAGGGAAATAGTTCAGTTACATGGGATTCCAATATCGATCATTTCAAATAGAGATCCGAAGTTTACCTTGAGATTTTAAGGAAAGTTGCAAGAGGCTTTAGGCACTCGACTGAATTTCTTCAAGACAAATAAGCTCCAATTCAAGTAGCTTGGATGGACACCTCCAAAAGAGTGATCCAAGTGTCGAAGATATGTCGAGAACTCAGGTGGATCGACTATAAGGGTAGTTAGATAGACACATTCCTCTAGTTGAATTTCATAGACAACAATAGCTTCCAATGAGATTGGAATGGCGCCTTTATAAGGCTCTACGTAAGAAAATGCAAACACCAAATGTGTCGGACCGGTTGTTTATAGTTAAGATAATTGGCCCCGATTTGATTCAAGAAACCGAGGAAAAAGTGAAAATTATTAGAGAAAGATTGAAAGTGGCCACGGATAGACAAAAATCCTACGCTGACATCAGAAGAAAGGATATTAGATATGAGATCGGCGAAAAAGTGTTTTTGAAAGTATCGCCTTGGAAGAAGGAAATGAGATTTGGGGAAAAAGGCAAGTTGAGCCCTAGGTTCATTGGGTCATATGAGGTGATAGAGAAAGTGAGTCTAGTGGCATACAGATTAGCTTTACCTCCAGAGTTGGAAAAAATTCATGATGTTTTCCATGTATCAATGTTGAGAAGGTATAGGTCAGACCCATCGCATGTAGTCTCTTCAGAGACGATTGAGCTTAGAATGGATTTGACGTATGAAGAGAAGCCAGTAGAGATCTTGGCTTGAGAAGTGAAAGAGTTGCGGAAAAAGCGAATCCCGTTGATAACCGAGGAAGCCACATGGGAAAGCGAAGAAGTTATGCGGCAACAATACCCTCAACTGTTCAATGAAGGTAATGTCGAGGCCAAAATTCTTTTAAGGATGGAAGAGTTGTAACGCCCTGAAAATACCCTAACAATTTTATAACATGTTCAGGGTGTAAAATAAATTAAATTATATTTTTCCGGAGTTTAAATGGCTAAAAATGAAAAATGATAAAAACCTCGAAAATTTTACAAGAGCCAAATAAATTTGGTAAAAATATCAAATGAGGACCTAAGGGTCATAAATGAGTAATGTAAGTGCCAAAGTATAAATGAGATGAAATGAAGAGGAAATGAAAGTGAAATGAAGCTTTAAAATGAAAAAAATGAGAAATGATGAATTAGTGTGTAGCTAAACATGGCCTTAGTCATGTAATGGACAAAAGACCAATTTTTGGTCTTTGAATGCCATAACCCACATTTTAGGTAAAGGGGAGAGGAGAGATAGGGCGAAAGAACTTGGTGATTTTCCTCCATAGGATCAAGGATTTAGGTGATCAAAAAGAGAAAGAAGAAGATCAAAGAGATTCGAGGTAGCAAACCAAACCCTAACTCCCTTTTTCGTGTTAGGCTGAGAAAACCCCAAATTTGAATAAAAGTGTTTTTATTGGTTGCTCTAAGTTGTTTGATTGGTTGTGGTCCTCAAATGAAAAAATTTTGTATAAAGGAAATGTTGGTTTTTAGGGAGATGTTGTCAAAATTTTCCCAAAACCTATGTTTTTGTTTTGGCCATAACTTAGCCATCACTCATTCGAATTGAATGATTCAAATTTCTGGGTAAACTAGACTTCTAGGAAAACAAATTTCCCTGAAATAAGTATATCCAAATTTGGACCCCATTAAACCCATAAAATTTGTCAAAGAAGCTCATGCAAGCCAATTTGCTCAGCTTGGTGCTGGAGTAGTTTCTGTGATTTAGGCTATAACTTGGTCATCACTCATCCGAATTAGGTAATTCAAATTTCTGCAATTGGACTTATAGGAGAAACAAATCTCCTTAAATAAGTGTATCCAAATTCCTCGATCCCATTGAACCTTAAAATTGGCCAAATGGAGGCATATCGGGAAGCCTATTAAGAATGATAAGAATGTCTAATAATGATGAACTTAAGTGAAAATGAAAGGAACAATGTATCGGCAGGGAGTCGAGTAGAAATAAGACCTAAATAGAAACCTTAGAATACCCAACTAATATATGATTGTCATTTTTGATGGATTAGGGGCTAACGAGGAGAAAAGCTCGAGTTGAGGTCGAGATTCTGAGAACATAAATCGAAGGACGAAAATCTTTTTGGTTTGTTCCCCACTTCTCTCTCTCTAATTCCAAAGTGATTGAATGATTACAAAATGATTTGAATTGCTTAAATGATTTATAAGAAAAAGCATATTGATTTGAGGCAATTGATTGTGAAATGATTTGCATATGAAAAATTGCATGAGTATTGAAAATGAATTAGTTCAGAGCAAATATACATACTATACTCCGTATTTTACTATGAATGATTTTGAACGCCTTAATAGAATGTTAACGTTAAATTGAAGCCGAGGATAGATTGGTATACCAATAAGGGTCAAATTAATGTGCGACTGGAACGAACGTAATGATGTGTCAATCCAATCCATAGTCCACAGACGATCCGTAGTTGTTTACGAACTGATTTTTAATAATCAGCCAAGAAACAATGACTGCATCAGGTTATAAAACAAAATTTTTTTATACCTGGCTATGTACTAATGGGATTATGTCATGATTCATTATCCCGCGCACTAAAAGATAAAGTTAAATTCGTTTAAAGGCAAATTTAAATGATAAGAAAATTGTGAAATGCATGATTTGTGTTTTGAATGATTTATTGCATATGAAAGTGCATATTTGGAATGATCAATAAACTGTAAATGAATGTATATGAAATAAATATATGTATTGTATTGCATTGATAATTCAAAAAGGTTAAAAAGCATTGTTTAGAAAATTAAATACTATTAAAACTTAAAATAAAAGAGAGAATTGAGTAGAACCCGCTTACATGAAAATGCTTTTAGCGTTGTTTTTATCATCACACAGTGTTCGAGAGAACAGGTACGAGGACATAGACCGCAATGAATCAAAGTCATCGTCAAAGTCACACAAAGGATAAGTAAAGCTCAATCACATGCATACATTAAATTATTCGACTAATTTTGTACAAACACTATTATGAAAATTGAACTCTAATTTTGTTTCGTAAATATTTGGTTATTGAAAACAGCGACACGCCATATTTATAAAGGTGAAATGGACCAAATGGGCATGAAATGCCATATCGAATGAAAAGAGTTTTGTGGATCAAATGACGGGCCCCTTTATGTTGGGCAAATTATTTACATATATATTTTTTCATTGAGTATTTGAAATGTGTTTAGAAAAGTAATTGTATTTGGATTATTCGAAATGATTCGAAAAAAAAATGAAGAGTGAGGACCGCGTCCACGGGTCCGGGTTCGGCCTTCGGGTTGGGTCGGGTACGACGGAGCGAGCCATCACAGGATTTTCCATCTTCTCCAAAGAACAAGGTGAAATCAGGGATCATGTAAATTTCTCGGGTAGGGCTCTCATCTATCATTTCGATAAGGCTCAAGAACCCGAGAGGCCAATTTTCCTAAGGCCTGACCCATATATTCCTCTTTAATTGCTTCTAAATTTGGTACTAGGGATGGTTGCCCAAAAGGCTGCTGAGGAACTTGTTGAACTTGTTGTCCCATATTGCCATTCATTCCTACAGGCGACTGCATGATGCTCCTCAGGCCTCCATCAAAAGAAAAGCCCCATTCATAAGCTCCAAGTTATGTAAGTGGATTAGTTTGAATAAAAATCCTTTGAGGGATCAGAAGCTACATTAGGACTTTCCCATGCTAATGCTTCTCCGAAAGAGCCACCTCTCCTAATGTATAATGATTCAACCTTACCTCGCGATGTGCAGCGTGAAATTCACCAAATTTTCTCAGAGGTTCATAATGTCGCCCGAGTTCGTTAGAAATTTTTCTTTCAGGCTTAAAAGTAACTTCATGCCTTGATTGCCCCCTTTCTCTAAGGTTTTTCAAGATTGATTGAGATTATTGCTTCATTTCTTCCATAAAGGTAATCATGATTACTCGCTAGCTCTTTATTTCTTGCATGAGAACCTGAAATTCATTAGAATTATTATAGAAAAGAATAGGCACATCTATATTACATGCACCCCTTCTTTCCACTTGTTCAATAGGGTTGTTTGATGGATTCCCCTGTTGTCATATTAGAGAATTCATCAGGTTTTCTATCTGTTCTACCAAGGCTGGAACTCTTCCTTCAGGTCGCCTTGCAACATCGCATCCCTGATTTAGAGACCTACACCAGTCTTTACTCCCTCAATTCTGTGGCATTCTTCAAAGAAAATCGTCCCATCTAGCATGCCAAAATATGTTTGGTGGATTTTCTAGTGGAATTCACCAGAACATACAAAGAGCATGGAAATTGGTGAATCTGCATGCATGCTAGGAAATTATAATATTTTCGAACTGAAATTGTATCGAAATCTAACTTATGTTCAAAATGGATCCTCAGTTCCCTTGACGCTCCTAAGAACATAGTAAAAACTCTAGAAAATTAGATCAAGATAAACTAATTGAAAGCTAAGAGGAAATTTAATAGACTGGCTTGAAAAATAGCAATTTTCATTATAGAATTTGACTGAAAATCAAATGCTGAAGAAAGAAAGCTTTGTAGTAATAAAATGCTTGGAAATAAAAACATATAGAACTAAGCTAATACGACTATTGAATTTGTAGAAATGTTGAAATGCTCTTGTTCGGTTTTGATTCTTGGTTGTTGTTTTTTTTTTTTAATTATTGTTGAGTCCTCCTTTAATAGGCATTTCTGAGTAATTGAATCAACCCATTTTCTCCAATAACTATCCATGTCTCCACTAAGGAGTCTTGTTCCCAAATAACTTTCCATCACTTCAAGTAATTGCCCACGTCCTCTACCATATCCTGACTTGGAGAAAAAGTATCTTCCATCTTTTGCTTTTGAGACAAAGTTTTAATATTCTCTGTTGGCAACTTTGAAATTTTTTAAAAATTACAAAAATGTCTCTGAACCTTTTTATGGGTTGATTCTCATAGGCTATGGGCTTGGGCTTTATTGGATTGGGTTGGACTCGCACGGTTTATGCTTGACATATCTATTCAACCCATTCCACTACCATTTGAGTCGAAAAATTATTCTTAATGTCAATAGGTACAAAAGATACTTTTGGAACAAAAATGCCGTTGAGATATAATTATAACGGGGGGATGGGACTAAATACTCATGGGATGTAGTTATCATGGGGAGGATTTATCATTACACTTTTAGGGGGCTATTTTTGTCCAAAAGGATGACATTTTCAAAGTTACTTTTGCAAAAAGTCATTCTTGTAAATATTTTTTAGATTTGTCCATTTTAATCCAATTTCTCATAAGATTATATGATGATTTGATACTTATCAAACAAAGTTGGTCATTAAAGTTATGTTTGGTTCCAAAAGAATTTGAGGGAAAATTTATAGAAAAGAAAATAGGAAAAAAAATAAAAAAATAATTAAATTTGACATAATATTTTTATTTGTTACTTCAAACCAATTTTATTTATTTTAATTCATGAATATAAAGATTAATTAATTTAACAATATGTAAATTTTTAAATAATTGCATTTACTTTGAGATTTTTCATTAGACAATAAAAATTTATTTTCCTTATCAACTTTTCCTCTACTTAAAACTAGGAACCAAATTCAACCTCAAGTTATGCCACAAGTCACTATTCACATCAAAATTCCTTACTAACTATTATCTTTCATTTATTTATTTATTTAAATAGTTAAAATCTAACCAAATACAGCCTTAAGTTATGCCACAAGTCACTATTCACATCAAAATTCCTTACTATTTTCTTTCATTTATTTATATTTTTTAAATAGTTTAAATCTTAATGACAACTTCAAATTTAAGCTTAGAAATGAAGGGTGGTTTTTTTGCCTGGCCTAAAATCACTCATCCCATCGTTCGTCCACTTGTACCTAGGCTTTCTCTCTCAATAAAATTGTTTCTTTTACTCGATCTGAATTTTCATTCAATTTTCCTTTTTTTTTTTTTTTTTTTATATTTCTATCATTGACTTGTTACTACGTATGATTGTATCATTGTACAACGGTTGATTTATTCATTAGTTTTTGTGATGGCGTTTCAGACGACATCATTGTTTTGATTAGACAAAAAAGTCATATCAAATCCCTCTTCTTGAGTATGTTTCATAAAATCTAAAATCTTAGGTATTTTAAGCATCTTAAGATTACCAATAATGTAAACCTTGAGTCTTTTATCCTTGCTATTAACTTGGATATTGTGTCATCCTTTAATGTTCTTAACAATTTGATTTTTGTGTTCAGATGCAACGTATTGCTGTTCCAAATCAATGAAATTTGTCTTTTAAAAAAAAAATAAGTGGTCATGACATTGAATTTTGTGCTTTGTTTATTGATAATTTTGTTTCTGTTCATCATGCCTTAAAAAAAATTAGATAGTAAGTTTACTCTTAAGATTTACGTTGGCTGTTGATCAATCAAAATATAGCTATTAAATATATGTATCATCCTTCAATTATCTATGATTGGTACTTAGTACCTTGGGACTTTTTTCAATGACAAAAATCTACCATAGTAACTCCATTCATGTCTCAGAAATCCTTATAGCACTACAAAACTGATAGCAAGTGATGTTCATGAACTTATCACCTTCTATTCATCCATGGAGTTCCTCTAATAATCCAGTAAAATTAAATAAATGATCGAATTTCGGACAAGGGAACTATACTAATATACCAATAGATCTTAACAGGGCTACTCGCTTTCGAGAGTCGAAGGAAGTCTTGACTTACAATTTCCTAGCTTTAGAAGGGATTGGATTTCACATATGACTAGAGAACAACAAAGATGAAGGTAGGAACAAGCTCTGATACCATGAAAAGATACATTATATTAATCATACAAACTAGATCATGTTTAAATGAATTTCAAATCAAAGACACTTTGATTACACAAATTGGATTATAGAAGTATTAATGGATGACCAAACACATCATAAAGTTCTTTATAACAACAAAAATAAAAAGAAAAAGGGGATAAGAATTTACTTACAGAAAAAAAGTTGACCCAAACAACTGCAACTGGAAGGGACAGCAGTATGAATTGCTTTGAAGAAGGGATATCGATAGAACTAGTTTATACACAAACACAGAAGAGGAAAAGTGTCCATATGAACATACTTTTGTGATGTTGCATGGCATTATAGAAAGGATATAACAGGGGTTTCCTTTAGGCCTCTTGAGAAAATTCTGGCATGCTTCTTCCTCTCTTCACCATTTTCATTTCTGAGCTCTTGTTTGCTTCATCTAGCTGTGTGGATGGTGATCAACATTCAGGACTCACACGACTGAAACAATATTTATGTTATGCATGCAAAAATTGAAACTCAAGGCCATATTTGGGAATCATTCTCGAAAATAGTACTTTATTTTTAATCGTCTCTATATTTCTATTACTGTTTTAACAACTCTTCAAATACAAATAAAAATAAATAAAAAATTTTATATAAAAATTGAAGATTTTGAGGAAGAATAATCTTCTTATTTTCATTACATCAGTTGAAGAATATTACATCCTTATGACTAAAAAGGTAATAAACAAGGAAGGAAAAATCAGATAATCATGACAGCCATATAGGAAAAACAGGATTAGGAAAATCTGGATTCTCCAGATAGGGAAATTTTAATTCTCTAACCCTCTTAGTTCCTTACATAAATAAACATAGAATAAATTGTAAATAAGGTAACTTTGAGGGAAAAGCAACACTCCCCCTCAAGTTGGGTTATACATATTGTACATGCCAAACTTTTTACGCAGTTCCTCAAAGTTCGATACTTGCAAAGCCTTTGTCAGGATGTCCGCAAGTTGCTCTTGAGTGGGAGTATAGACCAATTGCACCTCAGCGTTCTCAATCTTCTCTACTGTAAAGTATCAATCAATCTCCATATGTTTAGTTCTATCATGATGAATTGGATCCTTTTCAATGCTAATAGTGGTTTGATTATCGCACTTGAGCTTTATTGACTTTTCAAACTTCATTCCTAACTCGGTCAAAACTCGTATGATCCATATTCCCTCACAAATTGCTATTGCTAAGGTTCTTAGTTCTGCCTTAGCATTGCTTCTGGAAACAACAAATTGCTTTTTACTTCTCCATGTTATAAGATTTCCCTAGATTAATGAGCAATACCCTATGGTTGACCTTTTGTCTGTCTACCTCCTTATGCAGTTTGCATCGGAGTATAGAACTATATCTTTACACCCATTCTTCTTGACCAATAACCCTCTTCCTAGAGTCATCTTGAGATACCTAAGAATTCGGTGCATAGCTTCCATGTGCTCCTTCATTGGGTGGTTCATAAACTGAATTGCGACACTCACTGTAAAGCCAAGTATGGGTGAGATAAATGAGTCTCCCAACTAAATGTTGATACCATCCTTTGTCTATTGGAACTCCTTCCTCTTTACGCCCTAACTTCCTTTTAGAGTCCATAGGGGTGCTTGCAGGTTTACACCCTAGCATACCGGTTTCTTTGAGTAAATCTAGAGTATATTTAGCATTGAGAGACAAATATTCCCCTTTTTGATCGAGCCACTTCCATGCCGAGAAAATAGCGTAGAGGAACAAGGTCCTTTACTTCAAATTCTCTTGCCAAGAATCACTTAATCTTCAATAACTCTTCCTCATAATCTCCAATTAGAATGATGTCATCAACATACACAATGATGATGGCTAATTTATTCTCGTGAGACCACTTCACAAAGAGTGTATGATCAGCTTGACATTGAACAAATCCATGTTCCTTTACTAATCATGAGAACCTGCCAAATTGTTTAATTTCATACAGAGACTTCAATAATTTGCATACCTTATTATTGTCATTGCTTATTTGTAGACCCAAAAGAATTTCCATATAGACTTCCTCTTGAAGATCTCCATTAAAAAAAGCATTCTTTATATCAAGCTAATGAAGTGGCCAATCCAAGTTTGCTACTAATGAGAGAAGTATTCGAATGGTTTTAAGCTTCGCAACTGGAGCAAAAGTCTCTTGGTAATCGACACCATAGGACTGAGTAAAGTCCCTTGCTACAAACCGAGCCTTAAGCCTTTCGATGCTCCCATCTGCCTTATGTTTCACAATAAAGACCCATTTACAACTTATTGCTATCTTTCCTAGAGAGAGTTCAATAATAATTCACCAGTTTTCTCCAAGACCATGATCCCTCTTGAACAGCCTGTTTCCAACCTGGATGACTCAAAGCCTCTTGAATGTTTGCTGGAATTTGAACATTATTCAACCTTGAGCTGAAAGCTCGATAAGGCTAAGAGAGGCCTGCATATGATATAAATTTTTTTATCAGATGTTGAGTACAGGTTTGAGTACCTTTCCTCAAGGCAATAGGCAACTCCAAATCATCCATGGTCTAAATCTCCTCTGACCCTTTTGTTTTAGCTCATTTTTCCCACCTATGCTAGTTCCTACTGTCATTGGGTCTAATTCAGATTCTTAGACAGGTGTGAGATGTGCCAAGGTCTCAATCTCCCCTTGAGATTGTCTTTTTCTCATGGCGTATACCTAAAGTTCTCTAGTTTATGAGCTAGGATTAGACATACTCAAAGAAGGAATATTGTGCTCAGATGAGTAAGAATTAGAATCAGGAACATATACACGAAGTGGACGTAGAGGCAATTCTGTGGGTAATAAACTCAGTTGGAGATCGGGATAGACTCAAGAGCTTGTGGCTGTTCTAGCAACGAATCCCCACTCCAAAGCTGAAGTTCTTTTTTTATTCTCCCCCTGACTTTCAGGTTTGGAAAAATAAGGATTTTGTTCAAAGAACGTCACATTCATTGTTTCAAATACCCTCCATGTGTTAGGACAAAAACACTTGTACCCTTTCTTATTTGTAGAGTAACCAATAAAGACACATTTTATGGATCGTGGATCAAGTTTACTCTTGTTTATAGGACACACATGAACAAAAGTAGAAGATCAAAGGAAAGGACACGAGCATGAGGGAATATTTTAATGAGGGCTTGACGTGGTGTTTCAAATTTTAGAACACAAGATGATAACCTATTGATGAGATATGCAGAAGTAAGAATGGCTTCCCCCCACAAATATTTAGGAACCCCGGTAGAAAACATAAGAGATTGAGTTACTTCCAACAAATGACGAATTTTCCTCTTAGCCACAACATTTTGTTGGGGTGTATTGACACATTAACTTGTTTGGACAATTCCATGTTTGAACAAGTATTCACCCATAACTAAATAGAAATACTCCCTAGCATTGTCGGATTTTATAATTTGGATTTTGGTATTGACTTGTGTTTTGACCATGGAATTGAATGCTCAGAATATTCTATCAACTTCTGATTTTTCTTTCATAAGGAAAACCCCAAGTGAGTTGCGTATGATCATCCACAAATGTCACAAACCATCATGCTCCATTAATATTTTTTACTAGAGAGGGTCCCTAAATATCACTATGAACTAAAGCAAATGGTTTTGATGGGCAGTAAGGGGCACTTGGATAGATAGAACGAGTGTGTTTCGCAAGTTGACAAATCTCATAGTTAAAAAATTTTGAATTTCAATTGATAAATAAATGAGGGAACAATTTTTCAAGGTATGTAAAGTTTGGATAACCCAATCGATAGTGTCATAGCATGACTCCACTATCTTTATTGAAAATTGAATTAAAAACAAATTTAGGATTGAAATTATGAAGTGACTGACTCTTAGAAGGACCACTGCTCGTAAGTGAGGCTTTTCTAGGTTGAGGTATCGTGAGGAGATAAAGTCCCGAGCACATCTCAACACTGCCAATCTTCTTCCTCGAACCCAATTCCTAAAAAACACATATTTGGGAAAAATTTAGTAAAGTAGTGATTATCACGAGTCAACTTGTTGATGGATATTAAGTTGCAATCAAATTTGGGGACATGAAGCACTAATTTTAGAGCGATTCCAAGTGAGAGTTGAACCAATCCAGTCCCAGCCACCTTGAACAAAGAACCATCAGCAGTGCGTACTGTAAGGTTGGTGTGACATGGTTAATAGTCATCAAAGATAGACTCATCTCCTGTCACATGGTCTGATGCCCCTGAGTCAACAATCCAATGTTTTGAGCATTTATTCCTCACTAAGAATGCAGAAAATAAATTACCTGCTTGTGCATTCATGCTAGCAAATAGGGCAGCACCAGTGTGCTGAGAAAGTGTGCTGTTTAGAAGCTTTTGGAGCACTTCAAGTTGTTCCTTGGTGAAAGGACTTGATTCAGCAGCGAGTGGTTGTTCCTTGACTGTAGTGGCTGACCTTGCACGGCTGTCTCTATCAGAATTTGACTTGGATGGTCTCCAATCAGCTGGTTTGCCGTGTATCTTCCAACATGTGTCCTTAGTGTGGCCAGGTTTAGCACAATGATCACACCAAGGTCTTCCTTTCCTTTATTGATGAGTATCTTGCTGATTTTGAGGGCATGAGCCACGGGCAGCAAATGACCCTCCAACGTTGGAGATGAATGTTGGCCACCGATCATGACCTTTTTCCTGCTTTCCTCACAGCGAACTTCAAAAAACCTTCTCGAAGACTTGGAAGAGGCTTAGTTCCCATTACTCTGCCTCTAACATCATCTAGATCCTTGTTTAATCCCATTAGGAATTTAAATACTCTCTTTTGCTCTACTATTTTGAGATATAGAGCATTGTCTTCAGGGCAATTCCATTGATGGCTTTCAAACATGTCTAGTTGATGCCAATGACGGGTAAGTGTGTTGAAGTATTGTGTTACTGTGAGGTCTCCTTGCCGTAGATCATGAAGGATGGACTCAATTGCAAAGAGTTTTGATGTATTTTCATAGCTGGAGCACGTTTTTCTCATGGCTTTCAAAATTTTCTGTGCAGTCTCATAGAGAAGAAAATTTTCACCAATATCAACATTCATTGAATTTATGAGTCCTGAAATGATTTGATGATTTCCAGCCTTCAACTTCTTGTAATCTGGATCATCTTTCTTCAGAATTGGAATTTCCCTTGAGAGATAATCTTCCTTGCCTCTACCATAGATGAACATCCTAACGGATTGAGATCGAGAAAGTTTTGGCCATTGAGTTTGTGGCTGGTGAAAAGAAGAGCAATATTTTTAGAGGTTCCAGAATTTGGAAGAGTAGATGCTTGATCATAATGGAGAAGAGACGTTAGAGATGGAGCTGTTTGTTCCAGTTGCCATGCCGTACTTGACCATGGAAAATAGCTAGGAATGGAGGCTAGGGTTTTTCAAAGAACCGGCTTTGATACCATAAAGTTTTTGAGGAAGAATAATCTTCTTATTTTCATTACATCAGTTGAAGAATATTACATCTTATATACATGATCTTTTACGACTAAAAAGGTAACAAACAAGGAAGGAAAAATCAGAGAACCATGACAGCCATATAGGAAAAACAGGATTCTCCAAATAGAAAATTTGAATTCTATAACCCCCTTATTTCCTGACATAAATACACAGAATAAATTGCAAATAAGGTAACTTCGAGGGAAAATCAACAAAAATATTTTATTTTATGTTTTTAAGATTAAAAAACTGTTTTCTATTTTTTAATTGTCGAACATGCTTTCTTATTCTTAATTTTGGGGGAAAAAAACTGTTTAAAAAATAACTGCCAAACAGGGATTAGTTCTACTCTACCTTTCAGGGAGGATTCATAATTTCCTATGCCAAGTCACCATTTCCGATATCCTATTGGTTGAGGCATCCATTATACACATGATCCTTTATGAAGTTAAGTTATGATCTAGACCTCAAAAAAGCATAATACAACTATTCACTTTGTGGGGAAGGCTCAGAAAATGCCCAGGGAAATTATATTCATTCTAACTTAAGTTCTCCATCATATCGATCCAAAATGACTAGCAAGAGTAAAAGCATTAGGTAACTTAGGAAAAATACTGGCTCATATAGCACTAATGGCAGAATATGGTCTTTACTCTTTAGTCACTGAAATTAACTCCCACTTTCCATATGCTTTAAATCAGATGATTAGAACTCTCATCCTATCCTCTCTCCTGCCTTTTTGTTACATGGAAAGGAAACTAAACCTCCTCTCAGTTCCTAACAATCGTAAAGTAGATATCATTTAAAACTATTCACTTTAACATTTCTTGATTTCTAGTTTTCCACTCCATTTCATCTGTGCTTCCACAAATAATCATATCAAAGTATCCACCGGTTCTGACTCTAAGACCTGTCAAATTCCTGATAAATTATGAAACTAGATGCACCCACTCCATGACCAGCTTATGTGTTTTAACAACATTGCTTCCTTTTCTTCAATGGTGCTAGTCTAGGAAGGTTGTCACCCTCAGAGCCACACCCATATATCTTGTGCATCCCCAATTCTAAGACCCTTCATACCATCACACATCGGTTCCATATGAAATTGCGGTGTGGTACTTAAGCTTGAGAGGTTCTCCCACCTACCAGGCCGATCTTTTGGATTGGGATCTCCTATCGACTCGATACCTACCACGGCAGACTTCATCGAAAGAGTCGGTCACAGCTAAAAGAGCTACCCGTGTCCCAACAGAGGGTCCCGAAAACAAAGCTATCCAGAAAGACGCCCACGACATCCGGGCTTCTCTAGTGGTGGGCGATGATACGATCTCATCTATTGCATATGAAATCGCTGAGTCGATACTCGCTCTCGTATTTCTCCCACCCATCAGCCGACCTCGAGTCGACTCTATTGGGCTTCAACCTATCAACCCCCTTCTAAACCCCTTTTGGAGTCCCTTTTTATAAGAACCTTGACCATCACTCAAAGACTATAACATTTTTTGTCACAACTCAGGAAAGGGGAAACAGAAAAAAGGCCGGAATAGGAATATGATGATATTAAAATAAGACGAGGCATCTTATATATTGAAACAATCATTTTGACCTGAGATCATCTGAGGTGGCCAGGCACGAAGAAAGATCTTGTTTCATGTCTCCACAGATGCTCTTCATGAAACAATGAAGACACCAGCCTGCAGTTGGCAAAAGACAACAGTCAGAGAAGCTGAATGAGAACTGCTTAAACCTAATAAACTTGTAAATACTGCTCCTGAAATGATAGCATTCATATTATTACATCTCTCACAATAAATTTGTCGGAACAATTTAATAAAGGCATCAACCATTCTGACACAAAGATTGACTGACTTTGATATTTGCTATTAGCAAGATCATCATCTGTAACACAACAAACATAAAAAATAATTTTAAATGCATAATATAGATAGTCAGTAATTAGCTACTATTATCTAAAACAAGTAAAGGTTCATTATGCTATAGTTTCCCACAAAAAGAAAAGTCCTAACCTGCCGCTCGCACAAGTATCCTGTGAGTGACAAAAGACTGCAACAACCCAAAAAATTATCAATACAAACATTTTTTTTTTATCAGTAAAAAGCAATATATTGACCAATAAATAGTAAAGAGGCTCCCAAAGAGAACACTAGAGGTATACAAAAAGGGGACCCAACAAAAAAACCCTCAAACAAACTCGCCTATACCCCAACCACACCAAAGAATCGGTGTTATCAACACTATACAAATTTGCCCAAGACCACAAGGTACATAAAAAAGTGACTTTCATTCTATGAGCGGAGGCTACGTCCTCGAAAGCCACCCTATTTCTAGCTTGCCAAACTGTCCAAAATAAGCAAAGAGGAGCTGCCATCCAAATTCTCTTGCGTTTTTTGCCAACATTAGCGCTGGGTTGCAAGGAGGTTTGGCGTAATCGCACTCTGGATGACCCAACTTGAATCAACAATGATTAGAAAAAGCTCCCATAGCATCTTAGCTTTTGGGTAATGGATGAGTAAATGGTCTATCGATTCCTCTTCCTCTTCGCAAAGAAAACACCTATTTGCAAGAGTTACCCCTCTTCGCTTAAGCTAGTCAAGAGTGAGCACCTTACCCCATGACGCTTCCCATGCAAAAAAAACCTATCTTGGGAGGAACAATAGGATTCCATATGGAAAGGGAAGGAAAAGCGATGGGGAGAGAATGTACTAGCTTTTTATACATGAGTCTAGCTGAAAAAACGGCATCCTTAACTCCCTTCAACAACAATCACATCCTCTAAAGTATTACGACTTTTCTTCGCAGAGAATTTGAGGAACCTTCCACCTCTCCATCTCCCGCCTATTAAAACTTAACTGGGACCAACCGCCTTCTCGGCCTTTGAAACCCAAACGCTCGCAACATACCTTTCATGAGTCGCCATGTTAAATAAGTCAAAAGTGTTGCTCGTAGATACCTCCCACACCAAATACCTTCCAAAACCGCACCTCCTATCGTCTCCTAAGGAAAAGACAACACTGGGATGTTATGCCAACCTTTTCTAATGTCTTTCCAAAGACCAGTGCCATAACCACCCCTTATGTCTCCTGTGTTCCACCCCCCTACCAATTCTCCGTGTTTCCTATTGATCGCCCTTCTCCAAAGAGGTTCCCTCTCATTAGCAAACCGGCCGTGTCCATTTGGCAGGTGCGTAGTTTCGATTCAACTCGAAAGGCCACCTAAACCCTCCTAATAATTTCTTTTCAGAACATACTGTATTCCATTTGATAAGATGCAGCTTTCGCTCTAGATTTCCACCGCCCCAAAGGAAATCTCTCTAGATCTTTTCCAATCTAGCACAGACCAACCTTGGAATCCGAAACAAGGAAAGGAAATAAATAGGGAGACTGGATAAGGTGCTCTGAATCAATGTAAGTCTCCCACCCTTAGAGATGTATTGTCTTTTCCAAGAGGCCAACCTCTTTCTGAATCTCTCTTCAATAAAGTCCCAAGCCCCTACCGACTTGTGAGGAGCCCCAAGTGGAAGACCCAAGTATATAGTGGGTAGAGAACCAACGTTGCACCCAAGCTCAATAGCCAATGTCTCCACATTACTAACCGTGCCCACTGGGATAATCTCGCTCTTGCTCAAGTTAATTCTTAA
Source organism: Tetrastigma voinierianum (assembly GCA_016808115.1). Lineage (NCBI taxonomy): Eukaryota > Viridiplantae > Streptophyta > Magnoliopsida > Vitales > Vitaceae > Tetrastigma > Tetrastigma voinierianum. The sequence continues at coordinate 204,545 of JAEQBH010000830.1, read as the reverse complement.
CCTAGATAATGCGTCAAACCACATTAAGATCCGGCCAAGATACATCAATTGCTTTGGCTTTGCATCACAGAACAGAACAGTGTCATCCACATACAAAAGATGGGAAATGATGAGCTCCCCTCCATCCCTGCCCTTAAACTTGCAACCTGATATAAAATTGCCTTTCACAGCACGCTTTAGTAGCCTGCTCAAAGCTTCCGTACCAATCACAAAAAGATAGGGGGAAAGAGGATCCCCTTGTCTGAAGCCTCTAGAACTCCAGAAGAAACCCGTGGGAGAGCCATTGAAAAGAACTGAGAAAGTGGTTGTGGATATGCACCACTTAACTAACTAATCCATTTTCCGTTTAAGCCCATTTTTCTTCCATAATCCGAATAAAAGCCCTAACCGATGTGGTCATAAGCCTTTTCTATGTCCAACTTACAAAGCAGCCCGCTCTCTTTCTTCCTCAAAATTGAGTCCACTACCTCGTTAGCTATTAAAACTGAATCCAAGATCTGTCTTTCTTCGACAAAGGCATTCTGAGCTTGGGAGATGATCAAACTCATGACCCTTTTGATTTTGTTAGCCAAAACTTTGGTTAAGATCTTGTAAAGACCTCCCACTAAAACGTTACTTTTCTTAGGAATCGAATCCAAGAGGCGCATCAGGACTTTTACTCGAATCACAGGTTTGTAAAATTCCCAAAGAATCCTACACTTCATCCTTCACAAAGTCTTCCAACCAAAGGACCAAAAAGGCCAGTGGATCTCATCCTGCCAGAGCATTATCCCCACAAAGCCCGTAGATCAATAAGCCAAGAGATTTCCTCCCTCCATGAACATTTTCAAGCTTCGCAGATTTGTTCATCACCAACCACACGAAAGGAAGATCCTGGAGAGGCGAGCGCCAACTGCCGGGAAAGGGAAAGGAGGGTTTCGGGAACGCATCACCAAGCCTTCTTGATCTTTGTATCCCTATTCAATCTTTCTCTCGTCATTAATATCGATATTCGTATGGTATTCCTCCTTCTATATGAATCGCCATTCTCAGGAAAAAAAACTGGTGTTTCGTCCCCTTCTTTCAACCAAAGCTCTCAGACTTCATCTCCAAAAGACCTTCCAAATCAACCCAGCTCTATAATCTTTCGTCTTTTTCCCTCCCCTCAACTTCCTCGGCGAGATAACTCCTTTTCCTTTTCTGCATCATCCCAAATACTACCCTCCTAAGAGCCTCCTTCATTTCGTCTCTCGACTTCTACCAAAAAAACAAATCGCATATTTTGCCGCCAATCCTTCCGAATGTCTTTTTGAAGCCTTCTACTTAACACCACACGCGATTTCAAACCGGTGCGGAGCATTCTCTGCGACCTTCACCGTCTGCAAATGGGGACGTTGATCCGACAATCGTCTTCGTGAAGGTACTTGCACTCAACCAGCAAACTCGTTTCCTCCCAATTTGTTGTTACCAAAAATCTGTAAAGGCGTGACATTGATCGCGCATTGCTAAACTTGTTCTCCCAATCATACCAAAAATTCACAAGGCGCGACATTGACCCCAGCCGCTAAAAACCACCCTCTAAGTGAAAGGGCAGTCTCTAAGCCCCAACTCATTAACCACTCCCGCAGCGCCTCATGGGAGGAAAGTCTCCGCCCTCTTTCCTTCTCATTGGGAGAAAGCGGTGACATCGTCCTCCTAAGCACTAAGGTCCTCCCCACAAACCTTTCAAACACCCTAACTCTTCCCAGAAGATCTCCTGATTGCTCCTTTCAACCGGGCCATAAACACCTATGAAAGCCCACATAAACCCATCTTCCACATTTTTAAAAAGGCTCGTGATAGAGAAAACCGCTAATCTCGCCTCAACCTGTGCCCATCTTTCGCTTGTCCCAAAATGTATGATAACTCCTCAGCGCTCTCAAATTTCCAAGGCTTTCCAATCATGTAACTGCTACTCCCTAAACTACAAAGTATAAGCATTAGACAATTTAATCTTAGTTTCTTGAACACAAACCAAGTCCACCCTCTGAGACCTAACAAAATTACTGATGATTTTCCTTTTGTCTAGGTTATTTACCCCTCTAACATTCCAAGATAGGAGTTTTAACTTCATTTTAACTTTAGTAATAAACCCCCCCATCTCTACCACCACCTATATTTTGACTTTGGCCATTGTAATTGATGGTGCATTCCAGCTTCCTTAACTCCCTCGCGCATTTGATTTATGTCAGTTTCCCCTTTCTCTAGTCTCTTTACTACTAAGACACCATTTTTCGCACCAAACCCAATATCTCAATTTTGTACCCAGCCGTAGAAATGCCTAAGAACTCACTGAATTTTCCCAAACAATTTATCCTCCCAACTTCGTACTCCCACGCCTATTTGACTCGCAAAGGTCATTTTGTAACCTCGACTTCGATGTCTCGATCAACCACAATAAGCTCCTCCGACCGTGGCCTCCCACTCTCACCATCCTTTTGAAATCACCCCTTAATGGCTCCATATCCTCCATACAAAAATTACTGACGTCCACTACTCAAGAGCCCCTTTAAAAGAAGGGGTCACAAAAACAGAGAAAAGTGCAGGAGATTGTTCTAAAGGGGTTAACTCATACCCTACTTATGATTGTGTGGTACAATCTATCATTCCCTAGGTCCCTAGCTCCAGCTTCTTGATGAAACAAAGGGATCTTAGCGCTAGATCGGCTTTCCTCTGGCCTGATAGAATCGATCCAAGGCCTAGTCTCGTTAATGCCCTGACTAGAGGGCCCCAACCAAGCGTCCTCATCTTCTTAGGCTACCAATAACGGCCCTCAAACACAAACCCAAGCAGGGTCTTCAAAAGGGCCCCTGGAAGGCCGGCTCACCCCTCTTAGTTTCGAGTCACCTTCAAGCCCGTGGCCCAAATCCATAACCCGCTCCATTTCTGGGTCCCTGACCCGCTCTAGCACATGAATCAAGTCCATATGCACAACAAGACAGGTTGTCTTTTCAGCCATGCCCTGATTGACCCTAGCAATCGGACTAGCCCCCTATGGACAACAGTCCTTCGAGATTCTCACACTCTCTTCAACATGTGGGAAAACTTTGTCTTCCTGGACTTCCTACTTTTCCCAAGGTCTCTCGCTTCAGCATCGACAAACCGAGGTTGTATCTCCCACCAAAAGTTGGACTTAAGCTGATCTCCCACCGCCACCATCAGAATCTGGGAAGGATTGATCCATCACATTTTACCCTGATCCTAGCCCACCGGAGTTCGAAAAGGAACGCAGTGTCTTCATCCATTGCCAAGAAACCTTTGCAACCGTCTCCGATCCTCTTTAGGATGTACCGACTCCAAAGATGAACCGATAGCCCTACCAGCTTGACCCATGTTTCTTTTTCCACATTACCAACACTGCTACAGACGAAATCCTGACTCCATTTTTTGAGGGAGAGGCCAAAGTCCCCAAATCTTCTAGAACCACGCCGAAGGATTCTTTCTGCTTGTTTTTGGCTCTCAAACTCGAACATCCAAAGCCCTCTTCCCAGTTCCGCTACATTTTGGGCACTTGAAACATCCCAAGAGGCCCACACACGCCTTTTAAGGGATTTTAGATTTGGCATCGGTGAACTTCCTCTGTCTCGCCATCCTACCGGACAACAGTCGAGACGCCTTAGCTTATCCCTAACTTCTTATTTCCCCAAAGAGATCCTCACCTCTTCAGAAGTTCCATTGAGCTCCTACATCACTGAAAGAGAGGCAGCAAGGTCAGGTTGAAATGATGTACGCGAGTTTCATCTATCCCGTCAGAATCGTCATGTTGAGTCTCATGTCAACTGATCTTATCCCGTCCCAGAGTACAAACATGCTATAGGAAATCAGAATAGGAACTAATGTCTTGCTTTCAGGAATGGAGATTGTAAACATAGCAGTAAGTGCAAAGATGAAAACTTCGAGACTACCAATATTGCAACAATAAATAATCCCTCAAATTATGTCTCATATTTCAAGACTATATATCCATCCAAGTGAAGAGATTTGAAAATTTCTCATAAACAAGAGCACTCATATGGGAAAACAGTCTTAAGCAATAATGTTGTCAATCAGTAGAGAACTTGTAATTATATGAGCACTATACTTGTATAGTGTGCTTATCAAGAACAAACATTCAGAAAAGTAATCGAATCAATGACAAATACTTGTGCTCATATTTTACTTCACAACTGCCTATATATCCTCCTATATTTTAAACACAACAAAAGACAAAAAAGGCAAGAAGAAAAGTGAGAATGGAGGGGGGAAGTGCATATGAAAGTTTACCTTAAACAAAAGAACAAATATATATATATATATATATATATATATATATATATATATATATATATATATATATATATCATTGTCTAACTCATAAAAATGAACCAATGATGAAAACTCACCGCTTACGTAAGGCATAAATTCACTCGTGATGGAAGTTTCGTGGGAGGACCTGTTAGCGCTTCTAAATTTCAGGATCATTTGAAGACAATTTCATGGAAGTCCAGACAAAGATTTATTATTAATTAAATCAACAACTGAACATAACGTAAGGGCGTAAAAGAGCTACCATATCTTATCTCGACGTCAAACTTCACTTCTCTTCATAGGATTTTAAAGCAAATAAATATTAACTGATTGGAAAACAATATTTTCTTCTTTATCAACAATGAAAGCATTTTTCAAAATTATAGAAGTGAGAAGAAAGAGGTGTTTCTCTTCTTCCTTAGAAATAACAATTTGTGGAGAAAAAAACGAGGAGAGGAGATGCCCAGGAAAGATGGAAGATATAGATAAATGAGGAAAATAAAGACTGTAGTGAAAAACACTAAAAGATTGACCTAGATAAACCCAGACAAAAGCGCCTTTTCTGGAATTAGCTTCAATGACAACAATCTTTTTGCAACACTTCTGATTTACAATTCTCCTAACTAACCTTCCTTCTACAGGGAGAATCCCAGAATTTTTGGGACCATGTTTTATGGAGTACCACTAGAAGACCAGATGAATGTGATAGAAGTCTAGGGCAACAATAAAAGACTGAAGAGATAATTTCTATTGCAATGAATGAAATAAAAAATGGAGAGCAATTGGAGAGGCCCTCCCTTCTCTCCTTACAAGAAGATTCCCAAAACTTAATTGCCCTCACTCCCCTCCACTCACCTCATACAAATATCGCCTGAAAATAGGTTAAAGGGCGGCTCACGTGCTACCCAACCTCTCCTTTAGTGGCACGTTTCTCTTTCCATTTCACATATGTAAAATGAATTGACACACCTTGTCCTCAAGGTGAAAAGCTGGAACCTGCTACTGTGGTGGGTCAATTTGTGGGTTGTTTAGCCCATGTGAATTTGGGTTATTTTTAAAGGGGGTGGGTTGAGCCAAATGGTTGCAAGATTCGGGTGGTTCTCGTGGCCCATATGATAAGGAAGATTGGAATGGGCTTGAGGTTGCGGATCTTCCTCCCCATGGGTTTCCTCTATTGTCCCAACTATAAGCATTCCTCTCTTCCACCTTTGTGCAAGCTTCATCGCTTCTCGCAAGCCCTCAGGATCCATCATCCTCACTTTGGCTCGTATCTCCAGTTTGAGACCGTTAATAAACGTGCTCTCCTGCACATGCTCCGACACTCCTTCCAGCATTGCCGCCAAAAGCTCGAAGGTGCGCAAAGTACTCACGGATCACCCATCTCACGGAGGACAAGAACCGCCGCGCTGGCAATCTTTCATGCGGTGTTAGAATCGATCCAAGAGGTGGCATTTCAACTCCCCCAACTCAGAATGGACCGACGACTCTCCTCCCATTGGAACCAAGCTAGGCTTCATTGCCGAGACTGACACGCATCGCGCTTCTCCTCCTATCATTCGCAGCCTCCAGAAGAATCTCTAACTCGAAAGATCCACCCTCGTATATTACACCTCAAGATGCATTCCAATCACGAGTGAGAGTTTTGATTCTACCTCCATCTTATTTCCCCAAATTCACAACTCGCTCATCCTCTATGGATGAGGGTTTTCTTCTGGCATGGGTTCTACCCTCCCTTCTTTCTGCAGGAGGGATTTGGTCCTTGATGAGCCCTCTTCAAGAGTGGCAGTAACTAAGCTCAATCGCCCTTTTCCGAATTCTCCCATTTTTTGTAGCCTTTTTTCCATCCTTTCTAACATCGACAGCTTCTCCCGCATCAAGTCCACCTTCACTTCTAGAGGACCCAACCTTAGTAAATCCCCTTTGATCACATACTCATTTCTCCATGAACCCTTAACCATTCGCTTCTTCCATGTCCCTATCTCGCTTCCATTCATTTTCTTCACGCCATTAACCCAAGATTGATTGCAATGCCAGTTGATAGAACTCTTAGGCAATAATAAAAGACTGAAGAGATAATTTCTAAACATAAAAAGGAGAGCAATTCAATAGGCCCTCCCTTCTCTCCTTAAAAGAAGATTCCCAATTTTTTACCTACCTCACACACCTAAATTAAATACTACCCGAACAGTTAAAGGGTCACTGCTATCCACCCTCTCCTTTAGTGGCACCTTTCTCTTTCCATTTCACATATGTAAAATGAATCAGGGGTTTATCATAATGGAAGGAAGCCAATCCTTCCTGAGGAGGAATTGCACATATTCAATCTTGTCTAGCTCTACCCACACATTTGCCTCGACCTCCTAATTATCAGTTCATAATTTGGGGTTTCCATGTAAGACATGGTATGTCTCTTATTTATTTTTCTGCATTGCATTGCCGCCTAGGCTTAATTCTTGAACACAATAATTAATTAAATGGGATTAATTTTAGAAACTCAAAAAGAAAAAGAAATCAAGAAACACCTATTTGCCCCCCTCTAAGTCCATTCACTTCACCATAGTGCTTTTCAATCCTTATTAGAGATGACTTCAAATGCTGCCATATCCTATCTCCATCCTCCAAGGGGAGATAAGAAAATGTGAATTGACCATCAACAGTGATAAGATAACTAACACATGCATCTACAAATATAGATACAAAAATTATTAGCATAATATGGAGGAGCATTGTGCCATAGTCTGAGATCTCTGTTATAATTGATGGTCCAAAATCCATCTGAGTATCCATGAAAGAAAACCTACATGGGGGTATGGGTACAAGAATAGGTACTGAAACTTGGCATCAGTGACTGTCAAATTTTGCAGACCCAACAAGATTAGAAGTCAAACAATATTATTGAAAAAGTCACTTTATTATTATTTTTTAAAAAGTTAGAAATCAGATCATATTATATCTTACTCAATGACAATGGCGCATTGCATTGGGCACAAACACCATTAGTAACAGACCCAACAAGATAACACAAAAATATTATCCACAGCCCTCACCACACATTATTTTAATCTAAGAATGTTTAACCAGAAATTTTGATGCTTTCTCCAGAAACAAATTCGCTTAATCTGACAGAGTATTCAAGTTCAACAGACAGAGCATTCAAGTTCCTTAACTTAAAAAGGTGATAAATATGAATTACCAAACTTCTTGACTGAATGATGACTCACCTCTTGACTTCATGTGTTGAGTACGTGTCCGCTAAAATGGTAGCTTTTGTAGCAAGTACAAGCATGGGATGCACAAGAAGCAGCTTTCTGATCTCCTCAACTACAGTTTCTGATACACTTTGAAAGGAGAGTCTTTTCCTACACATGAAAGAAATTAAGAACCTCTATATAAGATTCGTCTTAGCAAGTTGAAAATTTTATAAATTTACTTTTTGTCAACAAATATAGAAAGTCTTCTATCAGAAAATTTATAAATTTATAATATAGTTGGAGTTACTATATTTTATCAATGCACAGTAATAGACAAGCTTATGAAACTAGTTATTTGGATTAGTGCATAAATGAGTGAGATGGTGCATGCATTTAGAATACACAAAACCAGGATTTGTGATCAACATATTACAACTATGATCAAGAAGGATTTATTGTTTTGCTTCAATAACAAGCTTGAATTTATTGCCATCCAAATTATGGTCATGGAAAATATTGCTCCCCACCTCCTCCAACCTGAAATCCCAACATTGGTGACAAAAAGGAAAATAAAAAGGGACAAAAAGCACAAGGATGAAAGAAGTTTTCCAACACAAACTTCAAATGGAATGCACACAACCAACCAGCCCTAGGCATCTACTCATTAGGAGACTTCTGACAAGCAGGGGCAGAGCCACTAAGTCCTAGGGGGCACATGTCCCCATTGATTTTTTTTTTTTTATTTTTAAATGTCCCTTTGCATCCAGGAAGAATCGAACCCAGGCGCATATAAATGCCCCCACTGAAACTTAGCAAGATTAGGCCATTGTGCTGTAACCTACAAGTATTAAATATTGCAAACCTCACATAACTCAATCTCACCCCCACTGACACTGAATTCGAGCTCTGCCACTGCTGACAAGTTGTACCAAGATAACCTATTAGAACCAAATATATTAATGTTGAAAGGGAAAGATGATAACAATTCGACCACCTTTAGTTGAAAATTTACAGTAGGCTATGCAATAGCTACACTCTAGGTCAATAGAGCACAAACTAGTTTGTGCTGCTTTCTTACCATGAGAGGATGATCTAATGTAGTTCACACACAAAATCAAATATCAAGAGTAAGAGAATGAACAGGACTTGTGTGAAACCTTGCTATTAGTGAGGACGCTTTTGGCTCATGCAGTAATGTGGGCAGTGTAGAAATGTCTGGTAGCAACTCTAGTCTTTTTTTTGTTTTTGTTGGGAGGGTTAAGAACAGGTCATCCTTTTTTTTTATCCTTTTTCTTGCTACTCTTCATAAGTATTTGTTTTTTTATTGACAAGAAAAAAAAAATCATGTGGGTCTTTAGCAAAAATAAGGCATCACACCCACAAATTGTGTAAAAAATTAAATATTTAAGACTTTGTTTGGATACTCTTCTTATTTTTTGTTTTTAAAAATAGGAATTTCTATATAAAAAGTAAAACTCGTGAACAAAAAGTATAAAAATCTCTTATGTCCTCAAAAATTACTTTTAAATAATTTAAAATTGAGGTACTAAATTTTTTTTAATACCTCAGTGTTTAAAAATTATTACATTTTCCTTCTCAAAAAAAAAAATTTATTACATTTTCAATTTAAGTCACTAAAAATATAAAAGTCACCACTTTTTCAATTTAAAAAATGGAAATAGGAAGTGTATCCAAAAGGATAATAAATTAATTAAACAGCAAAATAACGAAGAAACAAGATAAAAGGACAAAATAATATTGTTGGAAATTGTTGAATTTGGATCAAAACAGTCAAAATATTGGCACGTATATAAGGAAAATCTTAATGGTATAATTCTGTAAATTTAGAAAGATTTGATTTCCTGTAAAATAGCCGTGGTTATAACTTTCCTATTGCAGTTTCTGTATTGTTAAATATAGGGCATGTAAATCATTTTTCTGGAAATGAAAATCATACGACTTTGAATTCTCTTTTTTCCTTTTTTCAGCCTCTTTTAAAAATCACCTCACAGTAATACTTCAAAGGCCTGTATCATATGCAACTCTAGATATTCCAGCATAAGAACTTTAACTTGAGAAGAAAATAGCTTGGAATTTGCCATAGATTGTTAGCAAAATATAGGAAAAAACTACAACACAAGATCCCCCACTGAATCAATTACCTGCTATTACTCTCTAGATGCAGGGATGTTGAGGCACGATCTACCCAATAAAACGCTCCAATGCTGGTAAAGAACAGAAATGCATATTCAGATTATAATGATTAAATCAGACTGGTATACCTACAACTGATTGATTCCAGTGGCACTAAAACCTTCACCTATTAACTCTGCAATAAAATCTACAGGCTGTAGATTTGATGAAGATGTTAAGGTTCTTTATATTTTGTTCATAAAAAGCATCATGACATGAATGATTTTCACAATTCCATTTCTAGATGAAACAAATCAGTGCAAATAGCATAAAAGGTTCTTTCAAAAAGGGGGAAACACTGTTCATAATATGGTGCTTCAGAGAAAACAAGCAACAAAAAGATGAGCAACTGGTTTGCCTTGATCTTGTAAACAATCTTTTCAGGGAAGAATGCAATAAGTGCCCGACAGGAGCTGGAGGATTTTCAGCTAATGTTGGCCCCTATGGGAAAATGGAAGAGGAATACTAAGATGAGAAATCTAAATATTTTGTAGGAGAACTATCATCTTGAAAGCGTGAGTTCATGCCTATATTTGAGGAATGCAAATGATGAGGATAAATCTCCAAGATATGCATCAAGAAAGAGAAATAATATTAGTTGCAATTAAAGTAGGTGTAGGCACAATAGATAAAGAAAAGGATATTTTTCCTATGTTTCAGTTCTGAAATTACATGGGAATTATAGTTTCAAAGCCCTAGCCTCCTTTTCTCTCAACTTTCTCTTCTAGTCACCCATCTTCCTCAAGCAAAGAGGGGTGATTTTTGGCCATTCTCAGCCTGAAATCACCCCTCTAAGCCTCTTTCTATCAATCTATTTCTTAATAAAGTGGTTATTCCACATAGATCTGGGTTTTATTTTGTTTTTTATGATTTCGTCATCTTGTTGCAACATTTGGTTTTGTGTCATCATCTTGTTACGACATTTTGTTTTTCTTAGTCTTGTTGCGGCGTTTTATTTGTATGCGGGCAATTCAGACGGGAAAAACATATTCGATCAAACAGAAACAACAAATATTTAGGGCCCTTTTTCTACTCCTACCTTGGGTCACAAATATTTTGTGTCTTTCATTGATGATTGTACTAGAGTGAGTTGGGTATATTTGTTGAAATCTAAACATGACATTTTGCATGTTATTCCTCAATTTTCAAAGATGGTCATAAATATTTTGTGTCTTTCATTGATGATTGTACTAGAGTGAGTTAGGTATATTTGTTGAAATCTAAACATGACGTTTTGCATGTCATTCCTCAATTTTCAAAGATGGTCATAACACAATTTAATACGCAAGTCAAAATTTTCCATTTCAACAATAGTTGTGAGCTTGTAAATCGATCCCTCGCTACTCTATTCCAAGAAAATGGAATTTTCATCAACAACATGCAAGATTACACTAATAACATATCTGAAGATAATAAATAAAACCACTACATTCTAGAAGTGGCTCGGGCTTTATGCTTCACTATGCATGTTCCTAAACGTTTTTGAGCTAATGCTATCATGATTGTTGTGTTCCTCATATATCGAATGTTTGCAGTGTTATTGATTATCAAACACCTTTGCATTTGTTATGTTCATGTTCATTCTCATTTAAGAAATAAACTTGATTCTCGTGCTCTTAAATGTGTCATTCCTGGTTACTTAACCCCAAAATACAAATGCTTCCACCCTCCTTCAAAGGAAATACTTTGTCTCTATGGATGTTCAATTCAATGAGCTGCGTGGAGTCTTATTTTTCATGATGTGAACATGGTTCCTCTTCAAGGAGATTAATATGTAGGAAGGGGAAAGACTGTGGTTAGAAGAAAGAGGCGGATTTTAAGTAAGGGAGAGGACTCGAATCGATGATCTACTTAAAGCCACAATTTGAATGCGAAGAAACAACGGAAAAACTAGACAGATTGTTTCAACAACATTATTCAAGAAAGAACAAAGACCCCCTCCAAGTTCGGACGCTCCTCTCGATAATATTACCATGCCATCGGATGACTCTTCTAGAATTGATTATGAGGTACAAAATTCTTCACCTTTAACATCTAAGTCTACTGCTTTGAATCCTCAAGCTAATCAAAGTAGGTGATAAGGAACCAGACAGGTTAGGCTTCTCGAAACCATCCTCCAATGTTGTCTATCCTATTCTATTTCTGGCTTTGTCTCTTATCACCATTTATCTAAGGCTCATCTCGGTTTTGCTCTTCAATTGTCTTCTCAAAGGCCTATTCCTAGTCATTTTCGTAGCGCTTTGAAGACCCTAAGTGGCAATCCGCATTAAGAAGAAATGAAGGCCTTCTAGGAAAACTCTACTGTGTGAAGTTGGTTCAAATTCTTCCCATGGAAAGAAGACGTATAGGATGTAAGTGGGTTTTCTCAACGAAGTACAATGAAATGAGACAATCATGTATACAAAGCTAGTCAGTTGCCAAAGGATATACACAAACTTATGGAATCGACTATCAAGACCTTTGCCCTCAGAGTCAAGATGAACACCGTTAGAGTTTTACTCTAGCAACAATCTAGATTGGCTATTAAAACAAAGGACGAAAAAAATGCATTTCTTCATGCAGGATTTGTTGAAGAGGTCATATGGATCCTCCTCTAGGATTTACACCAAATAAGGCAAAGTGTGCAGACTAAAGAATGCCTTATACGGATTGAAGCAATTGCCAAGAGCATGGTTTGGTAGGTTGAGCTACACAATGAAAGGTTTTGGTTATAAACAAGAAAAGGCAGATCACACTCTTTTGTTTAAGAGAGACGGTGATGATATTACTTTGCTTATTGTTTATGTTGATGACAAGATTGTTACAAATAGCAGTCCTAAAGAAGTAGAGAAGCTCTAGAGTCATTTGGCCCAGGAATTTGAAATGAAGGACTTAGGAACTCTAAAATACTTGTTGGGCATTGAGGTTTCTCATTCCAAACACGAACTTTTCCTCTTACAATGGAAGTATACACTAGATCTTTTAAATGAGACTGGTAACTCCGCTTGCGAGCCTGTAAATACTTACTGAAGTAAATCACGGCCTGTCAATCTATCCTAATCGAATTCCAACAAATAAAGAAAGGTATCAAAAACTAGTGGGAAAATTGATATATCTAACCCACACCAGACCTGATATATCTTATGCGGTTAGCGTGGTAAGTCAATTCATGCATAACCCAAGCAATCAACACGTGAGCATTGTCAATCGTATCCTAGCTTATCTAAAGTCTTCCCCAAGCAAAGGAATTTTGTTCTCTATACATGGATATCTAGACATTGAAGGATACACAAACTCTGACTTTGAGGGATCCATATTGGATAGGAAGTCCACATCAGGATATGTATCATTTTTCGGAGGTAATTTGGTGACTTGGAGGAGTAAGAAATAAAGTGTGATCTCATTAAACAGTGCAAAAGATGAATATCGTGTTCTTCATCATGCAACCACAAAGCTTACTTGGCAAAGAATTCTCTTAAGCGAGCTTGGATTTGGTCCTAAGAAACCAAAGATGCTTTATTGTGATAACACAACAGTTATTGAGATTGCAAACAATCCAGTACAGCATGATAGAACTAAGCATATCGAGCTTGATAGAAACTACATCAAGGACAACTTAGATTCTCGGCCAAATAACAATCTCTACAACAAGAGTGCTAATCAATCGCGTGATATACCGACCCATGCTGGTTACTAGGACCATTTTATGCTCATTATCCAAGTCAGCACAAGTGATATATGCACCAACTCAGGAGAATTAGCATATAAATCAGTATTTATTTATTTTGATTATTTTTCCTTTTATTAGCTAGTGATTATGTTTCCTTTTATTAGCTAGATTGATTTGATTGATTGATTGTAATTGCTTGTAATTGATTGATTGACTATCCATAAATAGTCACATGTACTCCTATTCATACCCTTAAGATAAATGAAATGAATAATTCAACCATTTTTCAATTGGCATAATAGAATTGAGTGTTTCACGGATGCTGATTAGGCAGGATCTAAGGAGGATAGGAGGTCCACTTCGAGTTACTGTGTCTTTATTGGAGGGAATCTAGTATCATGAAAGAATAAGAAACAGAGTGTGGTTTTCGTTCGAGTGCAAAATTTGAATACAAAGCAATGGCACAATCTGTGTGTGAAATCATGTGAGCTCATAAATCCCCTTGGCGGAAGTAAGGTATTAAAACTTCCATTCCGAAGAAAGCTCGTGTAACAAACTAAGTCGCTCTTCATTGCATCTAATCTTGTGTTTCATGAGCTTAACTAAGCACATCGAGACAGACACATTTCATTCTCATGGTAAATACAACTCGATTGATTCTGAAGATATAAAAGACGTAAATACAATGAGGCAATATTTTCTGGCAAAAGTCTTAAGGGGGATCAGTTAGTTATTTACAGAATAAGTCATATGATTAACATCTATGTTCCAACTTGAGGGGAAGTGTTATAAAATGAAAATATATACTTTACTTGTAGGTTGTGAAACTAATTAGGAATGTTAGATTGACCAACCAATTGTATATATCTAGCTCTTGTATTTATACATGTTTAGATCAATGAAAATACACAAGGAATTTCTTCCTCCAATCTTCCCTTCTTGTTTCTACAATTCTCAATTCTCTAATAGGTACATCATGCAATTTGATAACAAGTCTCCCACATGTGCAAAGGGTTTTTGGAGCAATTATATTTCAGCTTATTAAAGGGTTTAGTTATACTTAAAAGATAAGAAATATCTGTACGCTAAATAAGTCAAAGTGCATCTACATATACACAAGTAACTAATTCACAGCCCTTGTAATCAACGCAAGTTTTCACTTCATCTAGCAAACACTTTTCAACTATAGTTACTTTATAAATAGACGTAGAAATTTGTTTTAATTCAAGCAGTTTATTCAAACTAAAAGGATGCTTCCATGTAAAATTATACTCATCCACATAATGATCAACTAAGTGATTGTACCTATGGACAATTAATCCATTGCAAGAAATGAAAAGCTTGAGGACAACCAACTGTCATAAAAGCATTAACATGATGAAGCCTACATATAATATTCCAGACCCTATAGCAAACCTGTCAATCATAAGGAAATGTGCAGTAACACCATGTGTTTCTCTGGCTCTTTGAAGTCGATAGTGTAAAGTCTGCAATCCAGAAAATTAAATAATAAAACAAAATTTAAAACATTTTAATTACTTCAATTAGCATCAATTACATCATAGGTGCAACATATCAATTCTAATTTCAAGAGAAATAAAAAAGGTAATTTTTTCTATTTATTAAAATTGGAAGTTGAGATTGGTTTGATTCTGGGGATGTAACAAATTTTATTTCAGTCATATAAATCTTATTGAAATACTTTAGCTTCTCATTTAAGAGGATGAATTATTAGTCAGAATTTGCAGTTTTGGAACTCTTACTTGAGGTTGTGATTGCCTTGCTCCCAAAGTTGGATTGTTTAGAAAACACTAGCGGTGATATCCTAGGTTTCATCCTTAAAATCCTTTTATTAACAGACACCCAAATACCAAATTCCTATCCTAGCGCAAAATTTTAACAATCAAGCACCAATAACATTTTTTTGCACCCCTGGAGAGAGTACCACAACAGCAACTAGGTAGAATTATATAAGATAAATTGCTAAAATGATAATCTATTATAGATGTAAACGATGTGTGATAACATATGAGAGCATTCTTGATGATGGATTATCATTTGAATAAAAAAAGCTTGATTGTAGAGCTTTATTTGTTTCAATCATCCTCTCAAATATGAGTTATTGGTTTCTTCCGTTTCCTTATAACTATTATGGTTAAAACCTCTTGAGGGAACACTCAAACGCTACATGGATAAGATCAATATGAGAAAATTTGTATCACTTGAACATGAGAATTTAGAATTTTCTTCTTTCTCTAAATAATAATTATCAATAGTGTAATTTAACGGAGTTCCTTACCTTGAGAGTGGCAAGAAATTCAAAACTATCATAACAACGAATGTACAAGAAACGTCTCATGCATGCTGCAAATAGTTCCTCATCATAACCAATATTTGGCTCCTCTGTACCAAAGCCCCAAGGATCATCATTTGGTTCCCAGTTTACTTTATTGCCAGATCCTAGATTATTAAATGAAATTTTAACACACTAAATAAATTATTTTATATAGCGTGTAGAAATACAATGATTGATATATCAATATTGTTATCTAACAACACCAAATGACAATAGTGCGAACAAGAAAAGCATTTTTAGTCATCTTCTGTCCATCAAACAGGTAGAATGAGAACATTAAAAACAATTACAAAGAAGACAAGCAATAAGTCAAGAAGTTCACTGTATCATAACCACATGACAATTCAAGAAAACTCACATAGATTGTTGCAAAATAAACTCAAGATACATCATATTCTCTTTAATTCTAGCATTCTTAGAAATATGTAACCTAATTGAAAGCAATTTGCAACGAATTCAATTAAAAGTAGATTTGGATGAGTATTTTCCAAATTTCTTCTAGACCAATAAGGTGGGGTCAATGTTCCAACAAGTACTATAAACCAGTTAGATCCAAACCCATAGAGACCTCATTTGTATTTGACATGGCACTCCTTTCACCAAATTTTTTACCAAACAGAGAAAGCTCTTAGATGTGGCAACCATATCTACAGTCATAAAACCAAAAAGAACTAACCGCTCCAAAACATTCATCTCACCATACATGAGCACATAAGCCGCAAGTCTATCAGCATTTACCTTCTCGTGCTCTCCTATATTACCAAGCATATATATATATATATATATATATATATTTGGTACATCTGATATTTTGGAAAGGAAATACAACAAAGCCGACAATAAAATAAAATGAAAGAGTAAAGTATAAAGTAAGAAATATATGATACTGTGTTTACATAATCTCATTATCTGCGACCATAGTCACTTTTGGGCTTCTATTGAATCAAGAAATAAGTTTTGATTGTCCATCTTCTTGATATGATATGATATGATATGATATATTGATATATATATATATATATATATATATAAGCATCCTCCGTATAATTCAAATTGAAACAATTGGATGTCCAACCCAGACTATATGACATGACTGATAAATTGAAGTACTCCAGCTTCATCATATATTCCATGCATCACATTTGATAGATATCATATTCATGGAAAACAATTCACTAAGAAAAAGAAGCTTTGATAAATAGTGTTATTTTCACAGAGCAAATGAATTATATACAAATGACCAGGAAATTCATAAGCCTGTAATTCAAATAAATGAGGCACAAAATAAAGTTGAGAAAGATTTCTCTGTATACAAGAGATACAGCTTACCACTAGTTTCCATGATCCTATGCTTTAATGACTGTGAAAAGGCGTAAAATGTCAAAGCGACAGTCCAAGTCAATGAACATCACTAAATGCTCCAAGCCCCCATAATGCACACCACACCACTCTTTAGGAAGAATGCAATATACTGCAGCCTACATGTAACAGAATAAAGAACACATTTGCATTGGCAATATAATAATGAGGGCCATACAATTTGTTTTATAACAGGAAGAAGTACATATTTGTATTAGCAATATGAGGAGGTCATCAAATATGTTTTTTTCTAATGGAGAACCAAAGATTCATGATCCCTCTCCTAAGAACCATGTATCAGGTAAACCCAGAACTCAGACCTAAGACTTCTCACATTGGAATGAGAGTATCAATCAGTTCAGCTGCTTGTGGGGGAAATGTCAGCAAATGAGTAATTGCAAATCCTTATAAAAGTTCAAAGAGTATTAGACCAACATAGTTACCTAATTATTTGAGCGCTTAATATCATAAAATAAGAGAATCCAAAAGGAAAAAGAAAACAAAACCAGGGTAATATATAGTCTTATTAAATGTTAAATAAAGCATAGCAACATCTAGGCCATTTTGGAAATATCTCAAGAGGGTTGAGAAATATAACATTAATGCATCTATAAGTCACCCCAAAATCCATATCCAGGAGTCATAGACTTCACAGTCTGATTCATCTAAACCATCTTTTGTTTTGCATTCCCAGAGTGATAATAAAACCACTTATCATCTAGCTAAGCCTGATTTAAAAAAAAAGGGAATGTCTCCTTCAACAGATTGTGATATGAAAGAAAGGCAATACCAATGTTTTTTGAAATTGAGACCCTATGAAGTCATGAAAGTTGAATCATGCATAAGAAAAGTGGAGGATATTCATTCTATAACAAATATGAGAAGAAAAAATTATGTATTATTGATTTGACAATGTACATGATTATAGGGGGATTACAAAGGGCAAAAAGGAAAGTAGAGATTACAAAAAGAAAAAGGAACTAAATATTCCTAAATATGAAATACTTTCTAAATCTGAAAAAAGGAAACAAATTCTCCTAATTGATTTACAACTCATCTACACCTCGACACTCCCCCTCAAGCTGAAGAATAGATGTCTTCCATTCCCAACTTGAATATGAGATCATGGAACGTTGACTTGTCCAGTACCTTCGTTAGAACATCAGCTACCCCTTCTTCCATTTCTTCTTTGATGAAATGTCTATCAATTTCAATATGTTTTATCTTGTCATGTTGCATAGGGTTATGACCAATATTGATAGCTGACTTGTTGTCACAATAGAGCTTCATAGGACCTTCCCATTTAACTCTAAAATTGTCAAGAACAATCTTCAGCCAAAGTAGTTCACACAATTCCTGAGCAATAGCCTTGAATTCTGATTCTGCAGATGACCTTGCCACCACATTCTGCTTTTTGCTCTTCCGTGTTACCAGATTACCTCCAAGAAAGGTACAATACCCTGTAGTTGATCTCCTATCCACTAGGGAACCTACAACAGTAGCCAAAGATCCATTGGCTACTACAATTTTTTTGCTACTTGGGCATGGGGTATAGGTATGGAAAAATTGAGATGTAGGGATGATATGGTCCAAGGCACCTGAGTCTAATATCCAATAATTGCTAGGAAAGAAATTTGTAGCAATTAAGGCTGCCAAAACAAAAATTGGAGAAGAAAAATAAGAAGTGGAAAATTGGATTAGTAGCAATGAAGGCTAGAACGCAAAACAAATACCTAGAATACTCTATTTTGTTTTTCAAAAACAAAGCACAATAGTGCAGAAAAACCCAGCTATAAAGGGGTAAGAAAAATGGCGAAGAAGACTGGAATTGTTCTTAGGTTTTAGAAACTTAAGGCTCTAATACCATGTAATGAAATATGACAAGAAAAATTATGTATTATTAATTTGATAATGTACATCGTTATATAGGGGATTACAAAGGGCAAAAAGGAATGTAGAGATTATAAAAGAAAAAGGAAACTAGAGATTATAAAAAGAAAAAGGAAACAAATTCTCCTAATTGATTACAACTCATCTACACTTATTGCATTCCATGGAATAAAATTCACCTTTTCACCCATCTCAGATCTCAAATGCTGAAGAAGTTACGCTAAAAGGTAAAGAACAAAGAATTTTTTTTTTTTGGTCCTTAGTCTAAAAATATTTTTTCCCTTTGGTGATTAAAGTGAGCTAATCATTAAAGTTTCTTAAAGATTATAAATAGATATTAGGGATCTTTTCCTGTTAAAGGCATGATATTCATATTAAACCTAAACCCTACAAGCTTGAGCTTTAGAGAAGCATGTTTAACATGGTATCAAAGCTCAGTTTTGGTAAGAGGTCCTAAAGGGGGCCACCTCTTTGCAATTTATTCCCCATTTATTGGATTTGAAAGTCCAACTGAGGACTGGTCATTTTATTTGACTCTCCACGTGTGGGTATGAGGTTGCACGTCAGGAAGGATGTTAAAGGCATGATATTCATATTAAACCCAAATCCTAAAAGTTTGAGCTTTTAGGAGAGTTAATCATTTAACATTTCCAAACTACTTGGCCAAAGAATGGCTATTGATGTTGAGCCTTAAGCTCGAGAAGGTTCAAACATGGCTACTAGATAGCTTGTTTGGGAGTTAAACAACTATTCCCTAAACTAAATGGAAATTTAAGAAATAAAGAATGAGGTTTTACAAATACACCAGGTTAAAATTCAATAACATTCAGTTTCTAGAAGCAAACACCGTGTGTTAAAGTTTACAACACAAATTTAGTTCATCTGCCAACATTGTGATGTTCCGCAGAAGTAAACCCAAAAGTTTGACTTAAAACCCCCATCCACCACTCATCTTGCAGCTAACAATATTGTACCTCATCAACAACAATGCCAACTTCTAGAAGATGATTGAAAATACCACCTTCAATAATATTTCTCATCATGAATTACCACATTCTACAAACGGTCAACTCAAGTAATTTTGCAAAATCATGAGATTTTTCCACAAGCTCCAAATGAAGGATATACAACCACTCTCCCACCCAAAAAAAAACGTCCACAAACCATAGAATGCAAACCTTCATCAACCAAACAAAAGCAACCCAGATTTCAATAATTCAACTCATATATACAACACCAATGATACCAATAGGTAAAGAGGTTATCTCACTGCAGCAAATGTCGTGCTGTGGAAATTTTTGCAAGTTCAAGGGCATTCTAAAAATTTATGAATGAAACAAAAGCAACCCCAATACTCAACAATGCAACATGCATATCCAACAACAGTGAGAACAATAAATACCTATCAAATTTCAAAATGAGTTTAGCCCACTACACCTAATGTCATTGATGAGGATGAATCTCCAACATATACATCAAGAAAGGGAATTAGTATTAATTATAATTAAAGTTGGATAGATATTAGTAGGAATTAAATTATGATTGGTATGTAGGAGTTAAATTAGGTGGTTAATTAGGTTAAAGGAAAATTAGGATTGGAATCATAATGGGTTATTAGAACCCTAGAAGACTTTGGAATTCTTATAAAAGCCTATAAATAAAGCTAATTGGTGTAAACCAAAGTAATGGAGAGATGACAAATAATATCATATTTTCATGCATACTTTGCAATTTTTAATGTTGCAACAATGACGAAGACGACAACAACAATAAAAAGTTGTGCTAAACAACAACAACAACAACAACCAAATCAAGAAATAAAACAATAAAAAGCTGAGTAAATGTTGGATTTGAAAAGTAAGGGTTTTGTGGGTTATGGGTTCTTGGGTACTTCAATCAAGATTTTAGGCTTTGGTGCACATATCAGTAAATCAAACAAAATAGACCTAAAAGTTAACTATTCAATTCACATATATAGCAACCAAAATAAGAATGCAAAAATGAGCTATCCCACGGCGCGAAATGCACTGCCGCTTAAATTTTCGCAAAATCAAGGGCGCAATACGAACATCTCCCGACAAAATGAAAGCAACCCAATATTAAAAAATTACATCCAAAAACACAGCAACAATAGCCAAAATCAAATAAATTCAGGGTATGAAAAAGGGGCACTTCTGGGTACCTGAATCAAGATCTGAGTCTTGGCGGAGGAGGAAGGGCCAACGATCTCTAGACGACGTTGCCGAGGCGGAGAGGAACTCTGTGAAGAGGAGGGAGATGCAACAATGACCGCTCTGCTGAGACCCTAGACAGCATTTCCTTGGCGCTCTCGTCAGTACAAATCCAACCTCTCGCCGCCATTTTTTCGCTCTGCTCCCGCCCTTTTGCCTAACCCCTAAAACTGCTTGTTCAACGTCTAGTTTGGCAGATGAAGGCTATCTTTGGTTCCGGCAAGTACAACGGTCATGTTTAATTTGTAAATATTAATTAAAATTTATGCATTTAAAAATTATTTTATCTTTATATGATTGAAGAAAATAATTCAAATGGGTTTCAAGAAACATGAAAACGTTATTTAATTATCATAACTTTTTTTATTTCCTTTTATTTTTATTTTCTATTTTCTTTTTCTCAGATTTTCCTAAAACATACCAAATAAGCCTTTTTTTTAATATGAAAAAATATTTCTTAAATACTCTTCTTACTTTTGGAAAAAGAAACTAGAGTTTTGTACGGAAATACTCTATTTTTAAAAAAATAAAATAAAATTACTGTTGCGTTCAAAATATTTCCCAAAGTAGAGTGTAATGCCTAAGAACTTAACACCGACATTCGATTCCTCCCCGGAGCCTGAACCGCACGCACTGATTTAATACCTTAATTGTCGTTCTTCACAACGGCGCATTTGAATTAATACAACGACGTCACTGACATCCATGATATTTAACTAATTCAAATGCCGCTGCTCACAACGGCGCAGATTCGATTAATTGGTTGCTCAAGGCTGCGCTTTTTCTCCTCCCCTCACTTCTTCTCTCCTCCGTTGCTCCCATCCGACCGCCTGCCTCTCCCCCCCCACTTCTTCTCCTCTCCTTCCGTCGCCCGATCACCCCGCCCGCGCGCCCGATCCGTCTCTTCCCGGTGGTCGCCTCCTCCTCCTTCTCGTCCCCCGACTCAGGTCTATTCAATCAATCCAAATGGTTGAATCTTGTAAATTTAGAAGGACATGAGATTTTCGTGTATTTCTTTCCTTTATATGAGATTTTATTTGATTTTTATTTTAATTATGAACACTCCTATATAAATATCTGTTATTCGTTTTGCTACTGAATCAATCTTCTGCATATTTCCTATTGTTTCATCACTCTTGTTATGGTTTCTGAAAAAGAGGAAATAATTTTGCATTTAAGTTGGTTATTGGCTTGTGAAATTCCTCCATAGCATAGGTTAACTAGACTTTTGTTTGATCATCATTTTTGATACACATTGTTTAAAAATAATTGTAAGTGTGTTTACATTTTCTATTTTTAAAAACAATTAATACAATAATTTTTTTATTTTTGTTTGTCTTATACATATATATATTCATCTTATGCATTGAAGGATTACGTTTCAAGTTAACAAAATTTGATTTTTTTTAGAAGGTATTATCTTATCTTAAAATAAAATAGAAAGGAAACAAGAAAAGATAATAAAGCATAATGGAAAAAGAAAATTAAGTTAATAAACTACTTTTACACTTGCTTTTGCCTACTTATTTCAATTATCCTTATTTCCTATCTAAAGATTAAATATTTTGAAAATATTCAACTGTTTTTTGGTTAATTTGAACTACTTTCTTAATTTTCTGTGTTTTTCTTAAATTTTTTTTTTTAAAAGTTAATATTATCCTATATACTAATAAGACTTATACCTCAAGTGGTTAGCATGGGCATTGGGAGAATAGGGATCTATGGTTTTTAGGTTGGTATGGGTATGGAGAGGAGAGGGGTCCAGGATTCGAGTTCGGGAACATATTTATGAGAAACAAAACAGTGTGATTATATTTGCTCCATGGCCACAAACCTACACCCTTAAGATGGATTGTAAAATGAATGGATCAATTCAAGGCCTCTATTTATAAACTAAACTCCAATACAATATTAAATTATCAATATTTCTAAAAGCTCAAACTCTAAGGCCATATTTAGTAGGTAGAAAATTTTCTGTTTTCTCTATTCAAACTTTAAACAAGGAAAACGCTGCTTAGGTTACGGTAGACAAAGATCAAAACAAATTCTTCAAAATAAAGAAATGACCACTATTTTCAACATTTATATATAAATCAAACTGCTTCTCATATTTTTCTTGTTTTCGAATTAAATCGAAACAAGGGATTTTATTTTCAACATTATAACTTCATTTCAAGAAAATGGTTTTACAAAACGAATTTCTTATTTTCTCTTTTTATTTTCAATCAAATTTAAGTACGAAACGTATTTTCTAAAAATGAAAACTAAAGATTAGAATACATTGAAAATTTTCATATTCTGAATTTTGGATAGAGTTGAAAATTTTCGTAAACTAAACAGGGCCTAAGAGTTTGGTTCTAATATGAGTATTATTTATGTAGTTAGAAAATGAAGAAAACACTTCACTGACATGAAAAAAAACATGTAGAAATATAAATAGGAACAACAAAAATAAACTAACAAATGCTAAATGATTGAAACTAAGGACACTTTGATTGTTTTCTTTTATGATAAAGTTGATGATATCGTGGATACTAATTTCTCATATTATTTAATTCATTTGAGACAATTTGTACAAAATAATTATGTTTGTTTCAATAATTCCAGCAAGGACATGTTACTATAATGGACAAATTTTGAGGAGTAAAATAGATGCCGAATACAGGGGAGCGAACCTGTTATTTGAGTTTTGGCAATTCTGTTGAATGTGTGACGCCCCAAATCCTGGTTCAATCGCCCATCAACTAATTAACATTCGTGAATGTCGGGTGACCCGACATTTCTCACGAAAATCAGGCAGAGTCTCCTTTATACGGGGAGCTTTACCTAGATACAAACCTGTCCCAATATCAATCGCCTGATACAAATATGGATAAAAACGGCCTCTTGGGCCCATACTACAATATCTATCATCATACATCAACATATACTGCGTTTTCAAGAGTTAAATGTTTATTTATACAACACATAATAAAATCAAAAATTTAATATATGTATACATCGAAGAACCCTCAAAGCCACACTCGGTTTTCTAAAGCCCGCCCTGTGACGAGCCGCCTCCTCGTGCGCCCCCGCACCCGAAAATATGTTTCCTCGACAGCAGTGAGCTAATCCCTCGCAGTGGAATCACCCTAAATGGGCTACTTCTTCACCTAAGTGCATATGCAACCTAGTAAACACACATTCAAGAACAAGATCCTACTTGAATGTCTAACTGATCATCTCGTACCCCGAGTCCTCACCGACTCCCTCACACTTGCCTAAGCCACGTATAAGAACCCTTAGTTTTATTTGTTTATGGACAACCCTCCGATGTATATATCAATTGGGCCGTCTCCGACGATTGATATTATGTATGGACTACCCTCCGATGTATATCAATTGGGTCGATTCTGACGATTGATATTTTATTTGGACTACCCCCCGATATTCATTATTTTAGACAACCCCTCGTAATCCATTCTCTCAAGAATTACCCATGCACTCACTCCTATCGGGCCCTAGGGCGCCCCAGTTGGCATATGGAATGCATGATGTCAATTCCATTTCACTTATAACACATGCAAATATATAATCATGATAGAGTTCACATAATTTAATCATTACTAACTACGCGATGTAATTTCACATTTCCATACACCAAAAAATTAGCTCACTGGCTATCGATCAACACTCCAGCAATTCAACTTGAATCACTCGAATAAACATTATTTCACAAAAATTATTTTGTGAACACTACCCTCGAGAATAAGTGAAACCCTACTACTATTCCGATTAAATCACCAATCATCGGTTCACTTAGTGAACCCGAATTTCACGGCCATTTCCGGCCTCATACACATCAAAGCATGTATTAACACATAAATGCACAATTAACAACCCAATTCAGCCGTGGACAGTCACGGGCTGCACCATTTGGTTTCAAAATTATAATTAACTGTCCCAAGATTTGGATCGACTAAACGTCCCTCACGCCTCATTCAACTCAAACATTAACAAAGTACTTTAAATAAAGAATAAAACCCAAGTAGGAGAAACCCCACCTCACGGAGTTTGTCAAAGCTCAAAACCGTGCCCACGCTGCAGCCGCTGCAGAGCAGCTTCGCCCGAAGAATTTCGACGGTCGGATTAGCCACAAACCTAGAGAGAAGAAGCACCTTCTCTCTCTAAAATGAAGAACATCCAGCCACTGCATCCTCCATTCCTCTCCAGCACGTTTTAGTCTTTTATTTTTGAAGAAGATGACCACTATTCTCTATTTCGTCTTTTCTTCATTTAAAATTTTCAAAATGACATCTACGTCCCTTCTTTAACACCCCAGACTATCTACCGTTCATTTCCATCATTTCTCTACTCATGCTAATTTTATGGCAGTATGAATATATTGTTATATGATTTTGTCAATCAACATCGCTGATCGCGACTCAACGCGATGCCCGAAACGGCAAATTCTAATTATCTCTAGATCCGATCGAAATTGGACGTACAGCTAGATTTCGCTGTAGATGATTCCATCTAAGAAAATTGCTTCATCATCCGAGATCTAGAGAATAAATTTCGATTTTTTGATCAAAATTACGAGTTTCGTTAGCTTCTTCCAAACAATTTCTGTCCTATGGTAACGCAAAATTTTCAACAACGACGATATGATACTTAAAGACAACACTGATTTTCTAACTATGTTCAAACAACTCATTACAGTATCCCTAGATGGAAAGTTCCAACCTTATCTAGCACGGATGACAAGAGGCGAAATTGAACTCTAAGCACTACAACAACCATTGAGGAAATTGAACTCCAGATATTAAAGTTGTTCTGAAGTCACAAGAATAATTGAACCAATCTGTGGCGGCTGCGCAAGATGATGAGTTCAAGGATACTACAATGTTAAAGCACACACTACGGTCAGGGTTTAGTAGTGGTCCAAGACTCATATTGACCAAAGTGGAGATGATGAAGATGGGGCAGATGAAGAACTTAATGATGGAAGAGGTCAAGATGTTGATGAGGAATGCATGGAGATGGATGGGATGTTTGAGTCGATGGATGCACCATTCTTCGAACTTAACCAAGTTTGAGAATAACAAGGTATATATGTCTCTCGCATTACACCATCTTGTGATGTATCAAATCACCTAGATGATGAGACATCGATGAGCCATCCTCGTTAATTCATCGACGACACCAACACCTCAATTCCAACATGTTAGAAACTGATAATGTCATTGCGTTGTCGGACTCCTGCAGATACAACCTGCAATTCTGGAGTGAGAATTTGTAATTGGGCAAGTTTTAATCAACCGACAAAGGCTGCAAAGATTTACTCTATTAAAGCACACTAAGAGTATGTCAAGAGTTCATCCTAAAAAATTGCTTATTAAGATGTAAGAAGTTGCAAGAATGTCACCGCCCATGAAGCTTCAGGCAATGGTTGTGAAAGATACTTTTATTTGTTATCAACAAATATATTAGGCTTATATTTGTACAAGCCAATCCTCTGTTTGAACCAGACCATCATCAACTAGACTTAAATTGGTTTCTATCACCTGTTATAGCATTGTTCAGTACAATTCGCATCGACACATTGCTATTCAAAGAAAGGATAAATGGGGATACAATATCATACAAAAGGTTGGATGAAAGACAAAGCACTAGACAGCTTATTTGGGTACTTTGAAATATATACGAGTCACGCTTGTTCTTTGGGCATGAGAGTGCCAATCCCTGGATGTGTTTGTCGTTGGAAAACATGTGAAACTAATATGCCAAACACCGAGATATCTACGTGTTCCGCTATTCAAGCCATTTATTGAAGTGGTCCAATATCGCCCCAAGAGTATTGATGGTATACATTTATAGGAAGTTATAAAGGCAAGTTATTAGATTGCTGTGCTGTGACAAAAATAATCAATTGTTTCATCGCATTTTCTATTATGGGCGAAACATCGAAGAGTCGATGGTTTTGGTATGTATAAGAAATAGAGTTACTAAAGGACGGAATTTGCGCATCGTATAGCATCCAGAATCATGGCAAAGCAATGGCCAATCCTCATCTTGGTCAATGCACTATCTGTCATCATGTGATTTGCATATTATTTCACTAAAGCAATTCCATGCACTGGTTCAAAGATGTACCAATAATTTGGCATGTTTGAGCGCCTTAGCAGTACAGAACGCACCAAAAGGCATATGAATACAATTTTGGGAGAATTAATCTACATTACAATGGCTAGAGGCAACTTTCCAGCTTATGGGCTCTTCACATGACAGGTCATGTATATGGTTTAATGGACAACAAAATTTCGTAGGTATGGCTAGTGTCCTGAAGGAGCTCAAAGCCTACTAGTAACCGCGATTTAGTATAATTTACCTTTTTTTCCGTTTCAACGCTTACTTTTGTTGCAAGAAGAGAAGTAAAGAATAGATTGCATCCATCGAAATAATTCACTCCGGGCATGCTGATGCCAGATCCGGTGGCCGTGTCATAAGGCTGCCCGGCTGAAATTGTCCTTTACGATCACGTGAAGGGCCTATTTCATGTAAAGTCAAGGAGTGGCCGAACTACTGTGTCAACTTACATGGTGGCCCTGAATATGAAAGATGATTGATAGATGCGCCTTTCCATAGCCATAGTATCATATCGTGATGTCAAAGATTGGCTTTGCTACTCTCGCTTGTTCGTAAAAGGCTACTACACGACTAAGTCGCATCTATACACATGGAACTCTTTTCCATCCAATATTCAATGAAAGATGAGTGGTTCTTGGCGATGACACCGTGATTGAACCACTACTAATGCAACGCTTTGAAGTGATGTCCAAATCAACCTCAAGGCATAATGAATGATGCTAGTAGGGAAAACCCTGATCACATGGTCGCAAACAATCAATAATCGACGCTTCAAGAACATAAATCGTTCAAAGAAATGAATGTGCATTTAATATATGAATGTAGTCGCCCTATTATTTATCATTTGGTTTTCCTCTTTGTCAAGGTTTACCACCCGTATTCAAATAAAAGATGAAGGAGAGGTATGTTTTTCATAGTCTTTATGGGACCTGGCCCCCGCTATTCTTGGTTTTTTTATTTATCTGTGAAATTGTATGATATTTGATGATGCAAAGGCGTCAATTTATTGCAATGGTTCCATTCTTCCATATACTCTGCTACCAAATACAAGAATTTCACTAACGCCCTAATGGGTCCATACTTAATATCTGACGGTGAGGTTTAAGTATGAACGGTGAATTACCGAAAGGCCGTGGCAACGATGGATCCTAAACTCGAAAAACAAAACATCCTCCTGGACGAGTTTCCATTGTTATCAGAGCCAGGACCCCGTATATTGTTAGTTAATTGTTTGAAGACATGGTTCTATCTACGTTGTCTCTTTCTATAAGACCTTTCTTGTTATATATTTCTTGAGATATGTGTTCATTGCCATTCAGGCGATCCTTCAAGCAACTCCAAGACGAAAGCACTTTGGTATTAAGAGGAAACCATCTCCTGTTGAAATGTTTGAGGGTCGTCCAATTATTTATGATGGGTAAGAGAACATGCTCTAGTAGTAGTAGTATTTTTATTATTGCTTTGGTTTGCTTGACAATAGTTTGCTATATCATAAATGATTTTAAAATTTTATTGCTAAGTATTTCATTTTTTTAAATGAAAGGTTTTGTTGGTGTTTCCTATGGTTCAATTAGTGGAGGTGCCAGCTAGATCTACAATGGAACTAGGTAAGCCCCCCCAGAGTAAGAGTTATTTGTTGAAAAGCAGAGAATCATCTTTCTTATTTTGGAGTTGAGAGACATTTGATGAGGAGTAGAACTCATTCAATTTCAATTCCCTTTTTCTGTATGAAATGCACACTTCAAAGCCTCCGAATGATGAGGATGAGGATCACAGCCGCCGAGATTACTTAGAACTGAAGGAACGACTTGCTACTACAATCCTTCACTTCTTTCTCTTCTCGATGGATCTTCTGCACAATCTCATTATCCTTGACACTGGGCTGTTCTGAGGATATTGTCTCACTTTATGGAAACTTGTTTTTCTTTCTCATGTGTATGGAAACTGGTGCCTCAAGTGCCAAAGAAGAAGAAATAAGAAGAAGGAGGAACCCAGCCAGGCGACGCAGCAGAAAGAAAAAGCTTATCGGTTTCGTCACAGCACTTCTACTGATGAAGATAATACTGAAGTCAAGAAGATTTCGATGAGGACTATTTCGAGATTGAAGGAGGTTAGCCGGCCGCCCCAACCGCAAATAAGAAGGAGGTGTATGTTGCATCAGAAGAAGCAACATAACTCAGACAATCGTCGGTCGCTGTGTGATGCAATGTATATTCACCGCGCAAAGCAATTTTTGCACTTTAATTCGATCACCAGATACCACTATGGATTTTAAGTTTGTCAGTCTAAAGACTAGAGGTATATATATATAAATGGAAAACCAGAATTTAGTTGAATATTTGAATGCATCAATTTCAGACACAATCATTGAGAGGAAGCTCTGCCATCATAATAAATCAGACGTCAAACTTTGTACAAAGGAATTTGCACATGATTTTTTTCGGTTTTTTTGCCTGAGTCATGCATTACATTTATGGACAATATTTTTTTGCGGTTCGTGATAATCACTGGCCAAGAATGGAATCGCTTCCTTTGCTGAACACCTCGTGTTCATCTTCCCAAAATTTTCTTTAGTTTTTGGCCATTCATTTAGAACTTTCTACGCTTTCACATTTAATGATTATGATGTTTACCTCATGACATGATATTTATCAAAGAGCAAATGAGAACCGGTGATGTTTTCCATCCTTCATATAAAAAATTCAATGAATATTATTGGAGTGAGACTGATCTTCAACTTTACTGTTTTAACGCTGGTACTAAACCGATGTTGCTTTCAAGACTTTACGCCATACTGTGAATTTTCTTCAGAAGACTGGGACAAACCAACCATGGTTAGATCGAGTCTTCCACCGTTGGTCTGCAATTATGTTAGTGCTTTGGGAGTTCCTTTCATGTTCGCTTTTCACATCCACAATTTTCATGCATTCCAGCTACCAAACTAGTAAGTGTGTTTGGCCTTTATGTAGAGAGATGAAAATCAAATGTTCACCAATTATTTTAGAAGGGCATCATATTATCTTGCTATAAAGTTGACAGGTGATAAATGAGAAAATGAAGTTTGCAAGCATTTTACTTTAGATATTGGAGTTAATGAGAGAGTAGCTTTTATTCCCCTAGTAATTTTAGATTGCCAACTTTCTTTATTTAATAATTACGTTGGGAAAACTAATGATAGTCAGAAGGAAAGTGATGAACTAGTTAGAACCCATTGACAGCCTCATGAAATAATGCCATACAGATTGAAACTTAGATTATATCAGATCAAGCAATTCTAATAATTTATTGTTGTGTATAATTTCCTAAATTAGTTGTTATGAAGAAATTGTTGTAAATAAACTTGTGATTCGTGATGAATATTTAAATGATGGATGTTTGTTTTTTGATCAGGCTGCAAGAGATTTGTCGACCATTCCTAGTTATTGTACTAGAGACTAATATGGCACCAAGGTGGAAGCATTCGTGCAAGCGCTCTTCCGAGGCAAAATTACCGAGGCAAAGAACCGTATAGATCGCCTCATCCTTCTCAACATAATTTCTCAAACCATCCATCTATAGAGCCTACCGATATTCCTCACGCCGAAGTGCCACCAACTGTCGATGCATCACCTCGACCATCTTGATGTCGTTATGGAGACTATGCATTTTAGTTTAGTTTTTGGACTTATGATGCAACAATTTATATGTTGTTAGAACTTTATGAACAACAAATCCATATGTATTTTAAGTTCCAGCTTTAGACTTTTCTATAAAGATTTATATGAATGATTTATGAATGTATCTCAATTTATTTTATGGACTAATGATTCAGTTTACATTATAGTTGGTGTATTTGTCGAGCCTAAGTACTACATTTTTAAATATAAGGTACAACATCAGTTAACCATGGGTACTACACTAATATACTATGGGTACTAAAATGGTCCAATGTTATACCAGTTGAAGATAAGTCAAGATGTCAATGATTAAACCCCTATGTCTCAATCAGTCGAGATAGATAGTAGAATCGATTGGAGAACCAAATGACCAGACCAAACTTTGAAATTGCTTACTAAACAGATGGTGGACCTGATCGACTGCTGCACGGTAACTTTGTAAACCCATGAAAATCGAATTTTTCTTTAAAAATGGCAAACGTAATTTTTCAAGATAAAGATAGGTTAAAAACTCGTGAATTTCTAGATTCGAATGATAAAAACTGGACCACCGCTGGATTCGCCCTCACCGTAAATCTAGTTACTTAGATGATTTCGTTGAATTCGAGACAACCGAATTTCAGATTTTTCGAGTAGCGACGGTGTCCAAGATTCTAATGACGGTGATTTTTACGAAAATATCGGGAGTTAGGAAATAAATTGAGTTAAGTTCATGGAAAATAATTGGAACTTGAACTGAGACGAAATGAATTACTTCGGGCCAAAATCGAACCCAAGCAAGTGTGGAGACGTGGGCCACGACTTAAGTTGTAAGACAAAAAGGGACTTAGGGCAGGAAAAGACTTCATTTTTCCTGCTGGTTCACGCGAGAGTGAGAGAAGAGGGAAAGATAAGAGCCAAGAGCTTCCTTCCAAGATCTACGGAGTCTGGCCGGTCGGTTCAATGGCCAAGAACGAAAGTTCATCGTGATCAATGAGGGAAGGCTGCTGGTATTTCAAAAGCGGATTTCACTTAGATCCAAACAAGGAGTTCGAGAAATCAAAGACTTGAGTTTTAGGAAGTGTCCACAGGCCTTAGATTTTCTACGCTTCAAGAGGTAGGGAATTCTTCCCACGGCTTATTTTCCATTTGCTGGAATGGATGTCTGAAGTTCCCTGTTTGTGTCCTTCGCTTAGGTGAAATGAAGCCACAGGGCGAGGACACTGGGTCTCTAGAAGTAAGGAGTCTTGCCTTAGGTGAGGGAAGGTACACGAAGAACCACTTCGCCAGGCTTAGCCAGGACTATGTGGAGGCCTGTGTTCAAGGCCTATTTTGGGTCGTGTTTCATGGCCTTACCCGGGGTTTGTAATTGTCAGGTTTGCTTCGGCCATTGTATGACTTGTCTGAGCATCATCTGTCAATTAAGAGTGACATGTTTGACGTCAATATGTGCGCTTTATGTATTGGCACGTGATGAGTTTATATGTGCAAATGGTCATATGGTTTGATTGTGTGTGTGTGTCATTGTTTTCGAACATAGAATGACATGTTGTATGTGATTGTTGATATATGCATAATATATCATATGAATGAAATGTAGTATGGAAGTCATGGGCTATGATGATTTGTCCATGACACCCAAAGGATCGTGTGGATTATGTTGTCCATGGTGGCACCATTATACATGTGACATGATATAACATGTACGGTGCATTGCATTTCATATGGCACGGGACATCGCATTGAACGGGCGCTGAGCGTGATATTGAAAATCACATTGCGTTTGTGATTGTCACACAAATAAGGGGACTAAGTCCAACATAGTTTATCGTTGAATAAAGTGGTAAAGAAAACTGTGTCGGTACAAAGAAGGTGGATAGATATCCCCCGTGAAAGACCTCGGGAAGGTTGTACACTAATTCAATGGTGAAGTCCGTGAAGCTTGCCCAGGTGTGAAGCCTCATATGTGATACAAAAAAATTCGCTTACCCACAAAAAAAGACACATGAGTTTCATATAAATGATCATTAAGGTAAACATCTAAAAGCTTTTGCCTGAACACAAATGAATTTGTTTTGTAAATGATTCAATGGATGTAATCCAGAAATTATGGATTTATCACACATAGGCTTCTCGGTATCATGGTGACAGAGCCTGGTGATGACTCGTGCAGTGGCATAGTACATGATTGAGTCTCATCTCTACTTCATGGTATGATACGTAGGATTCCATAGAAATTGTGGCTGTTTTTACTTGAATGTGAATGTGAATGTGTGAACATGACCATTGCATGTGCACTTAGCGCATGAGTAGCCTCAGAGAAATATTCTCTATTAAGCTGCGGGTCATCTCTCATAGGCGGTTACTCCTAAGTGCAGGGTGTACATTGGTGGACGACGCTCATTCGAGGCCACAATTGTGAAGAAGGCCAACATGTGGCTTTTGATAACCTTTTGTAAAAAAACTTGTAGTCACCCAGTTCGATATGTAATAATGGTAAGAGAGTCGTGATCAACTTTACGAACAGTTAATGCGGTAATTTCACATATTTTTAATCAA
Source organism: Tetrastigma voinierianum (assembly GCA_016808115.1). Taxonomy (NCBI): domain Eukaryota; kingdom Viridiplantae; phylum Streptophyta; class Magnoliopsida; order Vitales; family Vitaceae; genus Tetrastigma; species Tetrastigma voinierianum. Next base: position 171,048 of record JAEQBH010000830.1, on the reverse strand, counting down.
ATACGCATCAATTCCGTTCGTTGAATGGACCTAGCGAGGTGGTATCGAAAGTCATCGGTAATCACGTGCATTTGATACCAATTTGGTGCATCAAAGCTTAGGTATACGAGCTGGCCTAAGGTAGTATTTCTACTTCGTCACCTGGGGTCAATGGACCCCTGTGTTTTTGGGTTTTACATCTTTGGTATCAAAGAAGGTATAATGTGTTACCTAGGGGCATGATGGATATGGATCTAGTAGTCATTAGATTCATTGCTGTTCTAATGCCCACACCTTATACACTAAATGATAGGTATGTGATTACCTAGGGGCTTACTTCAGTATAAGCTTAAAATTCGTTGCATATCAGGTGTTTCATGTTTGTGTTAAATTTTTTTTTTTTTTTTTTTTTGTCAGGTAAATTATATGCTACGGTAGACAGATATAGAAAAGAGGAACATTAGGTTAGGAAACATAACCTTGGGGGTTCAGTAGAGTGAACAAGAATAGTTCATGTTGATGTCATATTAGCAGGTTGGTACACGATCATTAGTTAGACAAGAAAAAGAATCACAATTTTCTATTTGACATGTGTAGATGGAAAGTCAAGAAAGAGGATATAGAGTACTGGTACTGGGCAAATAAACATTACCATCAGTTTTGACCATCGTTTCTATGGAGGTTATTGGTATTACGATCATGAGCTCTGCACGAAGGAAGATGGCTGCCACTATCAGACAGCTAGTACTGAACCAGGCCGTGAGGTCGGCAACCCCAGAGATTCAAGGCGTACTAGCCTCCAACCTTCAAGGGAGGAGGGGACCCTATGGTGGCTGATCGTTGGTTCCAACAAGTCGAATAGATACTAGAGGCTATGGAGGTCACCTCTGATGCCACTAAGGTAAAGCTAGCCGCATTCCAGCTAAAGGGTGAATCCCAAGTGTGGTTCGATTAGGTCATAGCCTCAAGGAACTTGAAGGCAATGACATAGAAGACTTTCGTGAACTCTTCATGGGCAAGTATTTCCCGGCTTCTGCACGACATGCAATGGCTCAAGAGTTCCTAGAACTAAAACAAGGAACGATGACGGTGCTCAAATACGTGACTACGTTCACTGAATTAGCACGTTTCGTGGATGACTATATAGCCATAGATATGGCCAAAGTGAGAAAATTTGAGGATGATCTGAAATTGTCCATTCGGGGTAAAATTGTGGGACTTCTCCTACAGGACTTGAAATCGATGGTCGAACTCAGAACGCCCGAACATACCTCTAGTCGTTTACATGTTTAGGTATTTTGTAGCAGTTAAATTGAATTTTTCGTAATTTAAATGTGAAACATGGAAATCGAGGAACCCGGAAATTGTATAAAGACATAAGGACAAAACTATAATTTGTCAAAAGTGAGCACAAAAGCTATGTAAGACAAGATGAGGAGGCCAAAGTGAAATAATATAAAGTATAGTGCAATAAATAGAAAGTTTGAGACCTATGTGGCCAAACTATAAAGATTAAGTATAAAAGAGTCGAGACAACAAAAAATATCTCATATTTCGGGTCTCCAAAGAGAGCAAACCTTGAAGGCCAAAGGGATGAAGAGAGAAGAAGAGGAAGAAGAAGGAGCCAAGAAGAAAAGTATGGAATTCTATGGTTTTGTAAGGATTTCTATGAGTTTTGACTTTGAATATGGAATCATGTGTATTTTGGACTTTGGTAGAGATTTTTATGGGTTCTAAACCCAGGGTTTAGTTTGGAATTGATCCTAACTCTAGGTTTGAATGAAATTGAGTTGAAAACTCTAGCTTACATTATAAGCATGGAATCCCCTTAATCTCTATGTTTTGTATAAGAACAGGACTTGGTATGGGTTCTGGACTTCACTCCAGGGCTTGGGTATGTGAAGCCTCTAAACCACCACTACAAGATGAATATGGAGTGGTTTTGATGCATATTGAGCATCGAGTGGATTTGGGTGGAACTATATGGAAAGGAAGAAAAACACATATTAAGGAAGTGTTACTTGTTTTTCTGTTTTGACCGTGATTGTATTCTGGCCATAGCAGGTCATTTCTTATTCGATTTGAGTGATTCAAGTTGCTGATTAAGCTAGGCACTTCAAAATTAAACCACCCTGAAATAGCTATCTTCGAATTCTCACTCTTTGTGGCCCAAAAATTCAATCAAGAGTATGTTCAATAATTTACCTTAGTTTGATCATGAGTAATTAAGGTTGTTTAGGACATAACTCGAGTTTTGGTGCTCCGATTTTGGTGATTCCAGTTGGAGAAGAACGCTTAGCACCTTAGATTCAAATTAATACAAAGAACTAGTGTCAGGTATGAGTTAAGACCTCAGAAAGATGAGTATTACAAACTATCCCTAGTGTAAAATCAGTAAATTGACTAGTTTGGCATAGAAAATACCATAACTTTTTAGTTTGGATGATCCAGTGGAATGATTCCAATTTCTAAGTAAAATAGGTTAAATGGAGGAATGAGAATAGCGAATGATGTGTGAATACACCGGCAATCATCTGTACCAAGTATCACAGAAATCTTAGTATGGAGACTAGGCATGAAGCATGAAACATGAACATGAACATAAAAAGCAATATGTCATGAACCGCAGGGAATGTGATAAAAAGATAGGTTATGAGTTCACCAAGATATATGATAGTATGACTACCTAGGACCGAAGAGTGAATTTGTGGAATTTTATATGAAATTCCTCCTTGAGCTAGGGTTTGAGGTGTTAGGGAGTGTGATTACTTGTTAGGAGTATGGAATCTTCCCCTTTGAGGATGGATTGTAGAATTTATATGGATATGGAAGTTTGGTTTATTACTCTTTTAGGAGTGATTTGGGGATTGATTGTAGGATGGTTTAATGCCATGTGTTTGGCATGTTTGATACCATATTGAGCTTATAATAAGTCGAAAATGACAAAGAGCGATGCTTCTTCTTTGCTATTCTTGATGCGGCAAGTTGCTGATTTTCTTCACGACTTGCAACATAAGCTCCTTCGTTAGGACTCGTTTTAAGGTGTTCTAGGACTCTATGGAAAGCCTTTGAGTCTAGAATCCATCCATGTATATCTTGATATAATATTGAGCTTATAATAAGTCCGAAAATGACAAAAGACAGTAGCTGCTGCTGCTATTGCAGGTGCTGCAAGTTGCTGATTTTCTTCACGGCTTGCAACTTGCATAACTCCTTCGTTAGGACTCCGTTTGGGGTGTTCTAGGACTCTATGGAAAGCCCTTTGAGTATAAAATCCATCCATATATAGATTGGTACAATATTGAGCTTATAATAAGTCCAAAAATGACAAAAAGACAGTTGCTCTTTGTATTGCGAGTCTTTGCAAGTTCTTGATTCCACGACTTGCAACTTGCATAACTCCTTCGTTAGGACTCCGTTTTGGGGACTCTATGGAAAGCTCTTTGAGTCTAGAATCCATCCATATATAGCTTGATACAATATTGAGCTTATAATAAGTCCGAAAATGACAAAATACAGTAGTTGCTGCTACTATTGCAGGTGCTGCAAGTTGCTGATTTTCTTCACGGCTTGCAACTTGTATAACTCCTTCGTTAGGACTCCGTTTTGGGTGTTCTTGGACTATATGGAAATCCCTTTTAGTCTAAAATCCATCCATATATAGTTTGATATAATATTGAGCTTATAATACACCTGAAAATGACAAAATACAGTAGCTGCTGTTGCTCTTGCGAGTCTTTAAGTTGCGATTTTCTTCATAGCTTAGAAATTTGCATAACTCCTTCGATTGGGACTCCGTTTTGGGTGTTCTTGGACTACATGGAAAGAAATTTAGTCTAGAATCCATCCATATATAGATTGATACAATATTGAGCTTATATTACACCTGAAAATGACAAGACGGTAGGCGCTTTCTTTGTCTGCGGAGTCTTGCAGATTCTTTGATTTTCTTTATGGCTTGCAATTTGCATAACTCATTCGTTGGGACTCCGGGTTATGGGTATTCTTTGATTCGATGGAAAGCTCGTAGTCCTAGAATCTAACCATATGCTATTTAATGGCATTTGGTGCTACATCTTTTCTGAAAATTGAATTGTTGTACCAGTGTACTAATGTCGCTTGGTTAAAGTTAATTGGAATACATGGTAAGAAATGATGTAGATATAGACATAAGAAATAACAATATATATAGATTTAGTATAAAAAGGAGTATAGATAAGAAAAAGGGAATGCCACAGTATCCAAAGGAAGAGTAACATTCTTGTACTCCTACGGGGAGATAGGAGCAGTACGATGAAACGAAAAACATACAAGTATAGGAATGTATAGGTATAGGTCGTAAGATATGATAATTAGGTAAAGTACATGAAGATATAAGTTAACAAGATATAAGATGTTACAAGTAAGAGGACATGATATGAATGTAGAGTACTATGATATGAATATATATGATTCTCATACATAAACGAATAGATGGAACATGATAGGAACACATGAATGAGTAAGCATACATGATAAGAAATATAGAAAGTACATGAATGGCTAAATCATGATAGAAACGCATAAAGGATATGATGCATAAATGATATAAAAGGGATATGAATAGATAAAGATATATATATATATATATATATATATATATATATATATATATATATATATATATATATATATATATATATATATATATGAATATATAATTATAAGAGTACATAGATGCATTCATGATATATGATAGGATTACATATATGATACGAAGACAAGAAGCCAAATGATGAAAAGATATGAATATACGTATTGTAAAGAAATATGAGAACAACAATCTGAAGCTAAGAAATATGTGAAGGTATTACAGGCCAGAGGAAATAAATAATAGTGTATATCTCATCGAGTATACGTGATAACAATAGTTATTCGTAGTAGATGAGATATGTCACGAAAAATGTAATAAAATGGATTATGCCTTAGAACACAGTAGAGGGATAGGTGTCATGCCTATTAGGGAAAAATATAAGTCTGCGACATCTTGATCGGTTGGCGTTTGGGTTATTCTGTGTACGGGCCCTTATAGATGGTCATTATCTCGTCTGATGAGCAGCGTCTTCGGGCCCTTATAGACCACTGTTTCGCACAGTGAGTACAGCGCCTTCGGGCCCTTATAGTTTCCTTTATCCACTTCTAAGGTTTATGCAGACATGAAACATAAAACAAATGATTTGCATATGACATGTGAAAATATATTATATGATCTGAGAAGCATAGCACTGCTATGTGATGATAGGATGTAACATGAGATTATACGATCGACGTGATATATAAAAATGTATAGAATGTAAAATGATGCGAAAAGTTAATGAATGCGTATATGGAAAGTACAAAGTACGATTACACGAAAAGTATATGAACAAGTCTGATGCATGAAAGGGAAAGTAATGAAAGTATAACGGGAAAGCTTGATATATGAAAATGATGCGCGAAGCGGTACTTGAAGCGTACATGAATACGATTATATGATATGATGCAGCGATGTGGTGCATGAAAATAAAACATAACAAGCTGGTATAGTATATAACCATGAAAGTAATATATGTATACGAATATGACATACACGGAATAGGATGTGTAATATGAACCATTGAAAAGAGAATAGATCGAATGATGAGTCTTTAGAGATAAATAAATGATATGAAAGGTTATATGTCGAAGCGTCATGATAGAAGTGTACGTTATATGAAAATGAATAAAGTGTATTTGTTGAGACGATCATAGTTATTGAGGTAAGGTCCACGTAGCTATGTTTCCCACTAAGTGTAAAAGTAGCACGGGTTTTAATCCGATGTAGGTACAAACGAAGACAAAGGATAGAGGACGAGGACATCCCACATCGAGTGGCGAGCGACTTAGAGATAGGTGCTCACATACCTTCCGCCAATCTACGTATTTTTTGAATAGGTATAAGCTTTGTTTATTGATAAGTAATGAGACTCGGTGTATAGAACATAGACTATGGTGGTATGTATAATGTATATGTAAAAGAATTTTTTTATTATTACAGAAATTGTGCATATGAATGAGAAAACAGGTACAGGTGTCAACTCTGAGAAAGAAAAGGTTGAAGAGTCCCAGTCCCGAAGTGTGACACCCTCGCTTGACACCCCATCGGGTGCCGGGTTGGGGCGCCACAAGAACAACTATGACCATTGAGAGAGAAGTGGTTGACACACGGAACATCTGGGATGCGAGTGTTAAAAATAAGAAAAGGGAGAGCCAACCTTCTTCTAGCTCAGGAAAGAAATAGAGGAGTTATACTCCGCAAGGGTTTCAGGGACAGGGCCGCGGCTATCAAGGCCAAGGCCAGGGTCGATCATCGTAAGGTGGGAGACATTTCGGGGCGCCTAGCCAGCCAGTGTAGGGAACATGTTTCCATTGCCACCAGCTTAGACACATGAGACGGGATTGCCCTCAAAGGCAGGGATCCTAGAGTTATGGGACACCCCAGTCCTAATCATTAGTGGGACGTTCATAGACTTAGTTTTTTCCTCCTTACTCCACTGGGCCAGGGGAACCAGTATCTATCCCAAGGCGTTACAGAAGCCCTACCATTTCACGATCGGTAGGATGGACCCGGGGCAAGGGGTCGGAGTCGGGGTCGAGCCGGGCTCCTGGCCAGAGACTGGGACCTAGGGGCTTGTTTACGCCATCACACTGCAAGATGTGCTTACAGATTAGTCATTTATTCAGGGTACATTTATGCTCCTTCGCTTATGGGCAAGAGTACTATTTGATTCGGGTGCATCACATTCTTTTATCGTTGCATCATGTGTGGATGCTTTGGGCTTAGAGGTTAAAACCTTGGAAAATCCGTTGTATGTGCATTCTCCTCTAGGAACTAGGGTGAGTGTTTATTAGATATGTTGGGATTCTGAGTTAGTGATCTCAGGGATTTTGCTCACTGTGGACCTTCGGGTCATAGACATGTCGGAGTTTGATGTCATCCTTGAGATGGATTGGTTGATGGCACACCGAGTTGTCATTGATCATGATCCTAGGAGGGTTACTGCCTACACACCGGATGACGTTTGTGCTATGTTTTAGGGGGATAAGCACAATGCTATGCCCCAAGCATTGTATGATTCTAGATGGCACGGGCAGTTGATGGGTTGACTAGCAAGCCTTACCCTGGAGAACGAGGCGAGATAGGAGTTAAGTCTACCTTGGGTGGTTTGTGAGTATGAGGACGTCTTTTCGAATGAACTACCGGGATTACCTCCGCATAGGGATGTAGACTTCACTATTGAGTTTCACCCTAGTACATCGCCTATTTTTATGACTCTACATAGAATGGCGCCTACTGAGTTGCAAGAACTCAAGGTCCAATTACATGAATTGTTGGACAGGGGTTTTAGTAGACCAAGCACTTCACCTTAGGGCGCTCCGGTGTTGTTTGCCAAGAAGAAGGACAAGACCCTTCGGCTCTACATAGATTATCAGTAGTTGAATAAGGTTACTATCAAGAATAGGTACCATTTGTCGAAGATTGATGATTTATTTGATCAACTGAGAAGGGCACGAGTTTACTCCAAGATAGATCTTTGCACCAGTTACCATTAATTGAGGGTTAGGGAGACATATATCCTTAAGACGACGTTCAGGATATGGTATGGGCATTTCAAGTTCACAGTGATGCCATTCGGATTGACGAATGCTCCAATGACATTCATGGATCTCATGCATAGGGTGTTCCAACCCTACTTAGATCAGTTTGTTGTGGTATTCGTTGACGACATCTTAATCTACTCCAAGTCGTAGGTGGAACATGAGGGTCACTTGAGGATTGTTATCTAGGCCTTGAGAGACCATAAGTTGTATGTCAAATTCAGTAAGTGTGAATTTTGGCTACTAAGGTGAGATTCTTAGGGCATGTGGGTCGGCTTCGGGTGTATCCGTGGACCCGGAGAAGGTTGAGGCAGTTATGAGTTGGGAGAGACCGAAGTCGGTCTTCGAGATATGCAGTTTCTTGGGATTGGCAGGTTATTACAGGAGGTTCATTGAGGACTTCTCCCGATTAGCTGCACCTATGACGAGATTGACCCGGAAGGAGGTCAAGTTTGAGTTGAATGACTTTTGTGAGAGGGCATTCTAGGAATTGAAGAGGAGGCTTACTTCAACTCCTATCCTGATAGTCCTGGAAAGGGGACAAAGGTACACAGTGTATTGTGATACCTCTAAGGACGGACTTGGATGTGTTTTGATGCAGTCCAGGAAAGTTGTGGCTTATGGTTCTCGGTAGTTGAAGAACCACGAGCGGAGTTACCCCACGCATGATATGGAGTTGGTGGCCATTGTCTTTGCCTTGAAGATTTGGCGCCACTATCTATACGGTTAACAGTTCGAGGTGTTTTCAGACCACAAGAGTCTGAAGTACATTTTCACATAGCGGGACCTCGGCTTGTGAGCGTAGTAGTGGATGGAGTATCCTAGAGAGTTATGAGTTCACTTTGCATTACCACCCCGTTAAGGCAAATGTGGTGAAGCGATACATGGCCCAGGAAGTCAAGGGAGTGTGTTGGCTAGTGTGGCTTCACAGGAGTGCGAGATGCTGAGATTATTGGGACAGTTTAGACATACTACGGGGTCGGGCTCGAAGATACTGAGGGAGTTAAGGGCTACGCCTTCCCCTGCGGCCCAGTGATCAGTCCCAGGGATGAACACGAGATATCGTTCGTCGGGGCCCAGGGTATGGTAGAAGTGCATGTGACGGAGAATTTGGGCCATTCACCGCGGATAGTAGTCTTCGATTATGGGGAAGAGTTGTGGTTCCTGTCGGCGGATTGTAGAGAGGGAGATCCTCGGAGATTCCATTACTCTTGTTTTGTTGTGCATCCAGGTGGCACAAAGATGTACCATGATCTTCGTCGCCAATGTTACTAGAGTGGGAAGAAGAAACACGTTGGAGATTATGTTCGTCGATGTCTCACGTGTCGTAGATAAAAATTTGAACTTATGGTGGCAAGATTACTCCGGTTGTTGGAGTAGGCGAGTGGAAATTAGAGACATGTCACAATGGACTTTGATCCACTTACCGCAGACATCGCGAGGGCATGACGAGGTGTGAACGATGAAGTGGACGAAACATTAAGTCGGCACACTTTTGGTTGTCTGAATGACCTTCACTCTGGGGAATTATACCGGGTTGTGCGTCACGAGGAAGTTGATAGGTTACATGGGTACCAGTGTTCATAGTATCGAATGGGATCGGGTTTACGACTCGACTACGGAGGTTTCGATGAGTCATGGGGCCGTGATTGATGATAAGCACAACCTTTCATCCCCCAGGCGGACAGTCAGTCAGAGAGGACCATCCAGACTTTAGAGGACATGCTACTGGCATGCGTCCTTTATCTCAAGGGTAGCTGGGAAGAACATTTACCCTTAGTAGAATTCGCCTACAACAATAGTTATCGAATGAGCATACAGATGTATCACCTATCGAGGAGCCTTATATGGGAGGTAAAATTAATCGATCTTCGAGTTTGTTAATGGTGGAAGAGAGACACCACGGGTCCAAAATTGGTTGGAGACACCTCTGAGAAGGTGGATTTGATATGAAAGTGTCTTCTCACGGCTTAAAGCCGGTAGAAGAGCTACGTCGACAGATGGCGGCGACCTCTGGAGTTTGAGGTAGGTGATCATGTCTTCTTGAAGGTGATGCCTGAGAGAGGAGTGGTCAGGTTCGGTAAGCGGGGAAAGCTATCGCCGAGGTATATTGGGCCCTTCGAGGTACTCGAGAGGGTAGGTACGGTTTCATACCGGTTGGCTTTACTGCCAAGTTTATCGAGTGTTCATGCGGTATTCCATGTCTCCATGCTTTGGAAGTACACCCTAGATCCGATTCATGTGGTGGATTGGGGAGAGTTTGTGGTTTATGCGAATGGAACCTTCGAGGAGGGATCGGTACGTATCATGGATAGTTGGGATCAGGTTTTGCGAAGCAAGACTGCGAGGCTAGTAAAAGTGTTATAGTAGCACCGAAGAATGGAGGAGGCAACATGGAAATGTGAAGATATTATGAGTGCCAACTATCCCTTCTTGTTTAGGAAGAAGGTATGTTTTTAGTCATTGATATTAAATGATTGTTGCATATGCATGTGGTTGTATGTGTTGTGTGTTGGAATTTCAGGACGAAATTCTTTTGGGGGGGGGGGGGGTGAATGTAAAACCCGAGAAAAATCAAATTTTTTTGAAAAATGGCAAAACGGTAATTTGTTGTTATAGTACAGGTTGAAAACCTAAAAATTTTATAGATCTCGGATGATAAAACGAACCTCACTGTTGGATTCTTCTTACGAAATCTAGTTACCCAGACGAATTTCGTTGAATTCTGAGACAATCAAAATTTTGCATTTTTCGGGATGAGGGTGTCTAGTGACTCTCAGGGATAAGATTTTTATGAAAATCTCAGAAGTTAGGAAATAACTTGATTTAAGTTCATGGAAAATAATTTGAACTTGAACTAAGACAAAATGAATCGCTTCGGGCCAAAATCGGACCAGAGCAAGTGTGGACACGTGGCGCGACGTGGGCCATGACTTAAGTTGTAAGACAAAAAAGGACTTAGGGCAGGACAAGACTTCATTTTTCCTTATGGTTCACATGAGAGTGAGAGAAGAGGGAAAGAGGAGAGCCAAGAACTTCCTTCCAAGATCTACGGAGTTCCGTCGGTTGAAGTTCGTCGGGCCAAGAACGAAAGTTCATAGCATAGACGAGGGCTAAGCATGGGTACCGAAAATGCGGGATTTCGCCGAGGATCCAAACGAGGAGTTTGGGAAATCAAAGGTTTCGGGTTTAGGAAGTGTCCACGAGGTTTCCTAGGGTTTCTTCTACGCTCCAAGAGGTAGGGAATTCTTCCTACTTGGGTTTATTTTCCATTTTTTGGTTGGAAATGGTTGGATGTTCAAGTTCCTGTAGGGCGTCCTTTGCCTAGGTGAGCTAAGCTTCTCCTAGGCGAGGACACGGGGTCTCCAGGAAGAAAGAATCTTCGCCTAAGTGAAAGGGTTCGCTTAGGCGAACCCGAGGATAGGAATTTTGAGGTTTCTGGTCCGCCTAGGCGAAGGTAGGCTACGCCTAGGCGTGCCTGTACTGTGTGGAGGCCTGTGTTCATGGCCTGTTTTGGGTCAGTTTCGTGGCCCGGTTTGTGATTGTTTGTGGCTTTCTACGAGGCAATTGTATGACTTGTTTGAGAGTGTCATTGCTTAACTAAGAGTGACATGTTTGGATGTCAATATATGTGTTCTAATGTATTGGAATATGATGAGTTTATATGTGCAAATGGCCATTACATGGTTTGATTGTGTGTGTGTCATTGCTTGAACATAGAATGACATGTTGTCTATGGATGTTGATATATGCGTGCATAATATATTGAGATGAATGAAATGTATTATGGAAGTCATATGCGAGGAGTGATGTGATTGTCATGTACACGGTGAGTGGTGTGGATTATGTTGTCCATGTAGCATTCATTATACATATGACATGATATAACATGCAATGGCGCATTGCATTGCATATGCACAGGGACATCGCATTGAATGGGTGTGAGTGCATGGTTGAAAATCAATACCGTGTTTGGTGATTGATTGCGTGGGCTTGATCAAGTGGGACGAAGTCAAACAGAGTCGCACGGTTGAATAGAGTGGTAAAGAAAACGTGTGTTGGGTAACAACAAGCAGGGATAGATACCTCCTTGGGTGAAAGACTTGGTAGTTGTGGTTAGACATAATTCCAACTGTGAAAGCCCTTGAAAGTGTCTAGGTGTGTGAAGCCTACGGTGCGACACAAAAAATTCACTACCCACAAAAAGACACATGAGTTTTGTATATAAATGATCATTAAAGTGTAACATCCAAAAAGCTTCTGGTTTGAAAACAAATGAATCTGTTTTGTAAAATGATCATTGGATTTAATCCATAAATTTTGGATTTGATCACGTATGGGCTTTAGCATTGTGTGATAGGAGTTGGTAAGGACTCGGGTGTGATGGGAGTCAGTAAGGACTCGAGGCATGGTACATGATTGAGTCTCATCTCATTTCATGGCATGACATGTAGGATTCCATTGTAGAAATTGCATGTTATTACTTGGAATGTGAATGTGAATGTGTGGAACATGACCATTGCATGTGCACTTAGGTAGGGAGTAACCTCTGTAGGAAATATTCTACACTGGGCGTGGCTCACCCTGTATGGGAAATCATTTCATGTGTAGGGTGTACACCGGTGGACGACGCTCATTCGAGACCAAAATTGTGAAGAAGGCCAACATGTGGCTTTGAATATTTTTTGTAAAAAAAAACTTTGGAACAATCTAGTTCCGGTATGTAATAATGGTAAGAGAGTCGTGATCAAACTCTTACGGACTGTTTTAAATGTAATTTCACGTATTTTTAACTTAAATATGGATGGATGGATCCCGATGAATGGGACCTAATTAGGTGGTATTGAGTTACTCGGTATCCACAGGTATTTGATACCAGTTTGGTATCAAAGCTTAGGTATACGATTACCTAAGGTAGTATTTCCGCGGGTTGATGGTTGGTCAACAGACCCCCAGGTTTTTTGGTGTCATACAACCAATCGACTAAGGTTAATGCAACCAGTTAAGATGAAACTTTTAAAATTGCTACTGAATGATGGTCCAACCGGTCAACTAAGACTTAGTTAACCGAACAACTAAAACGTAACTTTTCAAGTGTGGAACAGAGTGGTTGATCGATCGGTCGACTAATGCTTAATTAACCGATCGACACAACCAAAACTTTCAAAATTGCTACATAATGGAAATGCAACTAGCCACCTAAGAGTTAGTTAGTTGGTCGATTGAGACATCACTTTAAAAACTGCAACATAACAAGAAACTCAAAATGCATTGGCAATAAACTATTATAATGATTACAAACACATTGTCCTTAGTTATTCCCAAATAAAATGTCACTTTGTTTGCATAATTCTGTTAATTACAATAACTCTAGAAAAAACATAACCTTATAATAATTTTATAAGTATATAAAAAGGAAACACATCCCAATCTTCATGACTTCACTACTTGTATGGATTGATAAACTTAGTCCGCTCTTTATTATGCACGTCCAAGGGAATTTCAACTGCAAGTTGCAATCTATACAAGAGCATTTTATCCTATTAAAAAGAAGCACATATAAAGATTAGTAATGTCTACCTTCATTGAGTATGGAAGTTTGTATATAGTTAAAAATAATCGAACAAGAAGATTATCGCATCAATCGATTGAACAAATGTGGAACTATTCCATATACTTAAGAAGAAATGTTCATCTTAGTATTTTGTATTGCGTTACCAAATGTTCGGTTATTTGAAACATGTCACCAATATTATTTGAGTCATAGATCAAATGAAACTAATTGTAATGAGCCTCAATTGTTTTATGGTAAGGTTTGTACCCAACTTTAACTAAGATAATACCCAATGTTCATCTCAATAGTACCCAATGTTCATCTTAATAGTACCCAACGTTCATCATGCTAGTTCCCAAATGTTTACTCATAAGAGACTTAAGTTTAAACCAAGTGAGTTTACATAGTTAACTATGGTAGTACCTATGATTGACTTAGGAAGTACATACATTACATTTATATAATGCCCAAGATTTACAGTGGTTGTACTCCAATTTTTACCAAGTGTGCATAAAGGTAGTACTTCAAGTTAACATGTATAGTACAAATAGTACATAATGGTTGTACCCAAGAGGAACTCATATCGTACTTAATGTTTATACTAAGTGAGTTTACATAATTGACTTTGGTAGTTTCTAGGGTTTACCTGAGTAGTACCCACAATATATTTCTATAGTGCCTAAGGGCTATATAAAGTTGTACATAAGGTTTTACCTAATGTACATAAAGGTTGTACCTCATGTTAACAAGTGTAGTACCCAAAGGACATTATGGTATTACCTATAGTACATAATGGTTGTACCCAAGGTTAACTCATATCATTCATAAGGTTAATAGTACATTTAATAACAAAATTGATTATAGTTGTACCTAATGTTTACCTGGGTAGTACCCATAGTATATTTCTAAGGATTTAGCCAATGTTCACACAAGTAGTACTCAACGTGTATATGTGTAATACCTAACGAACATAATGATATAACTCAAGGTTTACTAAGACAGTTGATGAGGTTTACTAGGATAGTATTTAAGGCTTACATAGGATGCAACCACAATACAAATTGTTAGTGCCCAACGTTGACTAAAGCAGTACCTAAGGTCTACTATTAAACCCATTGTTAACACAAGTTGCACCTAATGTTTACATGGGTTGTACCCATAATACATTCCAGTAGTACTCATAGTACATTTCGGTAATGCCCAATATTTTGCTGCAAAAAAAAAAAAACACAACTTGAAACAAATAACCATTTTATCGCTGCATTTTCATAAATATTAGTATACCTCAATAACATTGCCTCAACAAAACACAACATGAAACCAAAATAACCATTTTAACACTGTTTTTTCAAAAATTTTAAACCCTTCCCCATTTCCCATTTTCATACCCATATCTTGGCTTTTAACCATGGTAACCCACATTCAATGTATTCATCTCATACATATTGACTATAAAACATAAACAATATATGACCGATTTTGAAGTTTTTTTTTCCTAAAAATACAGTGTTCATTAGAGAGAGAAGAGTTTACCTGAAATTAGAGTTGTTGGGGACGAAAGCAACCCTTAAAGCTTTAGAATCAATGGAGATTGAGTTCCAACAGAAGACACTTCTAGTATAGAGAGAGAGAGAGAGAGAGAGAGAGAGAGAGAGAGAGAAAGGGGGGGTTGAAGTTGGATACAAGTGATTTTGGCTCTCTCTTAGGTCGTGTTTAGAGGGAAAGGTTGAAGTAGAGAGGGATGGGTTTATAGGAATTTCAGGCTAGGGCTTTGTTTGGGAAGATGGGTATTTGAATCAAAACAACAAGAGGGCAAATTAGGAAGAGAAAATGGTTTTGACACATGTGGGACTTCTTATCAAATATTTATTGTTATTTATCAAATTTTTTTTCTTAAAAGGGGACTAGGGCTAGGTTTGATGTTCTTTGGGCCTAAATTTTCAAATAAATTGTTGTGGGGACCCCATAGCATAGTTTTCCCTAAATATTTAGCATGCTCTAATCTGCCCATCTACATCATGTCTCTTTTTCAACATCCAAAAGGTGTAAAGACTCGATTGGAGAAGATCCAGAGATATGGGGTAGAGGCTCTTTGGAAAAGAAAATCCACCTAGTTAGTTGGGACATAATGTGCTTTGCTAAAGAGAGTGGTGGGTTGGGAATTCGAAACCTTTCAATTGTTAACAGAGCATTACTAGGCAAATGGGTATGGAGATTTGTGGAGGAGGGGTACTCCATTTAGAAATATGTTATGGTTGTGGAGAATCGTGGAAGAGGGGTACTCCATTTGGAAAGATGTAATCAAGATAAAATACCAAGTTGAGGAAGGAGATTGGTTCACAAAAAACTCAAGGGGAAGTCGTGGGGTGGGGCTTTAGAAAGACATAAGCAAGGAAAACATGCAATTAAAGCTGAACTGCTCTTGTGCCCTAGGGGATGGCAACATAATTTGTTTATGGGAGGATTGTTGGTGTAGTATGAGTGATCTTTGAGAGAGGTTTTCCCAGCCTTGTATAGGCTAGTTGATCTGAAAGGGGTGAGGGTTGCTTATGTTTTGGATAATGGAATGGGAGAGGAGGCTTGGAATCCCAGCTTTATCATTCCTTTGAATGATTGGGAGGTAGATGATGCCCATAGCTTCTTGGGCATACTAAATAGAAAAAATTTAAAGCAGGGGAAAAGAGACGGACTATTCTAGAAAAGGGATAAAAAGGGGTTGTACACTATCAAGGCTAATGTGGCTTTCTTGGAGGATAAATTTGGAAGGACGGTGATGGGTGTAAAACTCATCTATGTTTTGAGTTCATTTCACATGCTATTTTGAGCATTTTATATTCATATTCATGTAAAACTCATAACATTTCCTATAAACTTGGTTTTGTTAATTCTTGGTGAAAAGCAAGTGATTTGGCAAGAAATGTGCAATATATTTCTAAAAGAAGAGTCAACCGGGTATCTCACAGCGGCGTCATTGGGAAGATGAATTTTTCTGTACCAGTTGGAACATCAAATGGTTTCCCTAAATAGTTTGCATTACGTTAGTCTTCAACGATATAGCAGCCTAAAAATACTCTCTTGGTTTCATAACATGTTCAGGATGTAAAATAAATTAAATTATATTTTTTCGGCTTTTAAATGGACGAAAACGAAAAATGATACAAACCTGAAAATTTTACAGGAGTCAAATAAATTTGGTAAAAATATCAAATAAGGACCTAAGGGTCATAAATGAAAAATGTAAGTGCCAAAGTATAAATGAAATGAGATGAAGTGAAAATGAAGGTGAAATGAAGCTTTAAAGTGAGAAAAATGGGAATTAGTGTGTAGCCAAACAAGGCTTAGTGAAGGATTTGGATTAAAAGACCAAGTATTGGTCTTTGAGAGACATTTCTCTCATTCCTCTCATTCTCTCATCTCAACTCTCTCTCACGCATGAACTCCTCTCTCAAACCCTCATCTCCCACACATTCCATTTTGAGAACCGAAAATCAGTGGAAATTGTCTCATTCTTCCAGCCGTTGATCTCTTGTCTAAGCCCTAACCGATTAAGCACAAACCTGCGACAAAACGTGGAATTAGATCTATGGTGAAGCGTTTATTTGAGTCAGCGAAAAAACTAGGGTTTTCGTCCCTTCTTGCAAGGTAAGTGTAACTCTAGTCTAGATGCATGGAAAAGCTAGAGTATTGGGGTAGAAATCAACCATAACTGGAAACCCTAGAATGGCCGACTGATATTTTCTTGTTTTTGTCGTGTTTGTGTTGGAATAGGAGTCGGAGAAGATAAAGTCTGAGTTAAGATCAAGACTGAAAGGAAAAGAGACCAGAACCGACTCTTTTTGGTTTGTTCTCTTATTTATCTCCTCATTTCAAGTTTTATGTTGTTCCAAAAACAAATCTGCATTGTTCTGTATCAACATGAATGTGTGCTCTATTTGGAACAAAAAATGAGATGTTTTGAGTTGTGTAAAGTGATTTCGAATGCATCATCAAGAAAATTTCATGTGTGTTCTATTAAGAACCGCAAATGGACTGATTTAGTGTTGGCTAATTATTTTCAAGTGGATTAAACATGAAAAATGGGAAAAGAAAACGAAAACAGAGAATGTAAGAAATTTTCGCAAACCTGCGAAATTTAATTGATGTTAAATTCCAGATTAACTTAATTATTATTAAATTTTATTTACAAAAAAAACTTGATTAGAGTTAATTTTTCAATATAAATATTTACCCTAACTTAATTTTAACTATCTTTCATAAAGTAGTACAAAAAATTGTTCTCAAAATAAAATTAATTACCAAGACTTAAATTGATGTCACAAAAAAAATTACCGAGACTTAAATGTAAATAAAATTTGACTATAAATTCATATCGACTTAATTAAAGTTATGATTCACTTGCAAAAACCCTATTAAGTTATATAAAATAAAATATTTTTAGGATTTTTTATTGTGTATGACAGTATGATAAAAACATAGAGGTTATGTTTGACTTAGAAAATTTAAGAAAAAAATACAAGAGAATCAAAACAAATAAATAAAATGTAGGAGGATAAAACAAAAGAAAATAAAAATATAGTTAAATCCAATATAATAATAATATTATTATTATTATTATTTGCTATTTCAAACATATTTTATGTATTTGCCATGAAACATGACTCAATGGTCAAGGATTGGACTAAGGAAATAAGGTATCGTATCGGATTCGAGTTTTCATGAAAACAGAATATTATGACGTTATAATACAACGTGATTAGATGTCAAAAAACATATTTTATTTATTTTAATTTATAGATAACAAATTAAATAATTTAAAAATATGTAAATTTGCAAGAAATTTGAATTGTATTTTATTTTCTTCAAGGTCTTTCATTACACAGCCAAATATAAAAGTTTTTTTTTTTTTTTTATCATTTTGTGTCTTTCTTTAATACTTTCAAGAAACCAAACATATCCATAAAGTTTTAGTAAAAGGAAAATATGACATTCTAATTAAAAAAAAAGGTCCACTTCAATTGACGATACATTCCTAATATATCAAATTGTATTAAAAATAAAAAATTGAACATTTAGTATAATATTAGCCTCTAAATTATTAAGACTGAGCCATCCATCTATATATGACCTCCTCACATAGGCAAATTCTCAAAATAGAAGAATTTTGTAGCCATTTTCTTTCTAAACCTTCCATAAGGATGCTAGTACATGAAATACCCATTAGAATTAAGATCGACAAGTCATTTTTGGTCCACAAACATGAATCTACAGCCAATATGTAGAGATAGAGATGCGTAAATATATAATAATAATTTTTCAATCAACTTCTTCTGTTTGTAAAATAAGTATAAATACAGCCAAATTCTTTGATTGTAACTGGTTTCCTATCTAGTTACTCTATGTATATATGTATGATGATTTGCTTTTTCTGTAAATTTTAGTAGTAACTAAGTATGTAACCCCCATCAAAAAGGAAGATAAAAGAACCAAAAAGGGAAAAGCAGAATAGAACTTGCTTACTCTGGTTCTGAGGATGAAGATTCAGTCATCATCATCATCATCTTCATCTTCATAAGATGCAGTTGCAATAGCTAGAATGTGGTCATCATAATAAGCAGAACATAACAGAATAGAACTTGCTTACTCTGGTTCTGAGGATGAGGATGAGGATGAGGATGAGGATGAAGATTCAGTCATCATCATCATCATCTTCATCATCATCATATGCAGTTGCAATAGCTAGAATGTGGTAATCATAATAGGCCCAGGGGGCCTGGAAATCCGTGATCCGCTCACAAGTTCTTAAAGGTGTTTTACACCTAGTATCCTAAGGCCAACTAGTCTGGAAATTACTAACCTAAAGCTCATTACATGGGGTAGGTAGAAAGCTTAATGAGGTTGAATATTGCACTAATCCATGCATTGTAATTCTGAAAAATAAAGTTCTTGGTGTTCTTGTGAAGATGGTGAAAATCATGCAAGTTTAGAGGAGCTATGAGATAAAAATATGAAATAAGCCAAGTTTGGAGGGAAGCTTAAGATGTTCAATGAAAAAGAAGGAGTTATGAAAAATGATGAACAATTAGTGGATAAAAAAGGAAAATGTGTATGTTTTGGGTAAACTAAAGCCTAAATGATCTATTTAACTACCCTTACCTAAGCCATACACTACAAGCTATATAAAGACCTATTTGATCCTAAAAGTTGTGTATAGCCTACATCAGTGGAGAGTGATATGCCCAACAAGCCTATGAAGTCTTACACACTCACCATGTGAGTGAGAGATCCACATTCCACTCATATTCATCTAATTCCATCCGAACTGAAATTGACCAAAGAGGGGAAGACCACACACACACTTTTGAGAACTTTGGTTTAGGTTGTTCAACCCATGGTTAGTCTGTTATTTTTTGAAAAAGGCAATCTCAAAGTTTTCTTTGTGTTGTATGAAGGTTAGATCCTTGAGGCAATTTATCATATATTATCTCAATTTCATGCTCAACATACTTGTTTTGTTTTTTTAATTAAAGGGAAATAGTCTTGTTCTTTGCTTGAGGACAAGAAAAATGTCAAATTTTGGGGTATTTGATAGGTTCTTTTCATACATTCTTTTATACCATTAATCACCTATCATTCATATGCTTTTATGGTGTTTTTAACAGCTATAATGTTTAATTTTATCATCTTATGACTCTAGGAACATTTTGAAGCAAAGAGAGTATAAAGAGGGCTAAAATTATGAATTTCTGGGTTGTACCATGACCTCCCATGGCTTCAAGCATGATATGGATGGATTCTACACCTTCCAAGCTTTTCAAGGAGTCTAAGATCACCCAATTCGGAGTTCGAATAAAAAAGATAGAGCCTCGTGAAGTCAAGAGAGGATTTTCCAAAACACCACATACAACACCCCTTAATTTTTGTGCATTTTCAATCTACCTAGTGGCCTCCAATGACTCTAAGCTTGATATAGATAGATTATACTCTCTTAGCTTTCCGTAGAGACCAAAATCATTGCATTTGGAGGTCGGATAAGAGAGTTATGATCATTTGAAGTCAGAAGGTGCTCGCCACAACGGGCTATTGTCTGTCAGGAATTCGCGAGGCAAAGGTGCCCGCCTACAGCGAACCGGGAAACATGCAAAGAAGAAAATCCACCGGTTCGCCGAGGCGACGAGCCTTGCCTCTGGCCAAGGACGCCAGCCTTGCAAAAAATTAGCCATTTTTGACCATTTTTTTTGCCCTTTAAAGGCCCATTTCCTAGCCTATAAATCTTGTGGGTTCTTAAACTTGAAGGAAGTTCGATTGCCAAGGAGAACACCTCTTAGGTTTCTCCTTCTTCTTTGGATCTATTCTCTAGGGTTTTTGATTTTGTTCCTTACTTTGAATTTGGAGCCGATATTGGAAGATCTGAACTCATTAGAGGAGCTTCTTGCAATTGTTTGTGTAGTTTGAGACCTAATTTCATTCTTCATTTGTTTCAGATTCTAAACTCTACTCTCTTTGTCAATATTTCATTATTATGTTATCTTAAATATGATTTTGTTGGATTACTTGTTTGCAATGAGTGGCTAAACATCCTCTAGGGTTGATTGTTGAAGTTGATGTTTGATTTATATATTTTTAGAATGGTTTTGTAAATACATGTTTGTGTGGATGTTAGTTGGTGTAGTTCTTCGGATTATTATGTTTTTAACTAATTAATCCATATTGAGAGTTGGGTCTTCGAGCCCCATACTAAGGCCTTCTTGGTGACGCTTGGATTACGCCCTAAAATATGGTCCCAGGTCTCTTAAAGTGTGAATTAGTTAATTGAAATACTAATTGACCTAATCAAAGAAGTTTAGGGAATTGGGAATACCTAGTACTAGATTAGATTTCATTAGGAGTAGTACCATCTCAGCATTATGTGAGGATCGTATGGACCCAGAGGTGATTGATCCGAGCGATGTCTAAGTAGTCCTATTGTATGGACCGAGAGGTGACCAATAGGATTCCCAATGAAAGCATTGCCTTATAAAAGTATCATGCTTAATGACATAGATGGACCGAAAGGAGAATAGGGAGTTAGTGTGAGAAATTGAGGGGAGACACGAAAGTGTAAACCTCATGTCGGATTCCTTGGGATATGCATAAGTGTACGTTCACTTAATCAGGACTTAATGAATATAAACCATAAATGCACCAATGGAAACAATCAACCCTGGAATATTTCCTTTAGTTATATCCCCGATATTATCCCATTCCTTGTCAGTGGACATTGATCATACCCTACTTTGTTTTGTTTTATTTTGTTTTTAAAACATTTCTCCCCAAGTCATCGAGTCGCTCAAATAGTGAACGACTTCAGTAGTCAGGGTACTTGATCCTCGCTAAAACCACACATTTCCTGTGGGATCGATATCTAGATTTGTTAGTCCACTGCGAAAAATCGCTAACAAGTTTTTGACGCTGTTGCACGGGGAAAATTATTATAGGATCATCAAATATGTATGCTTTGTTATTAACTTGGATACTGTGTCATTTTCTAAAGTTTTTTAGTAAATTTGATTATATTTTTCTATCGAATGTATTACTTATTTGAAATTTGAATTAATAAAATTATTTCTCTTTTTTTTAAAAAAAAAAATCTTTTATAAAAGACCTAATCATGGTCAATTTCATAATCAAAACATCTTTGTACGTTTAATTTACAAAGAACTTAATTGATGTTAAATTCTAGATGAACTTAATTATTATTAAATTTTATTTACAAAAAAAACTTGATTAGAGTTAATTTTTCAATATAAATATTCACCCTAACTTAATTTTAACTATCTTTCGTAAAGAGGTACAAAAAATAGTTCTCAAAATCAAATTAATTACCAAGACTTAAATTGATGTCAAAAAAAAAATTTACCGAGACTTAAATGTAAATAAAATTTGACTATAAATTCATATCGACTTAATTAAAGTTATGATTCACTTGCAAAAACACTATTAAATTATATAAAATAAAATATTTATAGGATTTTTTATTGTGTATGACAGACTGACAGTATGATAAAAACATAGAGGTTATTGTTTGACTTAGAAAATTTAAGAAAAAATACAAGAGAATCAAAACAAATAAATAAAATGTAGGAGGGAAAAACAAAAGAAAATAAAAATATAGTTAAATCCAATATGATAATAATAATAATATTATTATTATTTGATATTTCAAACAATATTAACAAAAAAAAATTGAACATTTAGTATAATATTAGCCTCTAAATTATTAAGACTGAGCCATCCATCTATACATGAGTCATGACCTCCTCACATAGGCAAATTCTCAAAATAGAAGAATTTTGTAGCCATTTTCTTTCTAAACCTTCCATAAGGATGCTAATACATGAAATACCCATAATTAGAATTAAGATTGACAAGTCATTTTTGGTCCACAAACATGAATCTACAGCCAAAATGTAGAGATAGAGATGCCTAAATATATAATACTAATTTTTCAATCAACTTCTTCTGTTTGTAAAATATGTGTAAATACAGCCAAGTTCTTTGATTGTAACTGGTTTCCTATCTACTTATTATATGTATGATGATTTTCTTCTTCTGTAAATTTTAGTAGTAACTAGTATGTAAACCCCATTAAAAAGGAACAGAACAGAACAGAACTGAACTTGCTTACTCTGGTTCTGAGGATGAGGATGAAGATTCAGTCATCATCATCATCTTCATCTTCATCTTCATCTTCATCAGATGCAGTTGCAATAGCTAGAATGTGGTCATCATAACAGGTCCAGGGGGCCTGGAAATCGGTGATCCGCTCACAAGTTTCCTCGAGGTCACCATTAAGGTCAACGTATAAACAACCTACGAGGTTGAGGCGAGTAAGGGAGTTACAGTTGGTGAGAATGGCGTTGAGGCCGTGATCGCTGAAGCGGCCATAAGCAAGTTCAAGGCGGTTAAGGCCAGGCATTGTGTTGGCAATGGCCATAGCCTCCGTCTCGTCCAATGCTCTTCTAGTTCTAGCCCTTTCGGTCTCTTCCAGCTCCATAGGCGGCATATTCCTCTTCAACTGGATCAGGAACTTGCAACTCTTTCCCACTGCTTCAAGCCCTTTGTTCGTGATCTTCGAGCAGTAGCTGACGTCCAACACTGTCACTGTCGCTAGCGACTCTGCATGCTTCTCCATTATTCTGTCTGAGACATCGCTCATCGGAATCTCCAGCACCTTAAGGCATCTCACCCTGCAAGGTTATTCCATCCAATCAATCAATATTTGAACCAGAACAAAAAATGATTAGAATCATTAACAAAGTGCATATAAACAACAAGCTAACAACTCATATCACAACCAAAACTTCTTTCTGGAGAACTCAATGAGGACATTAGTAGTTCTATTGGCATTCACAGAAGTCTATGAATGAGTGTAACAGAACAAAGTTTTTAGCAGCAGCCATAAGATCAGACTGATAGTAGTAGTACCTGTATAATGTTACCCATTCTGCACAGGACAATGGCATGTTTCATATTTTATGGCACAAATAGCAGCAATTTTCTCAGATGTCCAGTCAAAATGATTTAGTCATGTTCTTCCTTTCCTCTTCCAACTCTCATGTTTTCATCAATAGACCGGATAATTAAACAGAATATGAATTTTCAGGTTCTATTTGTAAGTTTGTGCATGGGCTAAAGAAACACCATAAGGCTCGTTACATATTCTCTGTTTGTTTCCCAGGAAAGTAATTTAAATGCATGGAAAATGAAGGAACATATACAAGTAAAAGATCATGATGGTGAAGCCCGAATTGGTAATTGTTATTTATGCTCTGTTTAGCCAGTCCGAAAATGCATGCAAGATCACTTGCAAATTTACATATAAAATAAGGGTGGTATTCTATTCTTTGTTTGGATGCTTAGAAGATGTAAAAGCACTAAAAGGTGCAGCAATATAAACCCGGCATTTTCTTTCAATTCCCCAAGAACCAAATACGAGTAGTAGGGTTTTAATAATCAAGATGCAAGATTAAAAGAAAATAAGCCTTCACTTTCCCCAGGTTTTACCAGCAACCAAACAGATGCTAGAGATGGTTGATTTGGAATCTTTAACCCGCATTCTAATAATGAAATTAGTGCTAGTGGGCACCATAGACCTAAATATTTACTCCTGTTTGGTTATTTTGCCGAATGTACTGGAAGGAAAACAACTCATTATGCAGGAAGACAATAGAAACCCATTATTTCCCTAGTTTTCTTGGCAACCAACCAGGAAGGGAATGAAATGTCCAAACCACTCAGCTTAAAGGTCCACAGACTTCTATTCTGTCTATTAATCTCTGTTTGGTTCGCAAGAAAAAATGAATACAAAAGCACATCCAGAAATACAGAAAAATAGAAACGAGAACCCATTCTTTTCCATAGTTTGCTCAGATCCCAAGGACCAAGAAAGCATGGTAGAGCCCCCCACAAAAATCCAAATCAGGATGAATTTTCACAAATCCATTTGATTCAAAAATGGAATTTAAGAATACCCACTCAAAGTCAAGGAAAAGGAACGCAGAATCCATTTATTTTCCTCTATTTTCTTGGCATCCAACTAGGAGGGCGAGATTAGCCAGATTCTATGAGCAGCATATTGGTATAATTTATTGGGAACAGAGGAAAAAATAATCAAGCTTTCTTGCTGCTTGTTTTTCTTAAAACAAACTCAAAACTATCATCATCCAAAATGTAACCAACACTTTCTCAGTAATCAAAATATTCAAACCAGAACGAAAAATGATTAGGATCATTAACAAAGCTCATACAAACAACACGCAAACAACTCACATTACAACCAAAACTTTTGCTGGAGAAGACTATGAGTTCATTCGTAGTTTTTATTGGCATTCACAGACGTCAATGCTGAATGGTATATTCATAAATGCATCAGGGACATTCAGGAATGAGTGTACCAGAACAAAGTACCTGTATAATGATTTAGTCATTTTCTTCCTTTCCTCTTCCAACTCTCATGTTTCATTGTGCACAGGCTAAAGGGCCACCATAAGGCTAGTCATATATAATCTGTTTGGTTCCCAGGAAAGTGTTCCTAGGAAAGCAATTAAAATGCATGGAAAATGCAGGAACGTATACAAGTAGAGGATAAGTGTCCCCTATTATTTTGAGCATGATGGTGAAGTCCAGTTGGTCAGAAACCACAGTTTCAATTAGAAACTACAGTAAGGTTTAATCATCAAGAAAGGAAAGCAGGATTAAAAGAAAATAAACCCTTCACTTTCCCCGGAATTTACCAACAACCAAACAAACATGCTAGAGATAGTCAGTTTGTGTTGATTAACCCGCATTCTGATAATGAAATTAGTGCTAGAGGACACCATAAACCTGATTATCTACTCCTGTTTGGTTACTGTTGAATGTACAGAAAGGAAAATAACTAAATATGCAGAAAGAAAATAGAAACCCATTATTTCCCTAGTTTTCTTGGCAACCAAATGGGAACAGAATGAATTGTCCATACCACTCAGTTTAAAGGTCCATGGTCATCTATTCTTTGTTTGGTTCACCAGAAAACATGCATATAAAAGCACATTAAAAAATACAGAAAAATAGAAACAAACCCATTCTTTTCCTCAGTTTTCTCAGCACCTAAGGACCAAGAAAGCACAGTAGAGCGCCCCCCCCAAAAAAAAAAAAAAAATTCCAAATCAGGATGAATTTTCTCAGCTCCATTTGATTAAAAAATGGAACTCAAAGTCAAGGAAAAGGAATACAAAATCCCCGTTTTCTTGACACCAATAATAAGGCAAAGTTTGGCGGACTTCCATAACATATGAGTGTCTGTTTTTCAATCAAATAAAAGGAGCCCCGTCTGTTTGGCTGGCCAGAAAATTAAAAGAAAAAAAAAACATCAGTCAAAATCCTCCTTTTTTCCTCCCATTTCTAGGGCACCAAACAACTAAGGTTTCTTTGTTTCTAAACAAAGCATGCCTGGAACACCAAAATGATGCCATAGTTTTTCTCCAGTCTTCTAATCACCCCGAACCTCAGAAGTTTCTGACTAAGTAGACAAAAAAACAAAACAAAACAAAAAACAGAATAAACAAAAACACAAAAAAACAAAACAAAATAAACAAACAAACAAAAAACAACGACAAGAAGCTTTGTTCGGGTCCGAGAAAATGTAAAGCCACTCAAAGATCAAAATCCATAAACCCAAAACGGATTCATCATTTCTTCCATTTTCTCGGTACCCAACGGGAGCGCAGGAGTTATGGGTCCAAAAGCATTTAAATAATAAATAACAACGCCATCCTCTGTTTGGTTCCCAAACAATTTTTTCTCCATTTTATGGGCAGCCGAAAGATGCGACCGACTTCGAAAAGGCAAAAGAAGTTGTGCTCGAATCATAACAAAAACACAACTACATTGTCTGTTTGGCTCCCAAGAAAATTTTAAGTAAAACAACTGCAAAAACCCACAGACATGCCATTAACCATTTCCCCCGAATCCTCCCCAGCCAAACACCAACAAAAGCACTATCAAAACCCCCCAAAAACAACATAAAAAAAGTTCGAAAGAAAAAATAGAGAGAGAAACTGCAAAATAAAAAAAGAAGCGGTAGAAGCAAAACCACGGTCATGAGAAAGCCACCCTCTGGTTGGTTCTCGAGAAAAAACTTACGTGAACAGAAACCCACTCACATCCGATATAAACCAAACCAACCCACCATTTCCCTCAACTTCCCCACGTCCCAAACGCAAAAAACAAAAGCACTATCAAAACCCCAAAAAACAACAGAAAAAAACAGAAAAAAAAATTTAAGAAAAGAGAAATCACAAAGAAGCCGTACAAGCAAAGCCATGGTCGTGAGAAAGCTACCCCTGGTTGGTTCCGAGACAAAACTTACGTGAACAGAAACCCACTTACAAACCAACCCACCATTTCCCTCAACTTCCCCACGTCCCAAACGCAAAAAACAAAAGCACTATCAAAACCCCAAAAAACAACAGAAAAAAGATCAAAAAAATTAAGAAAAGAGAAATCGCAAATAAGCCGCAAAACCACGGTCATGAGAAAGCCACCCTCGGGTAGTTTCCCGAGAAAAAACTTACGTGAACAGAAACCCACTCGCAACCCATAAAAACCAAACCAACCCACCATATCCCTCAACCTCCCACGTCCCAAACACCACCAAAACAAACCCCAAAAAACTGTACCATAAAAGTACCAGTTAGCAGCAAAAGCAAAGCCGGAGTCGCCAAGTCTGTAAGCAGAGAGCCTCTTGCACATTCCCCGGCTACGGCGCACGAGTTTGCGGACCAGCGAGTCGACTCTGTCGAAGCAGCTCCAACGGCGGCACCAGTCCTCGACGTCGATCTCCGACCAGCAGTAGGGTCCGGCGACGGCCGACCACCATGATTTGCATACCAGAGGAATGGTCTGCAGCAGCTCCTCCACGGGGATACGGACCAGAATCAGAGCCAGTATCTCCGGGTTCAGCTCCTCCCACATCACCCTCGAAACAACGCCGTTTCTTCCGCCGCCGAAAGTCGCCCTTTTCTCCATTCTCCGATGTTTTTCCTTCTGTTATGAATACCATAAACTGCCTTGGGCCAGCTTTAAAAAGGTTTTTCCTTTGCTTCTATTATTATTTCTTTCAATTTTGGATTTTTTTTTAATTATTATCTATCATTTAATTCCATAAATAATACTGAATTAATAACATAAATGAAGATTTGTAATAGATTAGAGAAAAAGCTAATTATAGAGAACTGGGATAGTCTACAAGTATTAATTTATTTTCTATTAAAATTAAATTCATATCTTCACAATAAAAATAATCGGCTTTATCTTTAGGGGCTGCCCGAGTTTTTTCGATAACTCGTTTCCCCTGATTCTGCAAATTTGTTGTTAGGCGAAATGGATTTTGGTGGGTATGATTTTTTTTTTTTTCTTAAATCCAAAGCGAGTTCATGAATTTTCATATATAATAATAATGGAATAAAATAAGTCATAAACATATAATATTTTAATTATTTATATAAATGTATTAATGTTAATATGATTATAAAATAATAATTTTTTTTTAAATTTCTTTAATTCAGAACGTTGATACATTACAAAGCAAAGTGCTGAAATCATTATAGAATGACACGACATCTAAGGCCTATACTATATAAGTAAAATGATAAAAATAAGAAAAAATTGGAAAAAACCATTTTATTAAGAAAGAAAGTCGATGGAAAGGTAATTTCAAGCCAAGGAAAGCAAAAAAAAAAACCATTCTCTTTTGGAAAGAAAAAAAAATAAGGAATTATGGTTTCCGGACAAGAAAAGAGGAAGAAAAATATTTTCAAGTTTATCCTTCCTAAGAAAAAAAACCATTTAAAGCAACTTACATTGAAGGGTTATGGGAATTTTAAATTTATCATATTTGTATTATCCACCATCTCCCAATTAATTTTTTAAAAAGAATGTGAATGAGTATTAATTTAAATTAAAATTAAGCAAGAGGGCATGTGAATTTCTCATTCCCACTCTACAATTTTTTTTTTTTTTAAGTATGGGCAAGAATGGAAATGATTTAACTAAATGGGACTGGATTAGGATGAGATCACTATGTTTCTTGTAATATCGCTTTTAGTCAAAACGTTTTCTTTGTCAGAATTGGAAAAAGTAATTTTACAAGTTTTCTTGTACCATGTGGCATAAGTATAAAAAAGCTTTTATATCATTAAAATTTCAAAAATTATATTTAATATTTAATTATAAAAATAGGAATTTGAATTAATGAATAAACATATATAAATATTTATATTAATAAAAACTTAAATCTGAAGTGTTTAGGATTTTATAGGATCCAATCTTTTATGATTTTGGATAATTATGAAAATGATTATAATATGATTTAATGGTTAACGATATAATTAGATTTTTATAATGAATGTATTTTATTTTATTTTTTGACAAATGGAAATTGTATTTATTCAAAAAAAATCCATGCGGATAACATCTCTCAAAAAAGGAGGAGTGCAACTCCATTATCCAAGATCAGACAAAGAAACAGGCACCTTTGCTAGCTCGTGATCGGCTTGGTTCGCTGATTTATTCACGAAAGTAATTGCACAACCATTTAAGCTGTTCAGGAGGTACATGCGTCTTGCAATATCAGCCCCACAGTGGAGGAATAGAAGATTGGCGTATTGATGGCTCTCACTAGCAACTGAGAATCTGACTCGAAGATTATGTTGGCAAGGCCTTTATCTTTTATCCATAATAGAGCTTCTCGGCAACTTACGACTTCCGCTTCTAGTACATTATCGGATCCTGTCTTGTGCCCATTCTTTGCCCCTATCAATTCACCCTTCTCATTACGAATAATGTAGCCGAACCCTATCCGTTGGTTTTGTTTGGCTATAGCTGCATCAAAATTACACTTAAGAAAGCCACGTTTAGGAGGCTCCCATTTCTTCCTGTTTGTAGGAGTGTGGCTCACGTTTCTCGAATTCGACATGTTTGCTTGCTCCCATTGACGGAGAAGAGATAAGGGCGAAACACTGACCTGGTCCACCGGAAGGCATGGTTTTCTCCATAACTTCGCATTGCGCTGCTCCCAGATGCGCTAGTAGATCATCGTAGTCATTCTTTGGAGCTCCTCAAGTTGTATCTAGGTCCATGCCTGCCACCAATCACTGAAACAAGCTACCTGCCCTTGACACTCTCCAAAAGGAGATGACCTCCATATATTTTTTGTTGTAGCACATGTAAATAGAGCATGGAGGGTATCTTCTTGGTTACACATGCATGTCGAGCAAAGATTCTCCGCAATGATTAATTTTTGAAACAGTTTATCAGTCGTGGGGAATAAGCTTGCACATGCTCTCCACAGGAAATTTTTTACCTTCGGTGGGATGTTAAGGGACCATATCTTCATCCGCCATAAAGGGTCAGGGGTGGGTGAGTCCGCTTAGGGGTGAAGAAGAGAGGCTCTTATACCCACTCGACAAAGGTAGATGCCCTTGTCTTCCCCACCAACACCATTGATCATCGTTCTTCGAAGGCTATGGAACCAGATAATTAGCTTTGCCTATCCCGATCATTGAATCTTTCATTTAGTCTACACGCCCCAAATTGGTTGGTACCGTAATCGAGGGAGCTACTTATGGAAACTTCAAATTTCGTGGGGGTGGTGAGGTTTCTATATACCGATTATGTAAATCTGGAAGCCAAGGGTCCTGCCAAATTCTCACCTTTTCCCCTGTGCCAATTGTCCACTTCGTGCCCGTGTGAATGAGATTTTGCACTCCCATGATACTCCTCAAAACATAGCTAGGGTTTGCCTTAAGTTTTGCATCAAGGAAAGTTGAATCCAGGTAGTACCTTGCTTTGTACACCTTGGTTGCTAAAGATGTCGAGTTTGAAAGCAAACGCCACGCCTGTTTAGCTAAGAGAGCATAGTTCATTTGGTGGATCCTTTGAAACCCAATGCCACCCATTTTCTTGTCTAGGCAGAGTTTTGCCCATTTGGTCCACCCGATCCCTCTTCCGATCGAAGTTTTACATCCCCACCAATATGAGTTCATAATTTTTCTAACACGTCGCCAAGCGAATGGGGTATACAAAACACACTCATTACGTAAGACAGGATCATTTGGATTACTGTCTTCAGCATAATTTCCTTGCCAGCCCTTGATAGAAATCTCTTACTCCACCCTTGGATAGGTATTATAGGAATATAAAAAAAATTGAAGTGTTTTTTTTTTTAAACATCTCACAAGTAAGCCACAAAAAAAAAAAAACACTCTAAGGGTCAAGCTTACAAGACTCTCTTCTAGAAGTGTTTCTAGACCTAGAAACACTTTTAAGTGTTTTTTAAGATAAAAAAAGTGTTTTGTAACATTTTTAAAAGCGCTTTTGAAAGTTAAAAAAAAAAAACCACTTTGAATGTTTTTTGAAAAACACTTGGAGTGTTTTTTTGAAAACACTTGGAGTGTTTTTTTGAGAAGCATTTAGGAGGTGTTTTTTTTAAAAAAAAAAACATTTTAAAAGTTTTTGGATATTCCTAAAATACATACTTGTTTATCCTTAAATATCTATTTATTTTTCCTTAAAACATCTATTTTATTTATTTAAAAAATCCTATTAATATCATATTCTTTTAAAAACTCAAATAATTTAAATCATTTTGTAAACATTTTTTAAAATTTTTTTCTATAATCATAAAAAATATATTTTATACAAATAATTGTTTTAAGTTTTTATTAATACAAATTTTTGTACATGATTATTAATTAATCAAATTTTTTTGAAAGTATTTTTTATGATCATATGAATAATTATTTTAAGTTTTTATTAATACAAATGTTTGTATATGTTTATTCATTAGTTCAAATATTTTGTAATCATAAAAATAATTATTTTGGGTTTTTATAAATACAAATATTTATATATGTTTATTCATTAATTCACTTATTTAAGTAAATTTATTTTTATTTTTTACCGAAATATTTTTAAATTTTTTATAATGATAAAAATAGTTGATTTATGTTTTATTAATATGAATTTTTATATGTATTTATATACTTTTGTAATTTTAATGATATAAAAACGTTTTTATATATATGTGACATGTTACAAAAAACTTTTATAGAATCATTTTTTTGGATTCCTATAACAACGTTTCTAATAGAAATAATTATTTTATTCATTAATTATTTTAATGATATTTATATATGTTTATTCATTAATTCACTTATTTATGTAAAAACAAATTTTACCGAAATATTTTTAAATTTTTTATAATGATAAAAATAGTTGATTTATGTTTTATTAATATGAATTTTTTATATGTATTTATATACTTTTGTAATTTTAATGATATAAAAACGATTTTATACATATGTGACTTGTTACAAATTTTTTTTATAGAATCAGTTTTTCTGATTCCTATAAAAACGTTTCTAATAGAAGCCCTGTCAAAAAAAACGTTTTGGATAGAAGCCATGTTACAAGAAACCGTGCCAAACTAGTCCCAAGTATTTTTTAGGTTCAAAAGTATTTTTTCAAAATTATACCAAACCTCACTTCTAGAATGATTTAAGAGTGAATGGTATCGATTTTAGTTACTAACAAATCTATCCCAACTTAATCTTTATCTACTTATTAATATAGACATTCGCAATAATCATCGTACCAATTATTCATATTTATATAATATAAAAATTTTAACCTATCTTAACATAGTACTTAAATATAATGATTTGAGAATTACTTGTAAACTAATGAAATGAGAGAAGAGATAACGAATGAATCTAATATCCTGTTGCATCCTAATTCAAATACAGTTCTATTTATTATTATTATAAATAATTTATATTTTCAAAATATTTATATAAAGATTAAACTATTTTATAATTAATATATAATGTAAAAAAACTTGCTATTTATAAAAATTAAAATACAGAGAGATGAAGCTTTGAAGGGGACGGAGGGCTTGTTTCTGATCCTATCAGGATTCTGAGATTGACAGTGTGGGGCCCACATTATTCTGGGAACAAATGATCCTGTAGAAAGGTGGGAAAACAAAGCTCAAAACAAACATCCTCTTGCAAGGCTGGGAAACTGGTGCTGACGCCACAAATAGGTGAACTTCACCCATTCACCAATCGCGTCATCTCTACACTTGGAAAGTTGAAATTGTCCACCAAAAATGGCAAAAGAAAAAAGGAAAACCTATTTTACTAAAAATAAATATAACAAAAAGACAAAAATATGTATCATACTGCTAATTTGAAAATAATTGTGATACATACTATTGACTTACATACTATTCCCTTCACCCTCTAAAAAAATAATTATAAATCAATAATATATTATCATAACTAGTGAATATAATAATAGTATATTGAATGATCTATAATTATTTTTTTATGGAGTAGCTTGAAACATATAAATCCAATTCATGGTGATATATATATAATTATTTTTAAATTAGTATAAAGTACTAGATAAAGAAAAAAAATGTCCATGAATAAGACCGATTCATGTGGTAGAACGATACATAAGAAGGGGAATGGTCTAAGGTTAAAGTTCCAATGGGACCAATTTATTATATTGTAACTAAAGTGTTAGTTGTCATGAATAAGACTTAATTCAAGTGATTAAGAGCTTTAACTGACATAGGAGGAGAGGGGTCCAGGTTTCGAACCCTAGTGAGAACAAATTCATGAAATAAATGTAAAAAAATAAATAAAAGTGTTTAGCTATCACAAATTTTTTAAAAATAAAACAAAAATGCACAAGGGTTATGTTATTTGTGACAAAAATAAAAACATTTTCCCTTTCTTTCCAGAAGTTTGAAAATCAAGTTCAATATAAATAAAGGTTATTTGAATTAAAAGTTCTCCAAAATTAGTTTTTAAAATAATTTTTATGAAATAAAAGTAAATATAATATTTAATTCTTTATTTTTAATTATCTTATATAACAGAGAAATATTCCATCAAAAAATAACCCAACCTCATTTTCTCTCAACTGTTTCTTTGCTAGCCTTTTTTCTTTAAATAAGGAGATGTGATTTTTTGTCATTTTTTGTTTGAAATCACTCTTCTATACCTTTTTCCATATTTTTATTTCTCAATAAAGTGTTTATTTAATGCAGATCTAGGTTTTATTTGTTTTTTCGTGATTTAGGTATCGTTTTCGTGCATGTATGATTGTCATCGTCTTGGCGTGGTGGGTGGTTGTGTCATCTCAGTACAACGGTTTGGTTTTCGTCGTCATGGTATGATGTTTATTTGTGTTTAGGCGATTTAGACGAACAAAATATATACCATCAAAGACAATAAATCAAATCAATGGTCGTCAATATGATGTAGAACTGGAGTTATATGTATTATAGTCACAATAGTAATATCAAACGTATAGGCTCAACTATCAAATATATAGGCTTTGAGTCGATTTATTATGCTATTAACTTTGATGTTATTTCATCATTTTATGGTTTTAAGTGGTTTTGATTCTATGTTTTTATCGATGTATTACTAATTTGAAACAATGACAATAAAATTATTTTTCTCTTCAAAATTTTTTTTTATAGAACTATAAAAGTATAATTCAATTTTTTTTTACTATTAGTAACGTAAAAAAATTCAACACATACTCAATACAAATTAATGGATTTGTTAAGGATATCAATGTAATTTTTTTAACATATATGATTGACACGATAATGGTAAAAAGTACATTGATTTGATTTTGTAAAATTGTGGAAGTTTGTCTCTTGAAGTCATACTTTTAGTGTAAATTTATTCAAATTCGTTTTTTCGGAATGTGTTGTTGAGAATATCAACGATTTTGGAAAGATTGATATTTGATTCCTTATATAGAAGATTGTATAGGTGGGTAGAGATCATTGAGATATTGCCAGGCAGATTTTTGGTAAATAAATGAGTATCCTAAGCCTATAAGTCTAGTTTGATTAGTTAGAGCGTCAACGTTAAAATGGTTGGACATGTGAAGGGGAAGGACTCGAGTTTCAGTGGAAACAGTTTAGGGTGGGTAAAAAACCCGAAGAAATCGAACAGACCGAGAACTCAAACCGAAATCGAACTGAAAAATAAGTTAACTGAACAGATCGGTTCGGTTTTAGCTTTAATTTTATATAATTTTCGATTTCGGTTTAGGTTTACAAAATACAAAAACAATGGTTTCGGTTAATCAAAACAAAAATTAAAAAAAATACAAATATTATACTAAAATTATAAAATATAATATATATTGTGAAAATAAATTTATATACAGGTTAACATTGTCGTATAATTTAAATTATATATATATTGATGGAAATAATCTTACAAAATGTGATATTGATTTTATAATTTCACTTTAATATTTATAGTTTCTTAAATTTTGTGGATGAATTATTATAATAATTTTTTTGGTTGGTGAGTTACATTAATATTTTGAAACTGTAGAAAGACATTATGCACCAAATTTTATGGTTATATACTTATATTAGTAATATATAACAATATATAAT
Organism: Tetrastigma voinierianum; assembly: GCA_016808115.1. Taxonomy (NCBI): domain Eukaryota; kingdom Viridiplantae; phylum Streptophyta; class Magnoliopsida; order Vitales; family Vitaceae; genus Tetrastigma; species Tetrastigma voinierianum. The sequence continues at coordinate 135,838 of JAEQBH010000830.1, read as the reverse complement.
ATATGATATTCTTTAGACCTATCTAATCTCGTCAAACCAAAATATATAAGTTGTGATTATTTTAGATGTAGCTTCTTTTTTTATTGAAGTTGTTAAAACCTGTGATTGATTAAAAAAATCGAGATTAAATTATCTAATTATATGCATTTCATATATTATTTGGATGTATTATAAATGAACTAAGTGTCATGGGATTGCAAATGAATTGATAACAATTTATTCATTTTTTTTGTTGCATTTTTATTGTATTTATAGTAATTATTGGAAGTTGAACTTTAATATACAATTATGGAATTATAAATTTATTTTTTAATTCTGGTTAACCAAAAACCGATGTATGGTTAACCGAAGATTCGGTTAATCATGTTTATGGTTAGGTTTTTTGTTTTTATAAATAATAAACCGAAAATCGACGGTCGGTTTACTTTTAATGGCACGGTTAGGTTAACTAAATAATGCCCATCTTTAAAGACAGTTTACTACATTGCATTACAAAGTTATTACCTTTCAAAAAAGAAAAAAATTGAGAATCCTAACCCTACATATACATTGTATTTCTCCAGTTTTATGTGAAATAGAAAAATACACACTGAATCCTCTGGAATCAAATCAGTTTCAATTCTTATTCAATCCGCATTCAACTTATCAAAATTTTATTTTGAACGAGAAAAACTCTCCTACATCATAGGCAGATCTGCTCCACTCGCTATGTCAAATGTAAGATATGAAAAATGGTTTGCTAAAAATCAAAAGGTGAAACATTCTATTCTGACGTCCATGTAATGATGAGATGCATATCTATTATTTGCATTAGAAAGCCTTCTTAACCAAACAAGGTACCAAATCTTTGTTAGTGTATTATGGGGAGTTAACATAAATATTTCAAGAACTCAATCATCATGATAAAATGGTCATGAAGGATCTTGATGATTTATGGCACACTGGCAGTCCATTGAACGAATTTGAGTACACATTTTTCTTGTTGGATTGGATAAAAGTTTTGATGAACTTCGGTGAGAAATATTACGTCGTGAGCCACTCCTAAGTCTAAATGAGTGTTATTCCTTAATTCGTCGTGAGGCCATTCGATATGCCACCTTAAATGAAAATATAAACATGAAGCTTCTATATGGTTTCTCGTAATTGACCTAATTAGACATCTGAAGACAAGGCAAAGCCACCACTCCAAAGAACTCAAATAGTTCAAATATACCTAAATGTACTCACTGCAATCAAATAGGGCATTCAAAAAGTCATTGCTTTGGACTTATTGGATATCCATATTGGTGGGACACAAATGACATCGGAATTCCAAACGACATTCTATTATTGCAGTTGCTCACACTAAGGACGACAATGTCCCTATGATGTCATCAACATTGCCAACCACTACAAAAACTGGAGGTAAGGCTCTCACACTTCTACACATGTTTTTGATATTGATTACGGTGCTACTGATCATATAACATTTAATGTTAGACATGTCGCAAATCTTAATCCATCATCCCGACATTGTGTCTCCACATCCAATGGTAATATTACCCCAATTATTGTTAAAGTAGTTTGTGTATGAGTGGGTATGAGTGGGTTTGTCCCACATCGGTTGAGAGAAGAGTGCAATACTTACTTGATGGACTCCAAAAGTTCAAAAAGACACTCAAGAGGGATGGACCAAAGAGGAATGTGACGGGCTTTAAAATTATATATTTAAAGTCAAAGATGGAACTTGGGCACTTGGGGCATCTTGGGCCTTTAAATTGAAACAAAAGCCCAACCCGAAATTACATTTTGGGTTATGCCCAAAAGATGTGTTCTTATGCCCAAAAGATGTGTTCTTTCTTATGGTTGCTTTCTATTTCTTCTTCTTTGCATCTCTTCACTCTTAAATGAAAGGCATTCTCAACAGTAAATTAATTGCCTGCAAAACAATTAATTAAGATTTTGTTGTATCCCTGAAGTGTTTTTCAGATATTCCTTGCACCGAACTCGTAAAATAAATAAACACTTAAAAGATAGTGATTATTCACGCCAAAATCAGACCACCTTATCAAGAAGATCGAATTGTTTCTAACAATTTTATAAGCTGATGTCCATCCGTCATGGACAAACATACTAATTTCGCATTCAAGGTCATGAACCAAGACTTCATGAAACTTGATCGATTTGATGGCATTAATTATACTCGTTGGAAGGATAAGATGATGTTCTTCCTTACTGCTTTGAAAGTTGCATACGTGCATCTCGAACTCCTCGCTACGATTCCGCCTTCTCCCCGATGAAACCGAAATGTCAAAGAGGAACGTACAAAACGCCGCAGGACGAATTGCTATGTCGAGGACACATTCTCAACACACTGGATCGCTTATAAGGACTTGTTCAATTTCGGGCTCAGTTCCTAGAGAAACTGAATGCTTTGGAATTCAAATACAACACTGAAAAACAAGGAGCAGATAAGTTTCTTGCTCTACAATTTTTTGAATTCAATATGGTTGATCATATTTCAGTTTTGGACCAAGTGCATGAGTTACAGATTTTAGTTTCCAAATTGAAAGATTTGAAAGTTGACGTTGGTGAACCATTGCAAGTAGGGGCTATAATTTCCAAACTTCCTCCATCTTGGAATGATTATAGGAAGAAATTGTTGCATCTTCTCCTCTAAAGTCATAATTTTGAACACTGCAAAACATCTCAGAATTGAAGAAGAAACAAGAATTCGAGATGGTAAGAGACTTGAAATAGAATCTGGTTCCAAAGTGAATTTTGTTGCTGTCAACAAGGCTGGAACTAGATTTGGGAACAAATATGGAAATAAGAGAAAGACTTTGAACTGCTTTCCAACAATATCCTGAAGAAAGATAAGACTGCTTTATTGCAAGGAAAAAGGGCACTTTAAACAAGAGTGCAGACTTTGGAAGAAAATGAAGAATGATCATGCTGGTTCTAGTGGCAAGATTAATATGGCTGAAGCACAAGAGAAAGAGTTACAAAATCTTGTTGCTATGGTTTCCGAAATGCAGATTTCGATGGTAACCGAAGTGAATATAGCTTATGTCTCCAACACCAATGATTGGTGGTATGATTCGGGTGCAACCATTCATATATGCAATGATAAAAATCAATTCAAACATTATGAAGTTGCTGCCCAAGGACATGAAGTATTGATGGGAAATAATAATGCCGCCAGTTCATGGCAAAGGAACCATTGAAATCATCGCACCCGGGAAGAAGTCGCTTTAATTAATACCAGCAAATGAATTAAGAATTTAATTTCGCAAATTTACTTTGTAAGGGAGGATCTAAGACTGCTTTAGAACTGACAAACTTATCCTCTCAAAGAATGGGGTCTTTGTTGGAAAGGGATATGCTTGTGATGGAATGTTCAAACTTTCTGTAAATTCTATTGTTAATAATAAGAATAAGAATATTTTTGTTTATATGGTTGATTCATCAATTAATTTATGGCATTCACGCTTAGCACATGTAAATTTTAGGTCACTTAATTATACAAAACTGGTTACATTAAATATACCAAATGATAACCATGATAAATGTGAAATTTGCATTCAAGCTAAGATGACTAAATTACCATTTCCTAAGTCCGAAAGGAATTCTGAAATCTTACAAATTATTCATTCTGACATATGTGAATTAAATGGAAATTTGATTAGAGGAGGAAACAGATATTTTGCCACTTTCATTGATGATTACTCTAGGTATACCTATGTATATCTTATGAAGCATAAAGATGAAGTGTTCGACAAATTTAAAGTGTATAAATCGATTGTCGAAAATCAAAAGGAAAAGAAAATAAAAATACTTAGAAGCGATAGAGGTGGAGAATACTTTCCTGCTATTTTTTCTTCCTTCTGTGAAGAACATGGAATAATACATCAAAGAACTTCACCTTATACTCCTCAACAAAATGGATTGGCTGAGAGAAAGAATAGAACCCTTGTAGATATGGTGAATTCAATGTTGCTAAGTTCTAAGCTTTCCTTAAACCTTTGGGGAGAAGCATTACTGGCGGTTGTCACATCATAATAGAATATCCTTCAAAGATTACAAAGACTTCCCCTTACGACTATGGAATGGTAGAAACCAAATTTGCTATATATTCGAGTTTGGGGTTGTCTAGCCTTTATAGAGTTCCTGTATCCAAAAAGAACAAAGGCCACGAGCAATGAAAAGTGTCTCAGAGGATATGCTGAAAATTCCAAGGCCTATAGGTTGTTAGACTTGGAGTCTAATGTAATCATGGAATCTAGAGATGTCCAATTTCTTTGAAAATAAAACTCGAGATGATCTTCTACAAAATGACAACATCATTATCCGGGGTGGTGTAAATGGTTCAATGTTCCTATTAGGTCTAGTTCTCCTTTGCTTGTTGACAACAAAATACCAAATTCAAGAACAAGTGGAATAAGGAGAAGTCAAAGAACTAGAAAAGAAAATACTGATCCTGATTTCATTTCCTCTCAAGTTATTGTCTTTCTTGTGGAAGGTGATAGAACTAATAATGTACTTAATAAAATTCCTATCTTATTAAATGTAGAGGAGGATATAACACCTAAGACATATAAAGAAGCTTTGGCTTCAAGAGATTCGTCTTTTGGAAAGAAGCTTATAAAATTTGATTTTTGTACCAGGACTTTACTATCAAATGGTACATGGGTTCTAGTTGATCCACCTCCTAATAGTAAACCTATTGGATGTAAATGGATATTTAGAATAAAAGATGGAAATCTTTTTAAAGCAAGGTTGGTGGCTAAAGGATATCGGCAAAAGGAGGGTGTTGATTACTTTGATACTTATGCTCCCGTAGTTCTGACATTTATAAGGTTGTTGTTTGCATTAGCATCCATTTATAACTTATGTATTCATCAAATGGATGTTAAAACTGCATTCTTAAATGGTGATCTAAATGAAGAGGTGTACATGGAACAACCTGAGGGTTTTGTACTACCGGGAAATGAGCATAAAGTATGTAAGCTAAAGAAAATTGTATGGATTGAAACAAGCTCCAAAACAATGGCATGAAAAATTTTGATTCAAAGGATTTTAGAATATGGTTTCGCTATTAATGGTGCTGATAAATGCATTTATTCTAAATTCACATAAATTTTTGGTGTAATTATATGTCTTTATGTTGATGACATGCTTATAATAGGTACTAACATGGATGGAGTCAATGATACTAAGGCTTATCTTTCTTCGAAGGCATTTCAAATGAAAGACTGAAAGTAGGTAGACAAGATCTTAGGTGTCAAAGCAGAGATATAGTGGGGGTTGCACTTTGTCAATCTCATTATATTGAGAAACATTAACCAAGTTCAATCATTTTCATATTAAAGAGGCAAACACTCCTTATGATGTTTCCATTCATTTGAATGAAAATCCTGGTAGAGCTGTTGCTCAAGTCGAGTATGCTAGTGCTATAGGAAGTCTAATGTATGCTATGCATTGCACTAGACCTGATATAGCTTTTGCAGTTTGTAAGCTTTCGAGATTCACTAAAAATCCAGGAGTGATGCATTGGAAAGCGATAACAAGAGTTCTTGGCTATCTTAAAAGGACCAAAGACTTGGGATTGTTTTATAATAACTTTCCAACTGTGTTACTGTTACACCACGCTAGTTGGATAACAAATACAAATGATAAAATGTCAACTTCTCGGATGGATATTTATATTAGGCTAAGCAGTTGTTTCGTTTCCTCGGCTTCTAAGAAGCAAACATGGTAACACACATTCGACCAAGGAGTCGGAATTTATTGCCTTAGCAGCAGCGGGCAAGGAAGCTGAATGGTTGAGAAATTTGTTACTAGATATAGAGTTGTGGCCACAACCGATGCCATCTATTTCCTTGCATTGCGATAGTCAAGCTACTATGTCAAGAGCGCTCATTAAGATATATAATGGAAAGTCAAGACATATAAGTCTACAACATGAATATGTGAGACAATTAATCACTGATGGTGTAATAACTATTACCTATGTAAGGTCTTTCAAGAATCTAGCAGATTCGTTTACTAAAGCTCTAGCAAGAGACTTAGTAAGGAGTATTGCTGTTGAGATGGGTTTACAACCCTTGGACAAAACTTATCATTAGTGGGAACCCAACTTATATTAGCATTACCAAGTTAGAAGTTTACGGTAATAACAAGTTAATGATAATCTGCTTTGAGTACTAGGACGATAGCAAGTTAAGACCATGATTATAAGAGGGTGAGTGTAATATACACTCTTAATGAAATTATTTCACCTATGTAGACATGAGAAGTGGTGTCATTTCAGCAAAGAAAAAGGAACTTTTGTAAATGTCTATGAATTGGATGCAAAGACATGGCCTGAATAGTGCTACGACAGAGAACGTTTTATAAGTAAAACGTAGCGAGCATGCTAGGGCATTTCCTGCCAGCTATAAAGAATCAGTGCTTAAGCCACACTGTTTGTGATTTTGCTAAACATTTTGACGTGCTTACACTAACTAAAGGTTTAAAACAATAGTTACCTTTACGTATACATTTCGCTACATCTATGACTATACCGACCACACACAAACTAAGTGGGGGATTGTTAAAGTAGTTTGTGTATGAGTGGGTATGAGTGGGTTCGGTCTCCATATTAAAACAGAGAAGAGTGCACACTTACTTAAAGTATTGATGGACTCCAAAATTCAAAAAGACACTCAAGAGGGATGGACCAAAGAGGAATGTGATGGGCTTTAAAATTATATATTTAAAGTCAAAGATGGAACTTGGGCACTGGGGTATCTTCGGGGCCTTTTAAATTGAAACAAAGTTCTCCAACCCAAAATTACATTTTGGGTTATGCCCAAAAGATGTGTTCTTATGCCCAAAAGATGTGTATGGTTGTTCTTTCTATTTCCTTCGCATCTCTTCACTTCTTCACTCTACTTAAATGAAGGCATTCTGGCTTGATAAATTAATTGCCTGCAAAACAATTAATTAAGATTTTGTTGTATCTGAAAATGTTTAGCATATTCCTTTTACCTTGAATGCTGGGGCGAAATAAACACTTAAAAGATAGTGATTATTCAAGCCTCAAAATCTGTACTCAATTCCCTTATCAAGAAGATCGAATTGTTTCTAACAATTATTGGGGAAGGGTCATCTTATCTCATTGATAGGTGTGGATCCTATTAGCATTTATAGAGTGTTTTGTACGTATTTTTGTAACCTAAATGCTAGATTCACACCCATATTCTTAAAGATTATACAAATCCCTCAATTGCTTATGTTTTGTAGGATTAGAAGGAAAATCAAGCAAAGTGATGAAAAAACCAAGTTGTGAGGAAGGTGTTGATCCACCACAATAGGGAATTTCATTGAGGCGAAGGATGCTTCACTGCGCAAAGTCAGCCCGAGCAAGAGAGGACCTCGGGTTTCTTGAGGCAAAGACGGCTGCCGTCGGAGAAGAGGTTCGCCAAGGCAAAGCTACCCTTCGCCGAGGCGAAGGAAGAACTCAACAAAAGACAACTCTCGGGTTTGCCTCGAACATCAAACCTAGCATTTTTAGCTCATCTTTGGCCTTTACCTATATATATATATATATATATATATATATATAGATATGTGTGTGTGTGTGTGTGTGTATTTTAGACTTAATGGGGGTTCGGTTTTTGAGAGAGAGAACACCCTCCTTAGGGTTGGTTTCTTTCCTCTCTTTTTCTTGAGCCATTTTAAGGTTTTTGATTTTGTTCATTTCTACTTTGGATTTGGGGCTGATATTGAAGATCTAGCTCACTAGAGGAGCTCTTGCAGCTAAGGTGTAGATTTTGAGACTCATTTCATCTCTCATTTGTTTTGTATCTCTAAACTCTACTCTCGTTATTAATCTTTCATTATTATGTTTATCTTAAATATGATTTTGTTGGATTTCTTGGTTGCAATGAATGGCTAAACCTTCCTCTAAGGTTGATTGTGGAAGTTAATGTTTGGTTTATATATATTTTATGATGATTTTGTGAATTCATGCTTGTGTGGATGTTAGTTGGTGTAGTTCTTAGGATTATTATGGTTTTAACTAATTAATCCATACCGAGAGTTGACCTTCGATCCCAATACTTGGGCATCCTTGGTGACGCTTGGATTATGCCCTAAAATCTCGTCCCGAGTCTCTTAAGGTATGAATTAGTTAATCGAAATACTAATTAACCTAATCAAAAAAGTTTAGGGAATTAGGATGGGTTAGTACTAGAAGGATTTCATTACGAGTAGCATCATCTTAGCATTATGCGAGGATCGTATGGACCGAGAGGTGATGTCGAGGCGTAATGTATGAAGGGTGTTCCCCATTTTACGATCTGTTATGGATCCGAGAGGTGACCAATGGGTTGAGAAAACCTTGCCTTATAAAGTACCATACTTAATGATCTAGATGGATCCCGAGAATGAGAATAGGGAGTTGGTATGAGAAATTAGTGGAGACACAGTGTAAACCTCATTGGTTCTTGGGCAATACCTGAGTGTACATTCAGCAATCAATGCTTAATGAATATAAACCGCCAAGAAATGCATCGATGGAGACAATCGACCAAGATCTTTCAGCAGGTTATATTCCTGATATTACTCCATTCCTTGTGAGTGGACATTAAGCACACCCTGTTTTATTTAGTTTTGTTTCATTCTTAGTTTAGTTTAGGAAACTCCTATTTCACCCAAGTCATCGAGTCGCTCAAATAGTGAACAACTTCATTAGTCGGGGTACTCAATCCTCGCTAAAACCGCACCTTCCCTGTGGGATCAATATTTAGACTTTTGGGTCCACTATATTACTTGTGCGACCCGTGCGCTTGTGGAAAATCGCTAACAAGTTTTTGGCGCCGTTTTTGGGGACTTATTAGATTCTTTAGTAGCTACGCAAATTACTGAACACTCACTAATACTTTACACCTTAATTTTGTGTTAGTTTTTCCCTCTTTAGATTATAACCTTTTGTCAGTTTCTTAGATCACTACTACTTTATCTTGTATTGTCATCTTTTGGCCTGATCATTATGTGTTTAAGGGCATTAAGACTCAGTAAATGATTGGTTGTTGTGTTAAGAGAGGGAAGTTATATTATTTGGACTTGAAGAGAGGAACTTCTAGTAGATTATAACAGGCTTTAGCAGTAGAGAGACCGGTTCACCAAAGAAGGTAGCAGAGATCTTTCTCTAGCATTAATGTCTAGGACATGCCTCATTTGGTAATTTAAAAAGGTTGTTTCCAAGTTTGTTCAGGGATTTTAATATTTTCAAATATGATGTGTGTGAACTTGAAAAGAGCCATTGATAATAACTCAAAAGTCAACATTTTTCTTATCTAAAAACATTTTCTTAAAACACTTTTGATGCTAATTCCTCACACTTACTCGACTTTGCAAGTTGTTAAGTTCCGAACCTTGAAAATAATGTTTTCCTTGAGTACATGTGTGTTTTCAAGTCCTTTTAGGTATCTTTACAGCTCTTGGATTGCATGAGGATCAATAATGAGACACTTTGGGATCTTAAGTTCAAGTTTTGAATCTTCGGGATAAGATTTGATCAAGATTGAAGCCTTGGAAGCATGATTGGACGAGAGATGGAGACCAGAGCAGCATCCTGAAGGTGCACCTAGAACAAGGGTAAGTGTGAAATTTTACACCCTCAGCCCCTAGGTGAACGTGTAATTTAGCGAAATTCACATTATGGTGCATTTCGCATCCACAGAGCATGGTGCGAAATTTCGCACCCTTAATTATGTGGGTGCGAATGTGTTATATCTTGATTGTTTGCTGATTTTCTTTCCTTTTTCCATCCCACACGTATCTATAAATAATATTTGGATTGAGAATCGAATTAACTTCCCCAAATTAGCCTCCAAACGTGTAAAATATATTTTATAAATAGAATGGCTGATCAATAAATTACTTATTTTCTTTTTACTTTGTTCTTTTGTTGTCTTTGTTTTCAAACGAAATTAGGTTAGTTTTCTTCACCAATGGATGCCATCTCACCAACCATGAGTGAGTAGCTGCCCTAATCTCGGAGTTGGGTAGATCTAAGCCCCCACCATGATGGATCCCGTGGGGTGTATGTGCTGATTTCTCAAGGAAGATGGAGGAACTGGTATGAATGTTGCCTAGGAAGTGGAGGTAAAGTCTCGGGGTGCTCTTTAAAGGTTGAGTGTGACACTCAACTCGTTAGACGACTCTTAAATGTATTCGACGAAGGAGTTTTTCATCGTTGCGAAGCAATGGCCTTTCTCTATACTTAGCAAGTCCAATCGATGTATTGGATTGTTGTTGAGAAGATCCTTCCTCCAGTATGCACGACCGAGATTGTCTCTTCTCTGCATTGTGAAAGAACTAGGGTGAAAGCCTTTTCGGTGACATATCAGGTACCACTACTCTATCCTACTCCTAGAATCTATGCTTTATAATAAATCTAATAAGAGGACTACCCCAAGAACTCCTCAAGACCATCATGCGTGTTTTCTTGGAGAAACAAGCCTCGAGATACCTTTTAATTATGATTTCATAACTAAAACAATCTACTGTCACATAAAAATTCAAACTTTACAACTGAAAAGAAAGATCCCGACAAGAAAATCACCTAGGATTACCGAGCTAAGTAGAAGACTCATCCCAAAGGACGACCCTAAAACTACTATACTTACAAGTAGCCCTGGCTACTCGTTAAGGTGGAATTAGGTTATTATAAATTTGTGTACATTTTGAACCTAACCCACAAGCAATGAATCACATGACACCGTTGTCGGAGATGATTCCAAATGGTTAGGTAATCTAAAGTTATTTGCTTTATTTTTCTTTTCAATTTTTCTGCAATTTTTCTTTTCTTTGGGACTAACCCTATTAATAGTTTTCTCTAGTTTTTGTTTTTGCTTTTAGTTTCTTCTATTTTTCAAGTTTAAGTACATGAACATTTGGGAACAAGATAATCAAGGAAGTTTAATTCATATGGATCAAACACTCCCACAAAATTGGAATACCCAAATGAACATGGAAGATTAGTTAAGGAAGGATGAAAATCCAATTATGGATGAGCAGACGTAGCAAGCTCCAACTGGGAACACACCCCAAACAAAAATCCAGCTAAGGCTCCAATCTCTAAGGGAGCACAAGAACCAACCAATGGAGAGCTTACCATCATGCATTGTCCTAAGAGACAAATTCATAGTGAAAGCAGTCTTTTTGTCTCAATTACCTTCATTCCACGACATGGAAAGTGAGAATCCCTACTCGCATTTGAATGACTTCAACAGCTTGTGACAAGCTATCAATGAAAGGGACACTTCCAAACAAGCCATGAAACTCACTCTTTTTCCTTTCACCTTGAATGACAAAGCTAAGTATAGGCTGAACAATTTTAAATCAAGAAGCATCGATGCATGGGCTGAATTGCAAGCACAACTTCTAAAGAAGTTCTTTCCACAACAAAGAACTATTTCTCAAAGGCGGCAAATTAGTACCTTTAGTATTAAAGAAGGGGAAAGCTTTCCTTCTTGTTGGGATAGATTTAATGAAGCTATGAATGTGGATATGAGACATAGCATCTTGTTGATTTTTTTCTATGAGGGCTTAACAATGAATATGAACCAACTACTAGAATCCTTATGCAATGGGCAATTCTTGACCAAACCCGAAAATGAGGCCTTGGAATTCTACGCTTATGTAGTTGATTTGGCCAAAGGATGGGAAGAATCTCAATTGAGAGAGATGGGAAGAATGAGACAACCACCCAATGCTAGAGGTGGAATCTACTAGGTAAAAGACAACTTCAAGCTTGAGGCCAAAATATGATGAAAACTTCATCTTTGAATCCCCATGAGTCTCCCTAGACTTATCTATCCAGGTCTTAGTCTTTCTTGAAACTAACTAGCCCACCAAAATTTTTTTTTCTGCACTTAGGATTAGTTTAGATTAGTTGTTTTTCAATTTTGTTTTTACTTCCATATTTAATCTTTGAAAAAAGCTGTGTTTTTGCTTACCTTCCAAGTTTATCAACAATCATAAGCACATGGCTCATGGTGACTAGCCATCCCATGGTGCATTATACTTGTTGAATTTGTGCCTTGAGGTAAATCATGGTTAGAGCCTCCCTTCTTCATCAAGGTGAATCATCCTACTCTCTACTTTTATGCTCCTATGAAGGTATGACTTGTGTTGGTTGAAGAGAAAAATATTTGAAAAAAGAGACAACATGAACCAAATTTTATATCTTTATTGCTTTCCTTGCATGTTTTGTGTGTGTGTGTGTGTGTGTGTGTGTGTGTGTGTGTGTGTGTGTGTGTGTGTTTTTCTGTTGCATTAATGTGTGTCCATTGAGTTAGGAGGGTGCTGAATTTTACTTTGAGATGTATTGGCATTATTCTGAATTCTAGTTGGTTAAATTGGGAGACCTTTATATCTATTTAACCTTTGAACTTGAGAAAATATAGTGTTTGTTGGCGACTTGGCTTAACAATCCCCTTGTCTTTCAAAATATTATTTCTTTTTGGAACTTGTTTTGCACACACACTAGACCTCTTTCATTCTTATTGGAACTGGCCCCCTCTTCTTAAATAATTCTTTCTTTGAGATATGAATTAGCTTCTATAGTGTTGGGACACCTTCAAAAGAGAGGCCAATGAATCCCAACTATGCAAAAATCATAAAATTAACAAAAAAAAAAAAAAAAAAAAATCAGAAAAGCACAAAAATTAGAAAAAAAGAAAAAGAAAAAGAAAAAGTGGGTTGATCTTATCTGAATCCCGAGAACATTCTGAGGGGAATTAAATGCCTAGTGCCCTAAGTCAACTGGTTGGGAGTCACTGACTTCACTATTCTTTACATAGGATAAACGATGGGTTGATTTCACAATTGTAGGTGCCTTGTTGTTTAGGTGGTTAGCTCAGGGTGAAGTCTAAGGAGAATTTAATACCTGATGCTCTTAACCAACTGGTGGGGAGCCATCGATGATGCTACAAGGGTTGTCGTTTAGATTTCTTTGGCATTGCACTCCTACAACAATATTGAGTAAATAAAAAGGTGCGTTCTCAACATGTTTTAGTTTCTTTATGTTGAAAAAGTGAGTTGAATTTAGTTGGGGGGAGCCATGGAACTTTGATCATGTATGAGGTCTAAAACAATACTTCCACCAAGGTCCTTGATGAAAGATTGATTGAGAACTAGGGGTAAGGTTGCCTTCATCACCATGACACTAGATACCTTGTCCTTAGAAATTATAAATGCATTGGAATCTTAACTAGATTAACTTGATAAGTAGAACTCTTTCAATGTTTTCTCATTAGTAATTGCAAGAACCTTCTCGAACTCATATTTATTAGCTTTAGTGTGTTTATTTATTTGCTTTCAGTATTTTACTTTTTATTTGTTTTGATCAGTTATCTTTAATTCCACTTGATCCATTGTTAAGGGATTAGCATTAAGATGGTAAGGGTTGTGATAATAGCTCAAAAGTCGACATTTTTCCTATTTAAAAACCTTTTCCTAAACCGCTTTTGATGTTAATTCCTCACAATTACCAGACTTTGCAAGTTGTTAAGTCCCAAATCTCGAAACTAATGTTTTCTTTGAGTACATGTCTGTTTTCAAGCCTTTTTAGGTATCTTTACGGATCTTGGATTGCATGAGGATCAACAATGAGACACTTTGGGATCTTAAGTTCAACCTTTGAAGCTATGAGACGAAATTTGATCAAGATTGAAGCCCTATAAGCATGATTTGAATAGAGATGGAGGCCAGAGCAGCATTCTGTGAAGGTTCACACTTAGAACATGGGTGGGAGCAAATTTTTGCACCCTCGGCCCCTAGGTGCAAACGTGCAATTTGCGAAATTCACATTCTGGTGCATTTTGCACCCATAGAGCATGGGTGCGAAATTTCGCACCCTCATCTCTATGGGGTACGAATGTGTAATATCTCAATTTTTTTTATTGATTTTCTTTCCCTTTTCAATCTCACACGTCTCTATATGTAATGTTTGGATTGGGAATCAAATTAAATTCCCCCAATTAGCCCCTAAACGTGTAAAACATCCTTTATAAATAGGATGGTTGATCAAGAATAAAGTGTGTGATTTTTATTAGAGAACTATTCAATAAATTAGTTGTTTTCTTTTTACTCCATTTTTTTTCTTTTCTTCTCAGTTTTCATATGAAATTATGTTAGTTTTCTTTACCCATGGATGCCGTCTCACTAGCCATAATTGACTAGTCACCCTAATCTCGGAGTTGGGTGGATCCAAGCCCCCACCATGATGGATCTCACGGGGTGTATGTGCTGATTTCTTAGGGAAGATGGAGGAACTGGTATGAATGTCGTCTAGGAAGTGGGGGTAAAGTCTCGAGTGTTCTCTAGGGGTTGAGAGTGACATCCATCGTGCTTCATTTCCTTTGATTTTAACTAAACGTCTGACTCCTTTTATGGTTATCGACTTTGATGTTTGGGGACCATCCACAGTTCCCACATTGGGAGGGTCACATTGGTTTGTTACCTTTATAGATGATTGTACTCGAATGACTTGGTTGTATTTGATGAAATCCAAATTAGAAGTTAACTTGTTTCAAAAGTTTTACAATGCCATTCATACACAGTATAATGCCCGAGTACATGTGTTACGTAGTGATAATGGTGGGGAATACCGTAGTTATGAACTTCATCAATTTTTGGACTCTCATAGCTCTATCCATCAAACCAATTGTCCAAATACACCTCAACAAAATGGTGTGGTTGAATGCAAAAATAGACACTTATTGGAAGTTGTTTGTGCTTCCCTCATTGATGCTCACACGCCCTTATGTTGTTGGGGTGAAGCTCTTCTCTTTACAACATATTTCATCAATTGTGTTCCATCCCACTCCATCAACTTCAAGACACCCTTCCAAGGTCTTACTAAAGTTGTCGTTGCTAGATCCACTAGTCCCAAACCTCCCATCTCATGTCTTTGGGTGTGTGGTCTATGTTCATTTCCCCAGACACAAACGTAGTAAGTTAATGCATGGAGCTCTTAAATGTGTCTTTATTGGCTATGCTATTCATAAAAAATGATGTTGCTATCATCCCCCTACTAAACGAATGTTTATCGCTATGGATGTTGTCTTTCATGAGGATACTATGTAGAGGTGGCAATTTGGGTAGGCGGGCTGGGCTGGGCTGGGCCGAGCCAAAATTGGCTCGATTTTTTCAGACCTAAAATTCAGCAGCCCAGCCCACCCTAAAATCTAGGTGGGATGACCCAAATTGCCTTGCAAAGGCAAAATTTTGGCAGGCGAGCCGAGCCAAATTTGACTCAATTTTTTTTTTGCCAATAATTTAGTGGCCTAGCCTGGCCCTAATTTCAAGTGGACTGGGCTAGCCCACCGAGTTAGGCCAAAATTGCCACCTTCAGTACTATGTACTTCTCTAAGTCTGACTTTCAGGGGGAGTATCTTGATGAAATTCATATTCTTCTATACAACCATGAGGAAGAAGTTGCAGAAGTATCTTATCAAAATGTAGGTGATTTGGATCCTAGTGGTCCAACATTGGATGCAAGTGGTGATACCTTGGATAAAAAAAACATAGAAGTAAATAATGTTTTAAAATCTAATTTGACTGGATCGGAAATGTTAATGCCCATGATCTTTAATAAGGATCATGCCGAACATGCTTTCAACTGTTGATGTCATAAACATATAATTTATATTTTAAAAACTAAAATAAAATTTAAAATATATAATTTAATAGTTATACTAATATTTACTAATTTTTATATAGTTGTATTAATATTGTACATTTATGAAAAACATAATATTTATAATATTTCATAAAGATCTATTGAAATAATATATATATATATATATATATATATATATATATATATATATTACATGTATTTATATTATACTATTTTTATTTTCAAAAACAAATATGTATCTTAGTTTGGATAATTTTAGCAAAAGCAGGATGGTAGCCGAGTGGCAACCCATTTTGTAACACCTAAAATTATACCCTAGTCATTTTATAACATGTTTAGGGTATAATATAAGTTAAATTTGTATTTTTCGAAAATTGAAGTGCTAAATGTGAAAAATGATAAAATCGGGATTAATACAAAAGCCAATGTTAAATTGGTAATTTTCCAATTAAGAACCTAAGTGTCATAAGATGAAAAGATTGTATGTTAAAGTATAAATTTGAATAAGTTCATTTGCAAATAATAGAGAGTTGAATTACCAAATAGCAAAAAAATGGTCTTTTGACCATAAGTGGATAAGACCAAACATGGTCTTACAAAATATCTCATTTTGGCTTTGGGGTTAGGGCAAACTAGTTGAAGAAGAGAAGAAGGAGAAAGAGAAGAGAAAAAAGAGAAGAAGAAGAAGAAAGAAGAGAAAAAGAAGAAAAAAAATCAAGGTATGGAATATAATTATGGGAGTTTTGTACTGAAATGCTTCGTTTGAGAAAAAAAAAGATAAAATTAGTTTGTATAGAAAACTATTGACCAAACCTCCATGCGCGATGCCTAGCAACTCCGAATAACGGCAATTGATTCACAAGTGTGCTCGCAAACCGTAATGGTTTTAAAGAATTAAAATGCCGCGAATTCCGAAACACGGCCATCTGATCTAATTGCCGCCGACGTCAACTGCGGCATTTGAATTGGATTTCATTTGCCGCCGATAACAACAATGGCATTTAAATTAAGTGGAGTCATTTGCCGCCGACGGCAACAGCGGCAATTGACAGCCTTAAAACCTCGCGCTAGGGCTTTTTCTTCTCCTTCTGCTCTGCTCTTCTTCTCCTCTTCTCCTTCCGTTCTACTCCTCTCCGGTCCTCCTTTGATCTGCTTCTCTCCGGTGGCCTCCTTCAATTGGGCAACAACACGTTTCAAACTCTATAAATACCCAAACCTTTCTCCCGCGAATCCTTCTTCACCTCCTCCTCCTTCTCATCTTTATCTTAAGGTTTTCATTTCTTGGTTCTCCACGTCCCTTCTGTTCATCTACATTCAGATTCTTAGTGTTGGTGTTTTTCGCTTTTCCGACTCAAGTAACGCTTCTGGCTTTTGAAGAAACGTTTTATTTAATTTTTTTCATGTGTTTCTATGCATTGTTGTCTTAAATTAATGATGTTAGGAGATGATTTGTTTTTGTTTTTGTTTTTGTTTCTGTGTTATGAACTTTTCTCCTTTATGAAGATCGGTTATGTTTGTGATGTTTGATTTTGTTTTTTTTATTTTTCTCATTTCGTGTTTACGTTTTCTAGTGTGGCTGATTTTAACAAACGAAAAATAAAGAATATAAAATACTTAATTGAAATTTAAAAAAAAAAAATAATCAGGTTTTAGGTATATGATAAGAATTAAATACTATTTAATAAATTCAAATGTTACCATACTTAGACAATTAGTTTTTATGAAAATGTACAGATCCATGTATTTTACCTTATTTATAATGATTATTCTCAAATCAAGAGATTGAAATACAAGTTTCCCTTCTAGAAAAGGGAAACCAAAAAAGAAATAGAACGGTCACTACTACTGGAGCTACGGTCTCAATTTTTAAAGCCACCGGTTTTATGGAGTAGTACACCAAATCCTAAGGGATAAGAGATGCAATTTTTGAGGACTAAAATAAAAATTATCAGCAGAGAAGATAAGAAGCACTTGGTTAAATAATCAATAGTGATATTATCATTATTATGGTTTTTTTAACACTTAATGGGTTTTGAAATGTAGACATTTTCAGACTCCTTATGAGATTGACTTTGGATTTGTTTGTTAATTTCTCATCATGCCATGAAAAGAAGATGGGCTGCAATAAGTGATACATAACTTGAATTTTTTTAGGTGATAAAGTAATGGATGTAGCATATCATGGCTTCTCAGTGAGATTATATTTGCTCCATGGGCCACAAAGCCTACACCCTTAAGATGGCTTGCAAATTAATGGCTCGAATTCAAGGCCTCTATTTATAAACTAAACTCAAATACTATATTAAATTATCAATTTTTCTAAAATCTCAAACTCTAAGAATTTGGTTCTAATACGATTATTATTTATGGTTAGAAACGAAGAAAGTAATTTCACTGACATAAAAACACGCAGAAATATAAATAGGAACAACAAAAATAAGACAAAATGACACCATGATTGAAACTGAGGACACTTTGATTGTTTTCTTTATGATAAAGTTGATGTGATATCAGGATAATGACCTCTCATATTATTTAATTCATTTAGGACCATTTTGTACAGGTTAATTATGTATGTTTCAACAATTCCCGTGATATGTTACTATAATGGACAAATATTGAGGACTAAAACAAATATCGAATACGAGGGGAGAAAAACCGCATTGCTCTTCGATATACCGTTGAATGCACGCTTAAAAATTGATTGAGATGATATACTCAAAGACAAATCCATTGGATAAACGGTTGTCCAAATTAGTACTCATTTGTAAGTATCCCCAGAAGCGGGAAATAGGTTCCAACCTTTCCAAGACAGATGACAAGAGAGGTGCCAAATGTTGAATCAAGTTAACACAACAACCATTGAGGAAATTGAAATCAGATATTGAAGCTGTTCGAAATAAGGCATAATTGAACTAATCAGGTGACCATGTAGATTTATTTGTTCGCGATACCATAATGTTGCAATAACTGACTAGATGGAAGATGTTGATGATGAATGGCGGATATGACGGGATGTCGGGTTGATGGACATGCATCATCCTTCTCGAACTTGGAACCAAGTCGGAGAACGAACAAGGGATATATGTCTCGCACAAGCACCACATCTTGTGATGTATCAAATGACCCGTGATGATGAGACATCGATGAGTCATCCCCGCGACCATCACTTACCACCAACACCTCAATTTCAAATTATTAAACCCGATAATGTTGTTGCAAGTTGTCGACTCAATGGGTGCATCATACTACCTATATTCGAGGGAGAATTTGTAATTGGCCAGTTTTTAATTCGGAATCTGATTTGCAAGAGGCCGCAAAGATTTACTTCAATTAAAGCACACCAAGAGTAAGGTCGTTGTTGCATCCTAAAAAATCAATGCTTTTTAAGATGTAAGAAATGGAGAAGAATGTCACGTCTATGGAAGCTTCAGGCAATGGTTGTGAAAGATACTTTATTTGTTATCAACAAATATACTTAGGTCAGATATACTTATGTCAATCCTTGCTTGAACCGACCATCATCAACTAGACCAAATTGGTTACCATATAAAGACATTAATCGAGGCACACCACCTCACTACTACCGCTATTCAAGCAAGTGTGATGGAGAAATGGAGATATCAAATATCATACAAAAAGGCGTTGGATGGAAAGCATAAAGCAATTAGACAGTTATTTGGTGACTTCTTTCAGTCATATACAGAGTTGCCACGTTTGTTTTTGGCCATAGAGCAAGCAAATCCTGGATGTGTTGTTATTTGGAAAACATGTGAAATTAATATGCCAAACACTAAGATATTCCAACGCGTGTTCAGGTCATTCAAGCCATCTATTGAAGGATTCGAACATTGTCGTCCCATTATGAGTATTGATGGTACACATTTATATGGGAAGTATAAAGGCAAGTTATTGATTACGGGTGTAGCAAAATAATCGCTTGTTTCATCGCATTTCATACATGTATGTTTGTAACATAGTCGGGGGATGGTTCTAGCATGTATAAGAAATAAAGTTACTAAAGAACGGAATTTGCGTTTATATCCGATGCATATCCAGTACTTGCGGCGCTAGCGACCGATCCTTTTCTCGGGTCGGGTTACACCATCCTCGTCATCATAGATTTTCTATGCGTCATTTTGCAAACAATTTTGGCGACCTGGGCTCAAAATAAACTTTTGAAGAATTTGCATGCAGAGGCAAATTTTAGCTTAGCAATGTAACGCAAATTCAATAAACGATGAATACAATCGAATTAATTTGAAGCATTACAATGGCTACAGTAATCCCTTTCCACAGTGGCTCTTTCACACGACGGAGGTCGAAGATATGGGTTAATGACAACCAACATTTCAGAGGTATTTAATAGTGTCTTTAAAGGAGCTCATAGCCTACTAGTAACTGCATTAGTACAGTTGACCTTCTTCCGTCCCAACAGTTACTTTGTTACAAGAAGGGAAGTAGGTGCTAATAGACAGCATCTATCGAGCAGCTTCACCAGATGTTGATGCTCGATCCGTGGTTGTGTTGTTAAGGTCGTCTGATGAAATTGTGCTTACAATCGTAAAGGGCCTATTTCATGTAAAGTCAAGGAGTGGTCGGAACTCATCGCCTCAACTTCTTACAAGGAAAAAATTTGCAATATGTGGAAAGACACCTATATATGGATTTATGTAGCCATATCATAGTAAAGATGTCAAAGATCGATGTGTTGACTTCCGCTTGTTCAGGAAGGCGCCACACTACCTACCGCATTTCCATGACACATGGGTAACCCTTTTCCATCCAATATTCAATGAAGATGAGTGACCTCTTTATGATGGCACTACGATTGTACCACCTGAGTCAATGCAACGCATTGGAAGTGGACGTCCTAAATCAACCCGGTTGCATAATGAAATGGACGTTAGGGAGGGGAAAACCCCGATCACATGTGGGTTGTGCAAACAACTGGATCACAATCGGCGGTCTTGTAAGAACAGAAATCAAGTTCAGTAAATGAATGTGTACAGATATGTGAATGTAGCTGGTCCCATTATCTTTTGATTGGTCATCCTGTCGCCTTAACACTGCAGATTTGCTTTTAAAAGTCGAAAAGGTAGGCATGTTTTTTCTTAGTCCTTATGACCTGACCACCACTCTTCTTGCTTTTTGGATTTATTTGTGAAATCAGATGATAAATGACGACGCAGCTGTTAATTTTTTATGTGGGAAGTTCCATTCTTCCACCTAGTCGCTTGCTCATTGTCGCTTACCTCACCAAGGCCCCTCCTAGTCCACACTGCCGCAAAAGGTTTGTTTTGGTTTTCTTGTCCTTTATTTTGTTTTTATTTTATTTTTGTTCGTTTTTTGTGTATGTTTTGTAAGAGGTTGTGATATGTGGTGATTTTGTGTTTTTCAGGTCCTTGTTGTGTAGGCCTTTGCCTTTGGAGATTGGTAGATGCACCCGTAGTTAGCTGTGAAAGAGAAATTACCAAAAGGGTTGGCTGGGGGTGCTCTTTATTCACTATAGACCAATATAAGATCCCTCAAATCAAAAGCAGAAGTCCAACTATAAGTTGTCGCTCTCGAGCTCTTTAAAGCCTTTGTTATGCTTCTCTAACCATAACACCGTAGTTTATATTATATTATAGCCTACGAGGCCTATATGAACGAATTAATTGATCGTCGTGTTTTTTTGGTTGTCTTTGCTATTAGAATACAATTTAATTGAATCGTTGCTGCTGGGAGATGATGGATCTGGAATCTCTGAAAAACAACATCTCCCCGCCATTAGGTAGGTTTGTTAATAGCACAATTTGATGATTTTTGTTTTTTAAATTTTTTATCAATACCAGAAATTATCATCAAAATTAACTCAAATGGGAGGATACTTGTGCGCTCTAATGAAATGAATGTGGAACTTTCATCCCATAATTTAATTTTCGTAGTTGATGTATTTTGCATGTTATCATTTTCATCATGCCCTTTCTCAAGAAGTTGCATTTACATTTTCTTGTGCAATTAGAGCTTCAGTTTTTTAATTTTGCATGATGTACTAATTGAAAGCAGTGACTTAGAGAGTGTCAAGTTTATGGTGAGATTTTTTGCTACTGCAGAAGCTTCATCATCCAAACATCATCATCAAGCTTGAAGGACTAGCCACTTCCAGAATGCGTTTAATCATCATCTGGTTTCGGATTTCATGCCAACCGATTTGACAAGAATCATTTCCGGGTCCTAGTGACCTTAACTGAACAACAGGTAATCATTCATTGTCTAAAAAAATGGAATCTTAGCTGATTTATTCTTAATCTCCTAACAAAACTATTGATGGATAGGAGAGACTATTAAATACCTTTGATTCCATGTCATTCATTACATAATTTCTGTATATTTTCAATGAAGTTACTTCAAGGAAATTTATAGGCTGTACAACACTAAGAGAAATAAAATAAATTGTGAACATTCTCATAATTTATTCTCTAATCTCTTCAACAATATTTCCTATAATATCTTACAATGTTTTCTGTGGTTGCTCTTTATCTCAACAACCTACATTCTTTAGGGTGCCTTTCTTTGACTACCATCTAGACTTAGGAATGGAAACTTACAACCCCACAGTAAATCTTTGGAATATATGGATGTGTGATTTAAATTTAATGTGAGACGGTTGATATATATTATAGTCTGGGCAGGAATATATGTGGACAGAAATAGAGCACAATTGAACTTCAGGAGGGGTGTCTTCTTTGGAGTAGAAGGAGCCTGGGAAAATATTTTTGGTTAATTTGTTTGTGAGCTGTTTAAAAGAGCAGCAGATAAAAGGACCCATGAAGTGATGGCTCGCCGTTGAGACATGGATAAATTGAACTTTCGTGTTAGACTTATTAACAGTCCCTTTTAATGTGCATTCTTACTGTAAAATTAGTTTGATCTATTTTTATATAATCTCTGCAATATTGGGTTTTAGATGATGCCCATTTTAAAATTGCATTCTACTCATGTTTTAGTCTTTTTTTATAGAAGTTTCCAGTTTGATAGTATTTGTGCTTTTATACAATTAACAGTTGGATCCTGCACAAAAGAATCAATGTTTCACTGGGATACTGCTTGTGATCTGAACCCACATCCCTTTCATGCCTTTCACTTACTTGAGTATTGGTTTTTCTTTGACTGAAATTGGGATTAGCTTTCACTTGAGTATAGTTTTGCTTGTTTGTTATAAAGGTTTGAAATGCATTTTGCTAATAATTCTCTGTGGTTATTTTCTTTTCATTCTG
This sequence comes from Tetrastigma voinierianum, assembly GCA_016808115.1. Lineage (NCBI taxonomy): Eukaryota > Viridiplantae > Streptophyta > Magnoliopsida > Vitales > Vitaceae > Tetrastigma > Tetrastigma voinierianum. Next base: position 112,897 of record JAEQBH010000830.1, on the reverse strand, counting down.
CTTCATTAACTCAACAATCTCTCTTTTCCTCAGGAACCTGTAAAGACAAAGCTCCCTCAACTTCACTATGAGTCGAAATTGTATATGCTTCTTCAAGGAGGAAGTGAGTTCCTATTTTTCTATTCAAATATCTGGTTATTTTGTTAAGTCAAAGTCAATTTTATTTGTCTATTATATACATGTGTATTTATGTATTTCTTTCTTGATGAAGCGGGTGTTCCCCCTATGTTAGGCTGCCAACAATGTGATCTCATACGATGATCAGATGCGACTAAGGACTGCCGTGGAGCTGTTAGCCAATGAGTGAACTTGAGGATGCAATGGAGAAGGCTTGCTCCAGAAGAAGGAACCATTTCATGCTTATTACCTCAGTTATGCATAAATTCACTCTATTTTCTGTTCTTTTATGTTCTCGTGGGACAAACAATAACTATTTTTAAGAGGTATTGCAGGTCCTGTCGCCATTGCTGATGGAGCCTGAGCCAGATGGATCGTGACAGATCCACTAGTGAGCCAGTTCCTTTATGAGAAGGCTTACATAAACCCAAAGCTTTATGAAGATAGTTATCACTGCATTCTTGAAGGGAACCTGGATGATAGAATATTTACAATCACACTCCTTATTTGCAAATTAATAGCACCCCTCAATTCCTTACTGTGATGCTTAAACTCCTGCTGGAGAGCCCATTCCAACCAACAAGAGGCATAAGGACGAGAAAACATTTAGCCATCCCGATGTCCTTGCTGAAGTGCCTTGGTCTCTAATTACTCGAATAGCAAAGACCATAAATGTAAATAAATTTTTTCCTATTTTTTTAATTTTATCTAAATGTTAAGGTCTTAAGTTTATGTTTGGCATAGAACCAAGGAATGTGGTTTAAATTATGAGATCGAAATGACCCTTATGTTTAGTTGTTCCAATGTATGTCATTAGTTATAGTGTTTTGAGTTGTTATTGTTGCCGCTGCTTCAGGTGAAATATTCGCCCAAGGCTCCTAATCGTTAAATTTTCATGCCTATCTTTTCCTGTACTTTATACATGAGATTAAGAGTTCGTGATTTCATTTTGCCGTATTTAGCTGCTTCATTAGTTCCTTGTTTGTAATGGCGTTCTTGATTATAAATGTTGTTTTCCTTTATGTGAAGAATAAATACTGCAGAACTGTTGTAATGGTGTTCTTGATTATAAATGTTGTTTTCCTGTATGTGAAGAATAAATACTGTTGTTTTCTTGATTATAGTATAGACTGCAGAACTGATTTATATTATTTGAATTCCATCTAGTTGTGTTAACTTATTCTAACCTGGGTATTAAGATTCCAGGTTTGGGGTTTTAAATAGAGTAAGCGTGTAATTAAGGATATGGTAATGTAAGGCTTTTTGCCAATTTAATGAGAGCCACATTTAAGCTTCACTGTAAGAGCCACATTTTCCTTCCTTACAATGCATGTCATTGGACATAAAAGAATTCTGGGACTTGTACAAATAAAAATCCTCATCTTCAGTGGGTCCCATAGTTCATGCATGATGAAAAGCTCCACAAAACAATATGAAGAAAAACTATTCGCTCATTGCATCTCATACATAATCTTCAAAAAACATTGTCTATACCAAATCATGCACATACCAAAACATTTAAATATATTAAAACATTTTTATATTTTCACGTATGGTTTAAAAAATATTTTTACATTGGGAGATTGAAAATATTTCACCTTTTTTTATATTTTTAAGTATGGTTTAAAAAATATTTTACTAATATTCTTTTATTTTTCATACTTCAATCATATATTTGTATAATGATACCTTGATAAAAGGGAAACCCAGAAGAGGTGTTTTTTTTCTTTTTCTAAAAAATATATTGATATTTTAAACTTAAGGAATTTTATCCCGATTTCACCTCCTCCCAAAAATGTATGGCAACTGATTACTTAAATTAAATGTTATTATGCTTTCCGTTTGTATGCCCAAAAGATGACAATTAGAGAGTCATTTTGTAAAATTATGGCACTTAAATAAAATAATAATAAGTTAATATTATTTTAAGGTTGTGTTTGGTTCTGAAAAAGAAATGTTAGATGAAAGTAAGAGTTTTTGGTTAGAAAAACAAGAGGAACATGTTTTTGTTTTGAAAAACCTGGAGAATATAAAAAATATTAAATTTAGAGAATACTAAAATTGCTTTTGTTATGTATTCAAAAACCATTGTCTAAGGGTAAATTTAGAGAGTTAAAATTGTGTTTTTTGTGTTTTTTAAAATTGTTGTTGAATAATATTTTGAAAATAGGAGGCCTAATTTAATTTTCTATTTTTATTGCATGCATTGTAAAAATTCGAAATTTTTTATAATTTATAGCTTAAAAATTATTTTTATAAAAGCGGTACATGTATAAAAATAAAAACCCTAGATGGCGCCTCATGCATAATTATGTATAATCTTCAAAAAACATTGCATATACCAAATCATGCATATACCAAAACATTTAAATATATTAAAACATTTTATACAAATTTTCATATATAAAACACAATATGTACCAAATGAGTCCTACAAGATGGTGCCTTTATATTTCGTAGACGACGCCTGCACAAACAAATTTGTCAAGCAACAGGTCCCGTTAACCAGACTGAGCCGACGGAGCCGAGGAGCCGATGGAGCCGAGGTAACTGATGGATGAAGTAGTCGATGTACATGTCGAGTACGAGGTCGCCTAGCTGGAAGTCTACCCCACTCAGGTAAAAGGTCAAGGATGGTGTCATCCATGGGAGGCAATGTATGAGATGGAAAAGGGTGTGACGACAATGTGATATCTATTGCTATGGACGTTGGCTCTGGCGACACCGGATAAGGTACAGACGTGTCAATGTGTGGGAGTATGGAAGGTAATGTGTAATTGTATGGGGGTATGGAAGGTGATGTGTCAATGTGTAAGGGTATGGAAGGTGATGTGTCAATGTGTGGGGGGTATGAAGGTGATGTGTAAGTGTGTGGGGGTATAAACATAATTCCGTGAGGGGTATGGAGGGTATCGGCTAGCAAAGTCACCAAGTGTAATGACCATCGCCATCGTCCCCGGGACCATGACCTGGCCCACCATCTCGAGCACAACCTCGGTGATCAACTCCTCTTCTCCCTCTCCCTCTCCTTCTACCTCTAATGGGCTGCATACGTGCTGGAGTGGATGACACCGGAGGTCTAATCAATGGTCCATGTGGGATGTCGGCTCTCGTTTACTCTACGATGCGATGGTCTTCTCCGATTTGGTGTAACAATCGATCAAGAATATGATGTATGTCGCGACAACACACCGACTTTAAGCATAACGAGCGATCGGGCTGTGTTAGCCATGGTGGCGGCGCATCTGGAGCGAGCCAAAGAAAGAATTATAATTACATAATCTATTGATTAAAATTAGGTAAAATATTTTAGAAACACATGACTCTAACTTACCAAACATGAGTACTAATGCACAGAGTATGAACCCTCATATCATCCCTATGCAGTGGTGGTGTCATAAAACGTCGTGTAATACAATGATACCACTGCATGTATGGATCATGGAAGTCCATCAAACCCACCACAAGGGGTGAAGTGATGATCCTAGCCGCTCGCGTATCCCATAATGCTATGTATGGAGCATGATACGTCGCCTAATCAGCGGGTCGGTGTCTTTATGTGCATCCACTCTGGCGTAGTCAAGGTTCGAAGAGTGCTAGAGGCATCTCCCTGATGCAGCGATGAACCGCGCAAGACTCGCCTCGACAATGCCACTTAACAATCTCAACATATGAGCTATGACATCAAAACCAATATCCCGATCAACTAAGAAAATATCGGTGAAGCTGGGTCAACCAATTCTCCGATGTACGGTCACTATAAGACCTACACATTTACCATCGATAAAAAAATTTTATGTCAACATGAATGAAATTGTTTATAGAACCATATACTTTTACATATAATTACCTCGATTGAAGTTTGGTGCATCTAGCTGATCTCAATATAGAGAGGACCGAATGTGGTTAAGCACCCGTGTCAAAGGTAATTTCCCACCTACACCCCAACCAAGAGCCGCTCGACTTCCACCGCTCTAGCTTGGGCTGAACGCCATGCTCAACTGGTAATCCATCGTCCAAACCCTCAGCTACGTCGCCATCAGCATCGTCATCATATAAGGCATGAGGCAATGGTGGTGCTGGATATGCCGTTGATCGCCCAAAATCGGGTAGGCCCACGTGAAGTCTCTCCCAAGACCATAGCTGAATATAAAATAAACATAAATTAAGCAACCTAATTACATGGCTGAAAGTGTATGTAATTACAAAAAAATAAATTTACATGCACATGTAGTGTAATACAGCAGCTAATACCGCATCTATGATCAATGGCTCGACGTAACTCTGATATGTATGTGCAAGTACGCACCATGACATAATTCAATGTTTGTGTCAAATCTCGTAGTAGTGGGAGAAAGCACAAATGAACATGAACCCCCTTTTTATCCGCAAACAAGAAGGATCCCATCAGTGCTAAGATGAACCCACGTGCACTCCGCTCCAAATCGACCTCTTGATCGAGTCACGGTGGATAGCTGGCGACATAACCACTGCGGGATGGAGATAGCGGATCTCACGAGGAACATCGGCGGGTGGGGAGTGACAGGCGACTCATAGCATAACTCTGCTACATCAGCACACATGTCCACACGTGTGGCCGGTCGTCGATCACGAAAGGCGAGGATGATAACGATATCTGTAGCGTGATCGTCATCTCTCAGGCAGGACATGAAAAATGTGCCCTGTCTCGAGGCCACCATCTCTTGACGAGACAAGTGATAAGCAGCCAATCTATCATGATGTGGCCTAAGCGATATATACAGTAGAATCTTACGCGGATCACGTATGGACGAATGCGTGGATCCATCCTCCACATACTGAGGAAGGCTCTCATCTGCTGCCGAGGGCGGAGGACTTCCTAGAACTACAATTAACAAAAAAACCATGTTTATAATTGAATATATATATATATATATATATATATATATATATATATATATATTAGAGTAAGCGGAATGTTAATTCATGAATAATAAAAATACAAATGCATTCGGTGTCGACTAAGTGGGACTTTACGTGTGCACGATATTTGCAATACCAAGACGGGGAAAGATCAATGGATCCAGCATCACATGAAGCCCTTTGAACGCCATATATATAACCTGGATGTCTGAAAGGCACTATACATATTAGTAAAACACATTGGAGAGACTGTATCACAATAATTAAAGGCACTAAGGTTTTAGGGTTTCAACGTTTCAAGGTTTTAAGGTTTTATGGTTTTAGGGTTTTAGGGTTTTAGGATTTTTGGGGGTTTTACGGTTTTAAGGTTTTAATGTCATGAGGTTTTAGGGTTTCAAGGTTTTAAGGTTTCAAGGTTTTAGGGTTTTAAGGTTTTATGAAATGTCATTGTTTAAGGGTTTTGGGGTTTTAGGGTCTTACAGTTTCAGTGTTTTAGGGTTTTAGGGTTTCAAGGTTTCAAGGTTTCAGGGTCTTAGGGTTTTAGGGTTTTAGGGTTTTAGGGTTTTAGCATTTCAAGGTTTCAAGGTTTTAGGGTTTTAGGGTTTTAAACATTTAATGTCATATGGTTTTAGGGTTTCAAGGTTTTAGGGTTTTACGGTTTTAGGGTTTCAGTGTTTTAGGGTTTTAGGGTTTTAGGGTTTTAGCTTTTTAGTGTTTCAAGGTTTCAAGGTTTCAAGGTTTCAAGGTTTTAGGGTTTTAGTGTTTTAGGGTTTTAAGGTTTTGTCGTTTTAGCGTTTCAAGGTTTCAAGGTTTTAGGGTTTTAAGGTTTCACGGTTGTAGGGTTTTAGGGTTGTATGGTTTTAGGGTTTTAGGGTTTTAAGGTTTTGGGGTTTCAACTTCTTTGTGCATATGTGTGTGATATATGCAACAAAGTCATTGGAAAATTTTAAAAATGTGGCAGTAGGTCATACAAAAGAGGTTGACAATGGTTTTAGGGTCCGCTAAACATTATGGCCCATATCCCTCACAAATTCATCTGTATTATAAGTCTAAGTCTAAGTCTCGGGAAGATAATATGCAATTTGGTGAAATATAGGTTTCAATATCAACTATCTCCTACCTTTTATTCCCCCACACATTCATCTATATTCTTACCGGTTACTGATTGGTCTCTCGACATGTAAGCATGAGATCACACATCGGTCAAGGTAAGTGTGACGCCCCAAAACCCGGGGGTCCGTTGACTACCCGTCAACCCGCGGAATACTCGTGTATGTCGGGTTACCCGACACTACTTCAGAAAATCGGGCAGAGTCTCCTTTGTACGGAGAGCTCTACCCAATCTGATTACTTGCATATACACAGTCCCAAGCAGGTCTAATATGATTTCAACATGAGTAAAGCATTTTTGGGCCCATAAACAATACTCATCTATTATACCAACTATATCAATAAGTTTTAAGAGTTAATGCAAGTACTCTTATACAACATATATTAAAATACTCAAATTCTAATACATGTAAATATCGTCGAGCAAAAACCACGATCGGCTTTTCTTCTAATCTGACCTAAGACGTAGACACCGTCCCTGACTTGCAGCTCACGTACGTAAAATAAAGGGGGTCCACGGCGAGGGTGAGCTAATGCTCGATGGGAGAATCGCCCTAAGTTGACTCTCACCACTAAGTGCGGTCTTGATGTTCCAGAAGTAAACACACGTTGAGCAGATCGCAGTCCTGCGAATGTCTACATGACCGACTCGGATCCAGAGTCCTCACTTAGACTCCCTCACACTCGCTGAAGCCTCGTATGAGAATTATTAATTTGTTTTATTTGTGGACAACCCTCCGATGTATATATCGATTGGCGCTCCGACGATTGATATATTATTTGTTTTGTGGACTACCCTCAGTGAATATCGGTGGGCGCTCCGGCGATTGATATTTTAAATTTGGACTTCTGCTCCAGATAATTAATGTTTTTTAGGCAGCCTCAGAACCTTTTTTTCTCTAGACTCGTCTCATGCACTCCTCCCCTTAATCTAAGGTGTTCCGGTTTCATGGAATGCATGTATGCTTGATTCAATACGAGTCTAATCACATGCAAATATATAAGCGTAAATATACTAGCATAATTCAAATCACACACAATCATGTTGTGTAATTACATACAACTCACACATCAAAATTAGCTCACTTGGGCTATTGATCAAACACGAAGCAATTTATTTAAAATCCTTTCGGCGAACACATTCACAAAATGTATTTTTTAGAACAACTTTGTTTCGGGAATAGTGAAACCCTCGGTTACAATTCTGAAAATCCTGACTCAGCGGTTCACTTAGTGAACCCGCAATCCACGACCATTCTGACTGATGCATACCAAACAAACATTTAATGCACAAATTAACACAACTACACCCAAGCGACCCATTGCCATATACATTTCTCCATTTTGTTTCATAATTTATATCAATTCGGTCCCAAGGTTTGGGACCCGATCGGTGACCCCTCACGGCCTCGTTCGACTCAAGCATCGACAAAACACTTAAGAAATAGGAATAAAAGCTAGTAGGCTTCACACCTCTTGGGATTTGTCAGCTTCATAAACCGGAGTCCACGCGTAGCACGCTCGCGTAGAGCATTTTCCTTCGGCCCGAAGACCGTAGACGGTCGGATATGTCTGGAAATCTAGAGAAGTTAGAGACCTTCTCTCCCCAAAAACCACCATTTACTTGCGCAGCATTTCTGCCTCTCCCCCTCTTTTGATTTCACGTTTTGCTTTATTTCAATTTTGTAAGGGATAAGCACTATTCCATTTTTTTGTCCTTTAATGACTTAAAATAACTCCTATAATGCCAATTTTGTCCCTCTTTTCCCAGATTTGATATTCGGCACTATCTCGGCCTTCCATTTTTATCATTTCTCTACTCATACCACTTATGGTACATGAGTACGTGTTATATGTGACTTTCGTCGCATCGAAATCGTTTTTACGACACCCGAAACGCGATGCCTCGAAAAGCGTGTCGACTCTGACTGTCTCGGAATTCGACGAAATTTTACGTGCTAGCTATATTTCTTGAGGCAGTTAGCAGGTGAGATAGTTTTGTCATCCGAGGTCTAGAGAATTAATTTCGGATTTTTAACCGAAATTACAATTTTGTAATCAAAATTACCGTTTTGCCCTTTTTCCAGAAATTGGAATTTCTCGGGTCTTACATTCTCCCCTCCTTAAAAGGAATTTCGTCCCGAAATTCGAGACAATCACAATCTTGCACATGCATATGCAGCGCACTCACCATGCATGTAAATGATCATTTAAATTTTAAAAGCGACTAAACCACGTACCTTTATCCCTAAGCGAGAAGGAGGATGGTGGCCAAATCATGTCCTCGCTCCACGTTGACTCCTCCTCCACGGTGCCGCCATAGCACTCTCACTAGCCTCACGGTCTTGCGTCGCAAAACCTGGTCACGGCTATCAACGATGCACACTAGTCCTCCGCCGAGAGGAATTCGTCCAGGTGTCGACTGATACGTCATCAATCCACCATGGCTGGATGCGGAGTATATTTTCGAGCATGGAGCGTGAAACACCTCGTGGACACGACATCTTGGGGCGGTAATGCTATGATGCGCCCAGCGGTGCCTACTCTCGGTAGTCTCGAAGGTCGATGAACCTCGGCGATAGCTTCCCACGCTTGCCGAACGACCTCCCTCTTAGGCATCACCTTCAAGAAGACATGATCCCGACCTCGGGGCTCACAAGGGTCGACGTCTCACATCCGCATTGCTCTTAGCGCTCTTGGCACGCTCTTACCATGAAGCTGGCGTGAAGGCGTTATTAAATATCAAAGCTCACCTTCTCGGAGGTGTCTCTAATCAAATCAAGACCCGTGATGGATCTCTCTCCCACCTCGGTCCATCCTAACGGTGACCTACATGGCCTCCCATACAATGCCTCATACAGTGTCATCCGTATACTAGCCTGATAACTATTGTTTGTAGGCGAATTCCACTAAAGGCAATTGCTCTTCTACCCTTATGATCCAGGACGCATGCTCGCAGCATGTCCTCTAACACCTGTATATAATCCATACAACATGTAACCCTACACAACCCCTGTTTGGTGTGTAAACACTAACCTTCCCAGTCACAATCGCGACAATCAATGGACCGTCAGCCTAGTCCATGTCATGAATGACATCCATATGCCGAGCCCTTGCCGCGTATTCGACAACACCCGATGCAATCTCGAGTGTATCGAATCTCGAGTCCTCGACTCCTGTCGCCCGAACTCTAAGTCTACGTGATAACTTTGTTCGTGGAGTTTTTCATCTCGAGTCACTCCCAGACACATCACTCGACTACGAGTGCCATGTGATACTTGACCTGTCGTTTTCATTTAGGCCCGACATAATTCTTGACTTACACTTCAAGCCTGGCCCAGCCATACATTCTCACGAAATTGGATATCTCCCAGGGTCTCTTACTAACTCCCAGGTTCTCACGAGGGATTTGAGCCTTACTGCTTTGCCCCACACTCTAATTTTCGTCATTTCTGAATCGAACTAGAGTCTTCATTGGACGTAGTCTCGAACAAACTCTGACCCTCATCCCCAAAGTGGTGAATGGCCGTACCGTGCACCGACTCGGCAGCGATGTTCCTGCAGTACCTGACATAATTAATATGCCATCTTGCTGACACCATCCGGGTCCACTATGAGCGAATCTTAGAGATCTCTCACTGTAACCACGAGCCTATCGAATTCGAATCTCACCTGCATCCTGGGAGGAACATGTCGATTCTGGCTTCTCTAAAAGCCTTAACCTCTAGCCCCGAATCCAAATATCGTGTAGTGGTTATGACAACGCGACCTGAGTCTCGATCTTGACAACTTGGGTGGTTGTCCAAGCTCATCTGTCAAGCGACAATCCCAACAACCAATAGGTGCCACCCACAAAAGTCCACCAGCAGCCTGTTTGTGCAACTCTGATACGTCACGACTTGACCCACACTGCGGCCCCTACCTTTGTCACACATTGTTCTTTGGAAGTGCTTATATAGCACCCCGAAACTTAACTAGTTCCTCTAACCCTCACTAGGGTGTGGAGGAATGAACTGTATACTCTCTTGTCCTACAGCTAACTGGGACTGCATTGTCCCAAGGTCTTAGGATCCCTTGTCTCTTAGGCGATCCAAAGTGCTCATGTTCAATCCACATTTTTGTAGTCCTGAAACTAGTGTGACCAGTCTTTTACTCTTCCGAACTAGAGGAGAAAGTGATCCTCCCTCTTGCTGCCAACACCGTATCGAGTGTTCCATGTATCCTCGATTTCTCTCACATGGTTAGGGTCGTCCCAGCCATGAGTCCATATCGTGGCCCGAAATCCTACGATCACGCCCAGAATGGACAACTTGACCCATTCTCGAATCTCAGCCTTAATACCCGGCCCGATCCCGAAGCTCATTATCTCGAAGATTGACATTCGGTCTCTCTGACTCATCAACGCCTCCAACCTTCTCTAGGTCGGCGACACTCCTGATGCGGCGTACGTGTCAAAAATCTCCCCTCGATGGCTAAAGCACAAGCACTTCTTGCGAACTTAGCGTCTGTGATGGTCTCATTAAGCGTAACACAACCCTCAGTGATACTCATTAGCCACTCGGTGGAGTAGATCAAGATGTCATCCACGAAGACTACGACAAACTGATCTAAATAGGGTTGGAACACCCTATGCATGAGGTCCATGAATGCCGCTGGCGCATTCATCAATCCAAAGGGCATCACCTTAAACTCAAAGTGCCCATAACGCGTCCTAAATGCTATCTTAGGGATACTTGTCTCCCTAACCCTCAGTTGATGGTAACCAGTGCGAAGGTCTATCTTGGAGTAGACTCGCACTCCTCTCAACTGATCAAATAAATCATCAATCCTCAGTAATGGGTACCGATTCTTGATCGTAACCCTTGTCGATAAGCTCACATGGCGGACTACGAGTTCACGCAACTCAACGGTGCCATCCTATGCGGGTCATAGAGATGGGTGGAAATGCTCGGGGGTGTAACTCGTCTGAAGTCTCGAGCCCTTTGTGGAGCGAGTCCGGGTAGCTCATCTGGAAAGACATCATACTCGCTTTTCTCGAGGTAGATCTAAGTCAGGTCTCTCTCATAGATCCTCTGGGGTAAAGACACTGCTTGACTAAGCCTTGTCCACGACACACGGACTCATATCTTTGTATGGGGCGAAATGTCGTGCTGTCTCCACGAAACACCACATAGTGCAGATCTGCGTGTAGGCGGTAGCCCTCCTACGCTCGATCGATACTTGATCACGTAGGCTGTCGGCCCGATCCGTACAGGGATGACATTGAACTTCCCGGCGTATCCATGATCCTCGGGTCTCTTTGTGAAGGTAGAGTGCAGAGATCTCCAACTCGCAACTTCGACATATCATCCCTATTCTCGCCCTAATCCCTAGGGGAGAATTCACATACAACGGCTCCTCTAAGGTCTCTAGAGGTCCTTGCCCATTTCCACCATATTTGGGCCTCATTCTCTCTGGCTCGACAGCGGCTAGTCTAATCGGTCGCGTCGGAGGTAATCTCCATAGCCTCTGGCAACACTTTCGTCTGCCTGAACCAATGGTGGCCACCATCGGATCTCCTCCCCTGTGAAGGTCGGGTAGTCGTCCTAGCCTCTGGAGTTCATTAGGATCTTCTGTCTGCACCTTACACCGGCGGATGCGATACTTGATTGCTATAATACCTCTGACTCGCCAGACTTGCTTATCCAATACCGGCGGCTGGTCAATGTCGGTGGTGCCTGACCAGTGCCCCATGGACGTCCTCTACGTCCTCGTCCTCGTCTAGCCATCTATACAGTTAACATGGCGGTTAAATCCCAATACAGTATCTCTAAGGCATCAACACAGCCCCGAGACACTAATCATACATAAGAATTCGGTGTATACCATGTCTTTACATTTACGGTAATGCAAGGCAATCCATTGCATTTAAAATATTGTTTTCAACAAAATTTTATTTTTGAAAATTTTATTTTTTGAAAATTTTATCAATTTTTATTTTATTTTATTTTATTTTAATTTAATTTAAAATATATATTTTTTCCGAAAAAATTTGATATGAACAGTGTTCATGAACCGGGTTCACGAATAATGTCCAAAAATCGACTCAGGAACAATATCGAGTCGAGCGGGATGAACGAGGCCGAATCACAGAGTGCCGCGGCCCGCGTAACCGACCCCGCGCGCCCGGCGCCAGGCGCTGGCGCCCGGCACACTGCCGGGCCTTCGCTAGCGGCGCTGCGCCGCTGCCGCGCGCCCCTGCTTTGCGCCACGCGCTTGCGCCCAGCGCGCTGCGCCCTTGCTCACACTCTGCTTCAGCCGCGCACCCCTGCGCTTCGTCACGTGCTCCAGCGCGCCTGCGGCGCTCTGTGCGCCAATGCGATGCCGTGGCTGTGTTGCGACCGCAGTCCAGCGGCCTTGTTCGGGCGCCACAATACAATTTTTTTGTACATTGCGATAAAATTTTTCCCGGCCGGCCTTCACCTTACAATACACTAGGCGTATTGTGTCTGATCCTATTGATCTAGCCTCGGCTATGATACAAACTATTTTATTGCAATACAAAATTTTCCTGCAGCCCATTTCACTTTAAGTCACAATACACTCTAAATCTTGCAATACAATTCCTCCCTCTCTAGGGCCATGTCATGATACAATCCCACTCTCACAATACTGTTTGGGCAGTAGCCCAATTCAATTTCCTGCACAAATTTTTTTTTCGTTTTTCATTATAATTAATTAAAATTTTTTTTTTCATTATTTCCAGTAGCTAGAAAAATCACTAAAAAAAATCATTTTTTTTTTCATTTCTTGGACACTCAAATAAATTTATAAAAATTTATTTTACCCCATTTTCTTCAATTTTACTACTTGTAAAATCATAGAAAATTATTTTCTCCTCATTTTTTTTCATTTTCTAGAATACACAAATAAATTTCTAAAAATTTATTTTGCCTTTTCTTCGGTTACACCACATAAAACCTTAGAAATTATTTTCTTCAATTCTCATCCAATAAATTTATAAAAATTTATTTTCTCTGATTTTCTTCAACTTGAAAATTTTTTCATCTACTATAGACGAATAAATTTAGAAAATTTATTCTTTCTCATTTTTTCCAGTTTTGTACATTGTACAACTCAAATATTTTTTTCTAAAATGTTTTCTAACATCCATGTGCTCTTTACCTAAGCACACACAAACATTCATCACACATACATGATCACTCACCTGACATTTCATCAAATCACACAAAACCACATCAAACACATGCATGTCGTGTCCTAGTTTTGTCATTGATTTCTAGGTAATCTCATACCTAAATAGGACATCGAACCACACCTAGTGGTGATGTTCTTACTCGACTGGCTCGCCCCCAAATCCTCAAGCCACTGGTAGCGTATACCTAAGCTCTAATGCCAGTGTGGCCTTGAAAGCCGGGCGTCGGGTGATACATTCGGCAGCGGAATGCTCGTATATGTCGGGTTGCAGAGCACCTACCAAAAATCAGACAAAGTCTCCTTTATGCGGAGAAGCTCTACCAATCTGGTACCTACATATACTTGTCTAAGCAGTCTAATATGATTTCCAACATGAGTAAGCATTACTGGGCCATAAACAATACTCATCACAATATACAGCTATATCCAATAGTTTAAGAGTTGGTAATTACTATACAGCATATATTAAATACTTTCAAATTCTAATACATGTAAATATCGTCAAGCAAAGCCACAATCGGCTTTTCTTCACAATCTCGGCCTCTAGGACGGCGGAGTCCCTCGCACGCTCTGTGCACATGGAAATAAAGGGGGTCCCACGGCCCGGGGTGACTAATGCTCGATAGGAGAATCGCCACAAGTTGACTCTCACACCACCTAAGTGGAGTGCAATGTTCCAAAGTAAACACACATTCAAAGCGAAATGCATGATCCTGCTTGAATGTCTGCATGACCAGCTCGAGGATCAGGAGTCCTCATGAGCTCCTCACACTCGCCTAAGCCTCGTATGAAATTATTAATTTGTTGTTGTGGACAACCCTCCAGTCTTGTATATATCAGGTGGAGCCGCTCCGGCCGGTGATATATTATTTGTTTGTGGACTACCCTCCGTGAATATCAATTGGGCCGCTCAGACGATTGATACTTTTAAATTGGACTACCCTCAGATAATTAATGTTTTAGACAACCCTCCAGAACCTTTTCTCTAGACTCATCTCATGCGCTCACTCCTATAATCCTAGGTGTTCAGTGCATATAGGTCTTATGTATGCCGAGTTCAATACAGTCTAATCACATGCAAATATATAAGCATGAATATACTCGCATAATTCAAATCACACAATCATGTTGTGTAATTATACAACTCATACATGAAATTAGCTCGGCGGGCAATGATCGAACCACGAACAATTTATTTAAAATCACTCGGCCAAACACATATTTTCACAAAAATGTATTTTTTTAGAACACTGTTTCGGGAATAGTGAAACCCTCGGTTACTATTCCCGAAAAATCATAACTCAACGGTTCACTTAGTGAACGCGATCACGACATTCAAGGCCCACGATGCACCACCAACCGACATTTTAATGCACAAATTAACACAGCTACACCCAAACAGCCACATTGCCATCTGGCTGCCATTTTGTTTCATAATTTATATCAATTCGGTCCGAGTTTGGGGCCGATCGCTGGCATATGGCGCAATTGGGGCTCAAACATCGACAAAACACTTAAAATATGAATAAAACTCAAGTAGGGAGAAACCTCTACCTCTTGGAGTTTGTCAAAAACTCACAAACCAGGAGTCCACACGTAGCCTGCTCCGGGGAGAACATTTTTCCTTCTCGGCCCGAAGACCGCCGACGGTTGGATATGTCACAAATCTAGAGAAGTACGAGAGACCTTCTCTCCCAAACCACCATTTTAGTTTCTACAACGACCTCTTGCTCTCCCCCTCTTTTGATTTCACGTTTTGCTTTATTTCAATTTTGTAAGGGACAAGCACTATTCCATTTTTTGTCCTTTAGTGACTTAAAACAACTCCTATAATGCCAATTTTGTCGTCCTAACGATTTGATATTCGGCACTATCTCGGCCGTCCATTTTCATCATTTCTCTACTCATACCACTTATGGCACATGAGTACGTGTTACATGTGACTTTTGTCGCATCGAAAATCGTTTTACGACACCCGAACCGCGATGTCTCGAAAAACGTGTCGACTCCGACTGTCTCGGAATTCGACGAAATTTTACGTGCTAGCTAGATTTCGCAAGACGATTCCAACGGTGAAATTTGTTTCGCCATCCGAGGTCTAGATAATTAATTCCGGATTTTTAACCGAAATTACAATTTTGTAATCAAAATTACCGTTTTGCCGCTTTTCGAGGGTGGGTTCTAGGAGGGTCTTCTGATAGCCTAGTACGCTTACATTATTTGCTAATGGTGTGATTTCAAACAAACCTAGGGATAATGGGAAAACCAAGTACTTCGTGCTTTCAATTCACATAAATAAGAGTGGGCAGTATGTATGCAACAATCAATTAAAAATTTTATTTCAACATATTTTCTAAATCTTGCAGATAAATTTTTATTTGATCATCTAAATAATTCTATACAATTCCCATTTCATAGTGCTAATGCATTATAGGAAAGGATTCCCTTTATATATAATATTGTCTTTTTTACCTATCTTAAAAAAAAAAAACAAAATAGTATGAAGAAAGGAATCTATGGTATAACTAAGATATTTGCATCTCATAGAGTGTTTTTGTAAATGTTCTTAGTAAAGTATTTTTCCCTTCATCCTTTCAATTTATCATTTCAGGGGAAAACAATACTTGGAGAATTTTTTCATGACTTTGAGCTCACAAACTACTTGACTTTGTCGCCTTAGATGGTCGTTATTGGGGTAAGGTGTAAGGACTTGGCTCATACATGAGTGAATATGGCCTTATCAGATTTCGAGGTTGTGTTGAATCACTGATTATTCAAATCTTCATATTCTTGTCATATTATTGGGTACATTTCTCTACATGTGGTGGATCGTACAATGCTGGATGGTTTTCACTTCATCCTCAACTCCCATTTAATCAATTCAATACTAGTACAATGGGTACAATGGGGATAAAGCATTGAAATGGAATTAGAGATAGTGGAGTGTTACTATGTGGTATCTGGTAATGGAGATACATTTTTGTACCTCTTCCTGCTTTCCCTTGTGAATAGAGTTTTCAAAACAGGTGCTGCATTGCTTTCACTCTTCTTTGTTCAATTCGGCCTACAAAAATATATCATGCATCGAGAATCGAGTTAGATAGGGCTTACGTATTTCACAAATTTTTTTTTTGTTTCTCATAATTTTTTTTTCTTTAAGACAAAGCTTATGGTCATAGTTCGGTAAGTCGTGGAAGTTGTGTTGGAGATTGTTGATAGAGATTTTTTTTTTTTTTCTAAAAAAACAAGGGGAACGAAGAAAACACAAAGAAAATGATCAATTCCTTTTTTATTATTTTTTTTTTCTGAAAAACCATATAGGAACACTAAACTCGAGAGCAAAAGAACATTTTGTGTTCTTTGTTCCATTTTCAAAACAATTTTAAAAACAAGAGCAAATAAATACATATTACCTCCCAAACAGCTAGTCATTGAAATACAAGATTTGAAATAAAAAAAAACCATGTCCATCTTGTAGTTTCCCATGGTAACATTTACATATCTAATATATTTTTGTGTTCTATTCGATCTAAGCTTCTGCTACTATGTTGATGGTTTTGGTTCTCTTTTTGGATCAACCCATCAGAAGCTTTTTAAACACTCTTACGAGGGACCAGTTCTCAATTTGAAAGCAGAAAGATATAAATGTAGTCAGGACTTTCCCCTTTGACATGTTGATTCCTTAGGTCATCTATTCCCCTTTTTTTCCAAATATGATTGTTTCCTTAGAAAATTGATCCTAACCACCAAGAAAGATCACAAATCACAACATGAAACTATAAATTCCACTATAAACAAAATTTTAAAACAGAAAACACTGGACCACAAACCACATCAAAAAGAAACCAAATACACCTGATTGAATCAAAGAACTACTTGAAAATGAATATATAGTCGGCCACGACCAGAATAAACCTGATTGAAATAGCAGAAACCAAATTTGTTGATGAGAATTCCAAGCAACAACGACAGGGTGGAGGCCTTGTGACACGGCGGCGACGGACCCGACAACGAGAAGCAAGCGGCGACAGCGTAGGAGAAAGAAGAAGCCCTAGTTAAATATAAAGACCAATTGCCGTTGTCCAGGACAGCGACATATGACAATATTTTAACCAATTTCCAGCAACCATGGTAGTGGCATTTGAAATCTCCAATTGCCGAAGTTATAGTTTACGACTTTTTCATTTGCTCCAATTGCCGGCAACCATGGTAGCGACATTTGAAATCTCTAATTGCCGGAGTTATGGTCAACGACTTTTGCATTTAATCTTCAATTGTCAACAACCATGATAGTGGAATTTGAAATTTCCAATTGCCTATGCCAACAACAACGGCTTTGCAAATCAATTTTGCAAATATTTTGGCAACGAAACTAATTTTATCTTCTTTTTTTTTCAAATGAAGTATTTCCGAAAAACTCTAATTATGGAATAGGAGTATGGATTATATGTATAGAATTTATGTATGGAAAATATGTGTTTGGAACTTTGGTATAGAATTGTTTGGTTTGGTTGTGGTCCTCAATGGAGGAAAATTTTGTATAGAGAAAATGTTGGGTTTTAGGAGAGATACTGTCAATTTTTTTCCAAAACCCATGTTTTTGTATTGGCCATCACTCATCCAAATTGAGTGATTCAAATTTCTGGGTAAAGTATACTTTTAGAAGAACAAATCTCCCCGAAATAAGTGTATCCAAATTTGGACCCCATTAGACCCAGAAAATTCGTCAAAGTAAGGGAACAATTCTGTCACACGAGGGCTGTCTTTGTTAAATCTATTAGGGTAAATTCAAATTAATTTAAATCATAACTTGAGTTATACTAGTCCCAAGCGAGTTGATTCAAATTTTGTACAAACTAGGCATGCGGAAAACAACTTTCATGAAGAACGTATGGTCAAATTATGTCTCTATCGGTCCATAAATTTTCAAATATAGGACCCACAATTCAGATTCTATTCATGGCCCAATCAGATGACTTGGAGATGTTTGAGACCATATCTCTCCCAATTAAAGTCAATGACATGATTTTGAACCATAAGACATAGGAATTTTATATTGAGGTTAGAAGATCACTTTACTCTAACAATCGTTTACAGGGGGTCAAAGTATAGTAAAAATGGACTTGGGAGGCGCCTCGAATTGTTCGAGGCAAAGTGGTTATGGAAATTGAAATTGCATAAAGGCTATATAAATGTATTATATGAAATAATGCATCTGTAAGTAGTTGATCATGATAACATGTGTTATGAAGCTAAAGAGAATACACGTATAATTTTTGTTATATGAAAAAGTGCAAAAATACGATTAAATGTTTATAAGGGTATTTGATAATAAATATGTAAGTATCATGTCTCAGTAGTTATTCATGTATATGAGATATCTTTTCTGATACCTAAAGATTGTTAAAAACATAATAAAGCCCGGAGAATGCCTACTTTATGGTAGGTAATTGGATAGATAGGCATGCTATGGAATAACAATCTTTGCAGCCAGCGGGTTTCTGAGACGGTGACCCGGTGGGTGATGACATGGATCTTTGTTTGGATCAGTCTTGGTGAAAAACTTTGTTTAGGTCATACAATACAGTATAGTTGCAGATCCCTTTGTCTCGTCATAGTGATAGTACCTTAGACACATACAATTATTTCCCTGTGTCAAGCTTCTTTGGAATATGCGGGCGTGACATAAGATGAGATGAAATTTTGGAATGTTATAAAAGAAGTGAAACATAGAAAATGATGTGAAAATAATATAATTTAATTTATAATGATATAAAGTAACATGTATTATGAATAAAATGTTATGATATTGTGGCTTGATCGTTATAGTGGTCGTCATGTTGTAATTCCAGCTAAGTTATAAAAACAGCACCAGTGTTTATCAGTGTGGGGTACCGAAGATGGCGTCATGATATTCCATATACAGTGGAATATTGCCTATTGTGGGGTCCATCCTATAGGTTAGAATTGATTTTGTAAGTGTAAATGTAAGATTTTGGAGACAGTGTGAACCTAAAAGTACAAGTAAATAGGACTCAGAATATATGTATAGGACATTGTAAATACCACTACGGTGTATGAATATGAAATATTTTTGTAAGTTTATATTTTCAAGATAATTGTTTAGAATTATATAAGTTAACATATTTATAATTTCAGTTTATGTATTTTCTGCTTTCTGAGTCTTGGGTTGGGTCACGAGTTTGGTGGTATGTTTGAGTTTAGCGGCTCTAGAATATAATGCTCTTGATGAAAAGCATGTGTTTAGTAATGTGTTGGCCTGATGTGGATGTCCTTGTGTTTTGTATAGATGGATCATCTTCCGAATTTATTTCAAGAAACAACTGAGAGTGTTAACCCAGGAGATCAAGGATTACTCGCTTCAGGTCCTTCGAGATGCATCAGAAATTGGAGTCATGCTGACGAGTAAATGAAGCACTTGTTTGGGGATATCTCATGACATGGCCTGGGTATTGGAAAAAGTTGACAGCCCAAGGCTATAGACATGATAAAGAGGGCCAATGGGGCTGAGGAATTCCATGGGTCAAACATGGAAGAGTCAAATAAAGCTAATTTATGGTTGGAAAAGCTGCAAAGAATAGTGGAGGAGGTGAGATGCCCTCCCGATCAAAGAGTGACATGTATAGTTTCTCTATTGCAAGGCAATGCTTATGATTGGTGGAAGTTAGTGTTGAGAGTCGGGCTTCCGGATCCCATATGGGGTTTTTGTCAAAGGAGTTCAAGGCCAAATATGTCTCTGATACATATCTGGGAGCCAGTGGAAAGCAATTCACAGATAAAGCAAGGAACTTATCGGTGGCGAATATGAAAGAATTCAGCCATCTTAACTCGCTTTTTGGGTGTGGTCCTCAGAAGCATTCGGTGTAGACGTTTGAGGATGGACTAAAATGAGTCCATAAAAGATATACGGCGCTATGTGAGTACTCACGAAAGTAAATTTCTATTAGTTGGTTTAGCGACAATGAAAGTGGAATCGGGGCAAGTAGTAAAGATTTCGAGAAGATGGGACTTTCTAGAGGAGCTTCTTCCTCCTCGGGTAAAAGAGCCAGAGAGTCCCACAAGCCGAGGAGTCAGTACATGGATTACCTTACAAGGGAAGAAGGCAATCTGATAGTACTGAATCTTTGGTAGAGGTGCTTCAGCGGGACTAGAAGAAACTCCAGAGTGCCCTCATTTCCATCGACGACATTTGGGAGTTTGCAGGTTGTTGACAGGAGGGTACTTCAGATGTGGAAGCACTGGACATTTTATGGAAAATTGTCCTAAAGAGTTAAAGGACAATAGGAATCGCCGTGCGATAGAGGAGGCTGTGACACACCACCGTCGGCTGAGATGGTAGTGGGGTCGGGGGCGGGCTAGCATAGAAGACGAGGAGGCACAGTGTCAGAGATAATAGATCGTCTTATGCCTTCAACGCCAACACGAGCATATGCTATGAAGGCTCGAGGGGACTAGGATGCACCAGAAGTAATTGCTGGTATAATTTCTCTTTATGGTATTGAAATGCATGCATTAATAGACCCTGGATCTACTCATTCATATGTATGCATTGAGCATGTGTTCGATAAGATGGCAACAGTGAAGCAGCTATCATATGATATGCATGTAACTAGTTCTTTAGGGCATAGTGTCAATGTGAATAGAGTGTATAAGAATTGCCCTATAATTATCCATGATAGGGAATTTTATGCTGATTTGATTGCTCTACTATTTCGTGAATTTGATTTGATTTTGGGAATGGATTGGCTGTCTAAACATCGGGCTATAATTGATTGTGATAAAGAGACAGTAGTGCTTAGATGTTATGATCAGTCTAGTGATAGTATGATGTTTTCATTACGGCCTAATGTCAGTAGCAGTTTAGGCTATGCAATCCAGACGATTCTTGAGAAAGGATGTGAGGCCTTTTGGCTTTGGTCTTGACTACAAAGAGGTCAAATAGAATTAGAAATATTCTGGATTTGTGAAAGATTTTTTTGGATCTTATTCCCGAAGAGTTACTTGATATTCCACACAGAGAAGTGGATTTATCTATTGAGATTTCGCAGAAACGTCTACTCTGAGGGCACCGTACATGATGGCTCGACTGAGTTGAAGAGCTAGGAATTTAACTTCTGAGAAGCACGGATAAGGGTTTATCAGGCCTGGTATTTCTCCCTAGGGTTTTTGTTTTGTTCGTGAAAAGAAAGATGGCACCATGCGGATGTGTGCATTGATTATGTGTGAATCAATAGGGTGGCCAATGAAAAACAAATACCCATTGCCGAGAATTGAAGATCTCTTTGATCAATTAAAAGGAGCGGATGTCTTCTCAAAGATAGACTTGCTATGTGACGCCTCGACCCGGGGGTCCGTTGATAACCCGTCAACTCGCGAAATACATGTAGCCATTGAGTGTCTTAATGCCATAAAATGAGTGTCTCTCTACCCGAGACTCAAACGTGAGTAAAAATGGCCACGTCGGGCCCATACATCCATACTCACCAAAATATAACCAACTATATTACAATAGTTTCAATCAGAATATTTCATACATGTTTTACAAAAACATATAATCAAAGCCACATGTCGGCTTTCTTCTCAAAAGCAACCTCTAGTGAGCGTCGTCTTCCTGAATACTCCCTATACCTGAAAGGGGAATCCCACGACGGGGTGAGCAATGCTCAGTAATTGAATTTTCCTACATTAGGTTACTCCCCACCTAAGTGCTCATGTAATGGTTAACATACACATTCAAGTGAATTCATGATTCCTACTCGAATGTCTACTTGCCCAATCCCATGCCTCGAGTCCTCACCGACTCTCTCACACATGCTTGTGCCATGTATGAAAATCGTTTCCAAACAAAAATATTTGTTGTTTTATTTGGCCAGGCAACCCTCTGATGCTCATCGTTGGACAATCCTCCGAGGTGAATTTGTTGGATAACTCTCCGAAACAATTCATGGGCCTCTCCGACGTGAATTGTTAGACGATTTCCCAACACAATTCTTCGGACAACTTTCCGATAAAACTATTGGACAACCCTCCGAAGTATTTCATGTCATGCACTCACGCCTACTATTCTAGGGTGACCCAATGCATATGAAATGCAATATGTCAATTCACAATAATTCATGTTAATATATCAAGCATGCATATATTAACAAAAATTAACACACAACAACATGTTATTCATCGTAAGCAATAACGCAAAATCGGCTCACATGGGCCAATAGAAAAATCCGACAGTTCAACTTGGTTCTGTCCAAACCATCACAAACACATAATCAGGACCACCCGAAGGTAGTCTCCAAACCTAACCTGGACTGTCCGAAACAGTCCAAAATTTCCAGCCTTTGGTCCCACTCCGGGGGACCGAAACACACGACCTTTCCGACCCCAAACACACCAACCATTTGTATGGTTCTTAGACAAGAACTAAACCAAGTAGGAGAAGAACCCCTACCTCCTAGAGTTTGTCAAAACTTCACAATACCAGTACCCACGCGTAGCTCTTGCAGTGGGTATCAACTTTGCCTCTTGTCTCGCTGGAATTTGAAGGACCGATCGCCGGAAAATCTAGAGATAAGTGAGAGCTTCTCTCTCTAAACTCTCTTTCTTTCTCCTTCTTTCTCTCTCTTTCTCTCTTTTTCCCTCCCAAACCGGTTGAGAGAAGATAGGGGTCAAATGAGATGTCCTCTTACTTGCCACATGTCCAATTCTAATTGGCTCTTTGGATTACACCCTATCCACTTATCCATCTACCATGGATTTCCATCCACTCACGAGGTGCCATGTGTCTCCTATAGCCCCACACTCGAGCTCATGTTTGATTAGCTCTCCACTTGACACGTGTCTCATCTTGAGCCACTCACAATATTGCCAGTGTCTGCATCACGTTTACTGGAAGGGCATAATTAGCGCGTGTAAGATTGACAAATCAATATTGGCCAGTTTGGATGTTTTAATGATTGATCCATTTTGTCATCCGAGATCTAGAAAATTTCCGGATTTTGATCAAAATTACCATTTTACCATTTTTCTGAAATTTTGAATTTTCTCGGGTTTTACATGTGATCAAGGTACTATCAGCTGGAGTGAAGATATTAGATGACGCCCAAGATAGCATTGAGCTCGATATAGCCGTGAGTTCTGGTAATGCCATTTGGGTTGACTAATGCTGCAAGCGACATTCATGGATTTGATGAATAGGGTGTTTCAGCCACCATTTAGATCGGTTGTCGTGGTCTTTATTGATGATATATTGGTATATTTGGAGATGAGCGAGGCATGAGCAACATTTGAAAATAGTTCTACAAACTTTAAGAAGAAGTTGTATGCTAAACAGCAAATGTGATTTTTGGCTAAAGGAAAGTTTCATTCCTAAGGCCATGTGTGTCTATTGAGGGTATAAGAGTTGACCCTGCTAAGATTAAAGTTGTAGTGGTGGAAGTAGCCCCCAGTGTTACCGAAGTGAGAAGTTTCTTTGGGCTTTAACAGGATATTATAGAAGATTTGTGGAAAGTTACCAATCATGCTTCTCTACTCACTAAATTACTCAGGAAATGAGTAAAGTTTGAGTGGACAGATAAATGTCAAGATAGTTTTGAGCAGTTGAAGGGAATGCTGGTTGAAGCACCAACATTGACACAGTCTACCCTGGGTAAAGAGTATACTTTGTATAGTGGTAGCGAGGTAGTGCAGGTTGTGTGTTAATGCAAGATGAAAGTTATGACATATGCATCAAGCAGGTTGAAGCCCACGTGAACATAATTATCCACCACGTGATTTGGAATTAGTTTAAGGTAGTATTTGCTTTGAAGATATGGCGACACTACTTATATGGTGAAAAATGCAAAATTTATACAGATCATAAAAGTCTCAAATATTTGTTAACACAGAAGGAGCTTAATTTGAGACAACGAAGATGGTTAGAGTTGTTCAAAGATTATGACTGCATAATAGACTACCACCCCGAAAAAGCTAATGTGGTAGCGGATGCCTTAAGGAGAAAGCTGATAGCAGCTTCTTCAGCCTAGCGTGAGTAGTGGACAATAGTATCTGATGGAGTTATATTAACTCAATTAAAAGTGTAGCCTGTTTTAAAGCAAATGATTATGGATGCTCAGAAAAATGATGAAGACATGCAGAAAAAGGTACAATTGGTTAGAGATGGTGATAATATTGATTTTTCAGTAAAAGAAGATGGAAGTTTGTATTTCCAGAATAGATTATGTGTGCCAGCCAAGGAACAAAATATCGGTAATTACGGATATATCGGTACTTGGATTTTACAGATATATCAGTACTTGGATTTTGCGGATATATTGGAAATATCGGTAAATATCGGTGGATATTTTGACAAAAATATCGGTAAAGAAAAAATTAACAAAAATACTTTGAAATTCATGGAAATACTTTGTTGAACTATAAAAAAGAAATAAATAAGCAAATATACACGTGTTGAAGACGATATTCATTATAATTTATCGAGAAATTACATTACAATAGTCATTTAAAACCAAAATGAAGATCGATGTGGCTCCATTACATTATTTGATGAAGGGATCCTATCTTAATGAAGACAATATTCATACCAAGACATGGTGTTCCGATAATATTGATTGTAACTTCAAACATGTCATGCATAAATCTATTGACTCCTACCCACAACCTCTCTGTGGATAGGAAATTCGAGGTTCACCCCACATGCTCGTTTGAAATCCTTCTTGCATTTGATATGAAATTTGGAATAACATTTGTGGATCATGAGGATAGTTAACCATTCCATATTCTTCACCAATAGAACTAAAGGATGTGAAGAAGATTGACCATAACTCATTGTATAAGGAGGAAATATGTTCCCCTCATTCGATGAATCAAGATTGGGTTTAATACTCATGGACTCAAAACTGGTAAAAAGCAGATCCTCATTGTATGAATTGTCATCCTTCGTTTGTCTTCCTTTACTCTGTAGCTTTCCGATGGCTCCAATGCACGGACCGACTCCTCTGAACCCATGGTCTTCATTTTGTGTAGCATGTGTACAAATATCTTTGCCGATTGAATAGGCTCAATGGATATTGACTTTGTTGTGGATCTGCAATATCCCCACCATCATTTCCAGTATCACTACCATCATTGGTTCCCTCTCCTCTTGAGCCATCATAACCTGTAGTAGAAGTACCAGCAATACTTGGTCTACTACTATGTTCAACACTTGAATCAAAAGAGGGTTGAGAAGTAACAGAGGGTTGAGCAATTCGTGGATCAGAATTTCCATTTTCATCATCTAAATGGAGAGGTCTAACCCATTGAACTAGTTGATTCTCTTATTCTTCACCAAACTCAACTAAAATTTCAAGTAAATCGAGAAAATTATTTTCGACAACTTTATCGGTCTCTGCCTCCATATCACTGATCTTTAGTTTCATGTTGTAATAATAAAAAACCAATTGTTGGAGCCTAGGATAAGCAAGCCGATTTCTTTGTTTGGTATGAATTAGAGCAAATGTGCTCCAATTTCTTTCACAAGCTGAAGATGATGAGGTTTGGGAAAGAACCTTTGAGACCAAACTCCTTAATGTTGGAGCGTGATTTCCATACAAAAACCACCATTCATCTGCAATAAAAATTACTTATATTCAATATAAAATAATAAAATAGTTATAAAATTTACTTCTAATGAGAATTAACACTCACCAAGAACCATTTTTGATCTTGATGCTTGTTGCACGATCACCAAATCCCTTTTTTGCATCACAGAATAGTATAAGTTGTGAATTCAAAATGTTAAAAAATCTAAAATAAAAAATCAATCAAATAAATTGAATCAATTAATTAGAATTAGAAACTCATTAATTTACCTCATTTCCAAAATTACAAAGGCCTTCAGCATTAGGATCTAATTTAGAAAAAACGTCATGAATAGCTTGGTAGCTCACGAGTTACAACTTGACTCTAGATCACATATATTGAAATTTTGGATTTAGATAGTATGCTGCAATAGTTATTGAGAATTTGTATGCAATAATAATATAAACATAATATTATTAATTGTGAATATCCAGGAGGAGAATATTAATTAGTTACCTGCTGCATGAAGAGGATGCTTATCTCAACGATCTGCAATGATATGTTTCACCCACTCTTTAGCTTTGAGTCGATCTAAATTTGCCTTCATTAACCGAATCAACTCGTAGACAAATGGCATGGATTGGGATGACACGAATCAATGTCACGAAACCTTGTCAGCATAGTGCCTCCTTAGATGGACACTAGCTTCTCCACCTTCTCCCAATATTCATGATCAAACTGTTAGAGAAGTGCTCTAAAGGGAATCACCATTAGCACTTATTGTACGCGCAACACATTATTTAATATAAAAGGCTTCTTCGTTAGTTTGATATTCATACGTTGAATTGATAACAGATCTTTAATCGAATTAATGAAGTCCATGATACATAACATAGCATGAAGGAAATCATGATGGGGTCATGATAATAAGATTCCTATCATGTGCAATTATGTTTGTGTCTAAATATTCCCTAGTCATAGGATCAACAAGACTGGACATTGTTGATCCGGACAGACTGGCACATGTCATACTCCTTGATTGGATCAAGCAGTAGATCTTATAAACTGTGATCAAGAGTTGATCAGAGTTGGCGTGTGGATGCCCCCTTTATTAGATAAGTACATCGGGGCTATAATGAGACAATCATATGGATTATCTATTTAAATGTAGATGATTGTCATCCTTAGTAATAATAGTCTGAGTATCCTTAGACTTGAGGTGCTCAAGGATATCTTGGATGTTGATCGCATCTTTGACCTTAATCCACGTTGCCTCTTAGGGGTCGCTCATTGGATGAGGATTGGGTATGGCAGAGGTGTTCGAGGTAATTGAGTAACCCGACAAAGGATTCGCCATTCCGATGAGAATACTTACTGGAGCTATTGTGGGGATCTTCAACAGGGTCTGCGGCGGGAGTGAAATATATGAGGAGTGTCTTCAGGTGCCAGTTGGGGGTGGTGAATGGGACAGATAAATATCTTGGGGCTGGGGTGTGGCGTAATGAGTCTAGTGGGAGCTACCACGATTGTCCATGCTACGAACAGTAGGGTATAGTTTGGTGAAAGGACGGAATTGCACGGTGACCCATTACATGGGAAGGCGTGCGTCGGGCTGGCGGCTCTCAGTCGATTGGGGGTCATGATGTGTTGCTAGATACCAATCTTGACTTACTTAATTCAATAGTTGAATCAAGTGGCCAGCATAGCAGGAACTAATGGTTACACCTTAGAAGAGTGTGGGATATAAAGCAGTTTGGTGCTGATCCAAATATGAGGGAGTTAATTCTCATGAATTAAATGTCACGGGATTAGTGGAATCTCGGGTTTGAAAGCCATCACTTAAAGAGATAATAGGTTTGGGCTTGTACCTCGGCTTTATGTCGTGTGGGAACTCACCATAACGCATAAGGATGCGTGTCTCCTATCATCACTTAGAGTGAGGGGCATTTTGGTCATTAGACATGATGGGGTTTTCCTATAAATAGAATGTTATGGAAACCCTAATTTTTTATTGATGCTCCTTTTGAGAGAAAAGTGAGTTCATGAGAAAAAGCCAAGTGTGTTCTCTCATCTCCTAAGAAAGGGTTCTAGAGATTGAGAGACCCGGGTTTTGGCTTCCTCTTGGATCGGGACTAGGCTAGCTACTTTTTTCGCTTTTGATTTACTTTTATGTTCTAAAAGTTGCTTCATTTCTTGTTTTACTTCCGACGGCACATTTGGATACTTCTTAGTATTTGAATGGGGATCCGTATGTGACAGATGAAACTTTAAGTGAGTAATTCCACCACTTTTTTTGCTTAAACCACAATAATTACAAATTGTTCCATTTTACTCTCCCTCAAAATTGTGCAATACCTCCATCACGAGATCTCGGCCTCCACTTCCACTAGCCATTCTATAAACACATGCGATTTTATTGAAAATAAAATTCAAATCAATGTGATCTTTGTATATGATATCATTATAATAACATTACATAAATAGTAGGATGTTTAATATCTAAGTTTCAAACATTATATCTAACTTAATTTATTATTATCAAATTAAACCAAAATAAAACTAAGATACAATAAAAATAAAATATGCATGTAAGTAATATGTTTCAAATTACTAAAATAAGATTATAGTAAATAACTAATATAATTAATTAACTAAAAAATTATATTAGATAGTAATATTATGAACTAAAATAATATTATTAAGATATCTAAGTAAGAAGATCTAAATTTCTAACATTACATAATTATAACTAAGTTTGAAACATTATATAACTAAAATAACTAATATAATTAAAATAACTATTAACTAAATAACTAATATAATTAATTAACTAAAAATTATATTATCAAATTAAACTAAAATAAAACTGTAGTATAAAATTATTTATTATAAACAACTTCAACACCAAAATAAAACTAAGATACATTAAAAATAAAATATGCCTAAAAACAAAATTAATGAATTAAGAAACATACCTTAATTCACAAATATCTTCAAAATATTAGGATCAAGAACAAAGAAAAAATAATTTGAGAGTCAAATGGAGCTTAGATGTGGATGGATGAGTTTGGAATGAGATTGTATGATTTTGGGGTATTTATAGAATTTTTTGGAGTCAAAATAGTCATTGGATTGTCAAAAAACGGTTGTGATTTATTTCTAACTATTGGATTTGATTTTGGTTCAAATCTGACCGCTGGATCATCATATATCCGTTAGAAATCATTCTAGACTATTAGATCAAGCTTCAGATTTAAAATCAACCGTTGGATAAAAAATATAGCCGTTGGATTCATTTAAAAAGGCGGACGAAATCTGGACCGTTAGATCAAAAACAGGAAAAAAAATTTGATGATCAAGATGTAGGCTGATTTTTTCAAAAAAGTCGCCAATATATCGGCGATTTTTTGCCCATTTTTTTGAAAAAAAATCCGGTTGCCAGCGCTTGTTCCCAGTTGCGATTTTTCGTCGAAATATCGGAAAATTTATGATATTTCGCCAATTTTACTGATTTTCCATCCATTTTTTACTCAACCAATTATCGGTTGCTAATATCTCTTCGATGCCAGTCGATAACCGATTTTTCGACCAAAAAAACCGATTTTTTTGTCCCTGGTGCCAGCTAATAATGAGCTGAAGAAAAAGTTACTATATGAAGTTCATAATACAGTATTTACCATGCATCCTGGAGGTAACAAGATGTACCAGGATTTGAAATAGTATTATTAGTGGAGAGGAATGAAAAGGGATGTGACCCAGTGTCCAAATGTTTGGCGATGTCAATGATAAGTGAGCATCGAGTACCGTCAGGTTTGTTCAAGTACATTCGGGTTCCAGTGGAAGTGGGACAATATTGCTATGTATTTTGTGTTTGGTCTTCCTCTTACGCAAAGGAAGCATGATTCTGTATGGGTGATAGTTGATAGCCTCACAGAGTCGGCCCATTTTATACCAGTCGGGATTAACTATTCTATGGATCGACTAGCGGAGCTATATGTGGATGAGATTGTGGGATTGCATGGTGTGCCATTGTCCATTGTGTCAGATAGAGATCCGCGATTTACATCGAGGTTTTGGAAGGAATTACAGTTAACCTTGGGAACTTAGCTTAATTTCAGTTTAGCATTCCACTTGCAGACAAATGGACAATCATAGAGGTTGATTCAAGTGCTCGAAGATATGCTTCAGGGATGTGTAATGGAATTTACTAGAAGTTGGGATACGTATTGATGATGCCTAAAAAACATGCATATAGGCCCAAAACGCAGACCCAAGAGACAAACCACCAACAAGGCTTAAGGTGGGCTTAGTGGGCAGGCTTAGAAGCAAGCCCATCGTGAGAGCTCGGCCCATGACGACATTCCGATCATTTCTAAGGCGTGACCCCCGGTTGGGGACCAAGCTCACCCCGTCGGATAAATAAGTAACATGGATGGTCCACCATCCACAAGCGGGCGATATAAAAGGAAGTACCCGATCTCACCCAATCCGGCTCTCCACTCATTGAGGGAGGAAGGATCTCTCACGATCATGTCTCTTTAATTATCCTTTAATATTCAGTTGATGATAAGGAAAGAGGGATTCCCTACCCAATTAGGAAGATGTCGTATCGCCGTCTAACAATGAAAGTCATCGTGATCACCCACGATAAATATCAAGAAATTCCACCGAAGAAAGGTACGCGATCATAAAACCTGCTTGAGGTGATATCTTTGTTTTCTCCTTGAAGGCCGAGAAGCAACCATCGGAGCGGTGCACACCCCCCCGCCAAACCACCCTTCCTGTGTAGGTTGCAGGTTGTGTAGGCCAGACGGATCGACTCAGAAGTTTCAATAGGCTCAGGCCCATACCAATAGAAAAAGCACCATCAATTTGGCGCCGTCTATGGGAACGACTGTTCCTTTACAAATCAACTGATTTCTCAATGACTGATGGTATCGACTCGAAACATGAGCAGTAGTCACGCCAACCCCCCGAGGATGCAAGACCAATAGGACGACGTTGACAACAAACAACCAGGAGACGCTCTCGAAGCTCTTCACGCCGCTAGCAATGAGATTGAGGCACTCCGTCTCTTCAATCAATGTCTGCTAAGGGAGTTGGCGGAATTCACGGACGGGGAGCAAGCGCGATAGGAGGCACAAACGGGCCCATGAGGCGTATGCCCTCCATAGGAGGAACGGCCAACACCTCGGTGCCCCAGGCGTTGACGGAGAGGAAAATGGCGAACCCGGGGCATGATCTACCTTACCCCAGAAGATGAATTACATGATATGAGGGTTTGGGAGCAATGGGAGGTGATGACGACCGCATCGTGGGGGGAAGAGCGATCTTGGGAGCAGCGGTTCCAAGACATCAATGAGAGATGACCACATGAAGGGCTATGAGTCGAGCCCCGGTCTCCATCGATGCTGCAGTGCAAACAAACGGGAAATCCCCGTTCACGGCAGGAGTGCGCTACCTTCCCTCTCTGCGAAATTCGAGATGTGTCGCAGATCGAGGCCTTTGAGGAACAAAGGATCCCGTAGACCACCTCAACACCTACAAGACTTAGATGGAGTTGCACGGATACCCAATGTTTTGAAAATCGGACCGGACCGGACCGGACCGGCTGGTCCGATCGGTTAGGCGGTCGGCCGACCACCAAAGCCGGTCACGGATTCCCGATCTGGCGGTTTTGATCGAGCTAGGATAAGAGCCGGATGAGCCAGAGCGGTCGAGCCGGTTCGAACCGGTCTGCCGGTGGTCGAACTAATGGGTTCTCTCCATAATTTTTTTTTTTGGTTTTCCAATTAAAGCAGCGTCGTTTGATGCTTTACATCGAAGCGATGTCGTTTCACTAGAAGATAGAAAACTTGTAGGGTTTGAAGGCTTGTAACTAAAAAAAAAATTCAATTAAATACTGCACACTTATGGATTTGAACATGGGAAGGGGAAGTTACAAAGGAACCACTATACCACTTTGCTGTCATTGTGATTATTTTAGATATTAACAAAATTATATATTACTACTAATTAAGTATATATTTATATAAATAAGTTTATTCCATTTTTAATATGTTTTCATATTTAAACATTATACATATTTTAAATAAATTTTAAAATACTTTATTTATATAAAAAGTAATAAATAATATCTTAAATATTATTAATTATATATTTAAAATATAAATAATATATTTATTCGATCACTTAGGTTCAATACGATTCGACCAGGTGCGACTGATGAGCAGTGAATCGGTAGCTTCCAGGTTCAGTCCTTCTGATGCGGTTTTAAAACATTGCGGTTCGGGACCCGTGCAATGTAGAGTCTTATCATCGGCGTTAAAGGATCATCATTGGCTGGTTCAGCGAGGCTCCTGCCCGACCTCGATCTCATCCTTCGAGAGCTCTCCATACGGCTTTCATGTATCCCTTCACGGGCCGGACAGACAGCAGTCGAGCTACCACTGGCGGCCAGTAAAGCAAGGCCCACATGAGAATTTGAGATCCTACGTCCAGATGTCAACTCGGAGTCATTAAAAGTAGACATCCCAAATGAGAAATTTGCCATCACCACCTTTATCGTCAGGCTAGGCATACAGTCCAAAGACCTAATGTTCTCCATCTCGAAGAACCGTCAGGAAAGCATGGCCGAGGTGCTCGCCAAAGCAAAAAAATACATCAACGGCGAGGACGCCCGCCCATGGCCTAAGCGGGAAGCTCTTATACGCAAAAGGAGAAGCGAGGATGAGAAAAAAAGGGATCGAAGCCCCCAGGCGAAGAGGCAGAGGCAGTCTCCACGAACACTAGAGGCAAAAATTGATCTCAAGAAAAGGTAATGTTAGGGACCGCTTAGGTCCACCCCAGCCCGAGCTGCAGCCGTGGTACCCACCTCAGCAGTTCACACCCCTGACGGCCTTGGTGTCTCAAGTCCTATACGAGGTGCAGCATGAGAAGTTTTTAAGGTGGCCATCTCAAATGAAGACGGACCCAACAAAAAGATAGGTAACCAAGTACTGCAAGTTCCACAGAGATCATGGGCACTGAACAGATGACTATATTCAGTTGAAGAAAGAAATCAAATTCCTAATCCGACGTGGACATCTCATGATTCGTGGCTCAGGAAGATCCAGAGACAGGCACGTCCTCCGCCCGCCGTCCCGGCTAGCCCGACTTAGCATCGGCCCACAGGAGAGATCAATGTGATTTCCGAGAGAGTTCGCGATTAGTGGGAATCGATTCGATTAGGAGGCTTACCTATGCAACATCGGATCAAGGGAGACCTTGCGGAAGTGCGGTAGTGTCCAAGCTCCCTCGGTTGGATACCACCATAACCTTCTCGGACTCGACATGGGCGCCCGGCTTATCCCATGATGACCCCCGAGTGATAAGGGCCATCATGGCCAACAAGACAATGCACAGGGTTCTGATCGACATTGGGAGTTCAACGGACATCATATTCGCGTCAACATTTGACAAGATGGGTATAGGAATGGAGAAGAGCGTTGGAGCCGTGAAGTGCCCACTTATTGAGGTTTCGGGAAAAGGAATGTACTTGAGGTGTTGTTTGGTACTCACCTTAGGAAATCCCCCATGTCAGGCTACAACAACGGTAAAGTTCCTCATAGTAGATTCTCCCTCGGCATACAATATGTTACCGGGCAAGCCTTATCTTAATGCTTTAAGGTCCTTCCCCTCCGCCTATCATATGGTTGCTCGAGTTCCCCCGACCAGAACGGAAGTAGGAGTGGTTCCTAGAGACGATGGGTAACGGGAATGCTACTCGGCGTCGGCGGCAGAAAGCCATAAAAAGTGTCCATGTGGATGAGCTTTCGACCACGAAGATGAATTGGACACGGGCGACACCCTCGGAGAAGAGTTAGAGCGGGTCTGATTGGATGAGCAGAAATGGGGAACACCTCGCCTGTGAATCGAATTGGTCGGGGATGCCAAGAACCTCTCATCCACTTCTTAAAGCAAAATGTGGAAGTATTTGCTTTGAGTAAGAGGGACATGGGAGAATTAACCAATGATTATCACCAACTGGTGAATGTCGCCCCCTCCTTGAGCCGTCGAGACGAGAAGAAGAAGTTTCACCACAGGAAGAGGCGAGAGCGTCGGCCCGAAGAGTCGACAAACTCCTCCAAGCCCGAGCTATCCGAGAAGTGGATTATCCCGACTGGTTGGCTAATGTGGTTCTCGTCAAGAAGGAAAATGGAAAATGGCGACTCTGCATTGACTTTACCAAAGTTAACCGGGCTTGCCAGAAATATAGCTTTCCCCGGCCCCGAATCGACCTCATAGTGGATGCCACTACTGGCCATGAGCTCCTCAACTTCATGGACGCTTTCTCGGGCTATAATCAGATTAGAATGGACCCTAACGACCAAGAGAAGACCTCATTCATGACCGGACAGGGAACATACTGTTATCAGGTGATACCTTTTGGGTTGAAGAACGTTGGGGCCACCTATCAAAGGTTGGTAAACAGAATGTTCCAAAAGTATAAATGGAGCATCCATGGAAATGCCATAGACAACATGCTAGTGAAGGCAGTGAAAGTCGGGCGCTCACGTGGACCACCTAGCTTCATCGTTCCAGGTCTGAAGGACTCTGTGAGATGAAGTTAAACCCGACCCGAGTGTGCTTTTTCGGAGTCTCAGTAGGGAAGTTCTTGAGTTTCGTAATCAACACTTGTGAGAATGAAGCAAAATCCGGATAAGGATAAAAGTGGAGTGCTCGACATGCGACCACCCTGAAACACTAAAGAAATTCAGCTAACCGGAATAGGCTGCGCTAAGTCGCTTTGTGTCGGATCAGATGACAAGTGTCGATACTTCTTGATTACGAAAAAGACCTTCCAGCAGGATGCCTTGTGAAGAAGGCGTTCTTAGCGCTAAAACCTACTTCGCTCCCCGATTTTGGTAGGCCCCCTCCCTAATTTTGTTGCAGCCCCTTCAAGGGAACTCATTACGCTTTACTTGGCCGTTTCCGATTTCGACTAGTTCGTGCACGGTCGAGAGCGGGATAGGCGCGAAGCCGGTCACATTACTATGACAGAGCTATGAGAGGAGTAGAGGGAAAGGTATCAGAAGATGGAAAAGCTAGTTCTAGCATTGGTGATCATCGCTAGAAGACTTTGACCATACTTCCAAGCTCACGCTATCGAAGTTAGATAGAACACTTGATGAAGCAAATGTGCGTAAACCGAAACCTCGAGAAGGCTGGTAAAATGGGCGTAGAAATTTGAGGTAAGTTTGACGTGGAATTACGAGAGCGAGAACAACGATCAAAGGACAAGTTTTGGCAAATTTCATCGATGGGTCACCTCGTAGACCTACCGAGGAAACCGCCCGACTTGCGTCAGGCCTCCTCATTTGGAGGTTGTACGTAAATGGGCGTCGGCAGCGCTGGGATGCGGTCACGGGGTTGGTCCCGACCTCTTTCGGATGGGATCGGCGTGGAATATGCACCAGTTAGCGGGTTCAAGCCTCTGATAACGAAGCCGAATATGAAGCTGTCATTGCCGGGCTTAACCTCACCCACTTCATAGAGGCTGATCAACTAGAGGTATGCAACAATTCCCAATTGGTGGTGAAGCAGATAGAAGATTCCTACGAAGCGAGGGGTGAAAAAATGATCCTTTACCTCATAAAGGTACGTGAACTGCTCAAAAAATTTGTGTGGGTTTAGGTCAGATACATCCCAAGGGTAGAAAATTCACAGGCGGATGCCCTAGCAAAATTAGCAACGGCGTCGCAGGAAGACATGGATAGGTAGATACCAGTCGAGCACATCCCGGAGCTCTCAATAAACATCAACAGCGAAGAAATTTTCCCA
Source organism: Tetrastigma voinierianum (assembly GCA_016808115.1). Taxonomy (NCBI): domain Eukaryota; kingdom Viridiplantae; phylum Streptophyta; class Magnoliopsida; order Vitales; family Vitaceae; genus Tetrastigma; species Tetrastigma voinierianum. The sequence continues at coordinate 77,170 of JAEQBH010000830.1, read as the reverse complement.
GTGATGACTGAACCGAGCTAGATGGACCCCATTTGGGACTACTTGTTAAACGGGACATTGCCAAGCGATCCGAATGAGGCATCTAAACTAAGAGCAAGGTTGCTAGATTCGCTCACTGCCCGGGGGACCCTTTATAAACAAGGTTTTTCTGCACCCCTCCTCAAATGCATAGGAAAGGAAGATGCCAACTACGTACTTAGAGAAGTGCACGAAGGCATCTATGGCAACCATATCGGACCTTGGCAGGAAAAACCTTGAGGCAAGGGTACTATTAGCCCACGATGCTCAAAGACACCACAGAACTGGTCAGAAAATGAAAAATCTATCAAGAGCATGCCAAGATCTCCCACCTTCCATCTGAGCCATTAACCTCAATCATAAGCCCCCAGCCTTTCTAGCAGTAGGGTTTTAGACATACTAGGGCCCCTACCCATTGGGAAGGAGCCCGGTCTGGAGTTCACCATTGTGGGGAGTGAGCTACTTCACCAGTCTGGGCGGTGAGCCATTAGCAATAATCCACTTGAAAAGTGCGTAACTTTTGGCGTTCCATAATATCACGGGTTTGGAATCCCAAAGCATTGAGTCTCGATAATGGAAAGCATTTCGACAACCAGAAATTCAAAAAATTTTGCACCGAGCTTGGAATCAAGAATTACTATTCGTCCCGGCTCATCCATGATCAGCGAGACGAAACATAAGTCACTATAAGGACTCTCAAGGCGACATGAAGACTAAGTTGGAAAACACAAAGGGAAAATGGGTGAGAATACCTCCCACAGGGCGTCTGGAACTCTGCTGTGATCTATGACTCGAGAAACTCTGTTCACCTTAGCATTTGGCACCGGCGAGTAGCCCACTGCATCCACCCCAGGGTCGAGTTCATGAAACTCAGGGGAGCATAATGAGGAGTCTTTCCTCTTAAACCTTGATCTCCTGGAGGAGAAGCGAGAGCAAGCTTTGAAACGCGCGAGGAATTGTGCAGCAGTAGTACTATGATCGAGTCGGGCTGTGGTTTTAAGCCGGTGACCTAGTGCTCAGCTCCTGCCGACAAGGAAAGACCCCTTTCACGGGGCGGGACCCGAGGCGGGAGGGACCATATCGTGTCAGCGTGTCAGGCCTAGCAGCTACCAGGCTTCAAGCGGAAGAGGGAAAGACCTTGCATCACTCCTGGAATGTCGAGCACCTCAAGCGGTTTTACTCATAAACCTCAGATTGTATCTATTAATAAAGCGCAGCAGTTCTACTTTCGTTCAAATAACAGTTTTTGTGTTTATTTTTGGCTTACATACTCTCTTAAATCATAAAGAATGAACCAAGGAGCTCGGTTTATCATAAATCCACAGGGCTTGAAAAGGCCCTGAGAGGTTACATGAAACATTAGACAAGTATACACGTTTCCAAAATATTGTACTTTTATTTTAGAGAATTACAGTTATTCCATAAAGTTGCTGTCCGACCAAAACCGCTCTACATCTCGGAAAATTACAGCTCAGCCAAAAGCTTAGTTCTCACATCAGAAAATTTCCAATGACAAGCAGCATTCAAGGCCCGAAAACCACAGAAAGAGAAAAGGAAGCGGAAGAAAGGGAGGAGAGGTATAACATAAGAAGCGGGACGCTTAAAGCATCTCGTCCCAAACATAGCCCCCTCGAAGTGTTCTGACCCGACTCCATCAAATGGTAGGACTAAGGGAACAACACAGCTCCAACAAATGGCGGAATTTGGGGGAGCAAACACAACTCCGGCCGAATGTGAACAACGAAACCAAATGTCAGCCTATGACCACCAAACAGACTTTGTGCAATGGCAATCAAACCCTAAAACTTCATCATGTCCGAACTCCAACATTGGCGAAGGTAGGAAGGAAAATGAGAGCGGCGTATAACATACACCCTCGAAGGAAGGCGATTATTTATAAAGAAGCTTGGACACCTTAGGAAGTCACGCAATCTGTTCCGATTCTCCATAGACCGACATTAAAACTACGCGCCGAGGGAAGGAGAGCGAAAAAACCTAGGGCTCGGAAATTAAAGAGCCATAGATGAGTCGAAAGAGCCATGCGGCTCATTTGGAGTTGAAAATTTATGGAGCGCTCGGTTTTTAAGAGCCCGGCAACTCAAAGACCGCGCAGTACGACACAATGAGAACCAGGCTCGGATATTAAAGAGTCAAGTAGCTTGAAAATTCGATAAGAGCCCGGTAGCTCAGAATTTTTTAAGAGCCACGTGGCTTTCGATTCAATAGGCCAATAGCTCGGTTTGTTAAAAACCCGTAAGCTCGGTCGTCGAAAACCCGATAGCTGGTTTATTAAAACCATGGCGCTTCAGTTCAATAAGAAGCCCGATGCTTTCGGTTTGTTAAAGACGTAACAGTTCGTCAAAGGCCCGGTAGCTCATTTTGTTAAGAGCCTGCATGCTTCGAGTTCAATAAAACCTAATAACCTGGTTGTTAAAACCCTGGCTTCCGGTTCGTCAAACTCAGTATCTCGGTTTGTTAAGAGCCTTGCGTAAGCTCCAGTTGATAAAACCCGGTAACTCAGTTCAATAAAACCCGATAGCTCGATTCAATAAGAGCTCAGTAGCTCAGTTTGTTAAGAGCCACGTAGCTCAGTTCAATAAGAGCCCAATAGCTCAGTTTGTTAAGAGCCACGTAGCTCAGTTTGTTAAGAGCCTAGTAGCTCAGTTTATTAAGAGTCATGTAGCTCAGTTCAATAAGAGTCTAGTAGCTTAATTTGTTAAGAGCCACATAGATCAGTTCAATAAGAGCCCGATGGCTCGGTTTGTTGAAACCACGCGTAACGGTTCGTCAAAAACCCGATAGCTCATTTTGTTAAGAGCCTCGTAGCTCGGTTGTTAAAACCCCGCGAGCTAGGTTCGTCAAAGCCCAGGAGCTCGGTTTGTTAAAACCACATAAGCAGTTGATAAGAGCCCGATGGAATCAGTTCGATAAGAGCCCGATGCTTTCGGTTCAATAAGAGCCCAGTAGCTCAATTCAATAAGAGCCCAGTAGCTCAATTTGTTAAGAGCCACGTAGCTCAGACGCTAAGCGCACAGCAGCTCAGTTATTAAAGGAGCTGAATAGCTCGGAAGCCTCGTAGCCCATGTTGTAAAATAAGATGGTAAAGAAGACGGAAGGTCCAAAGGGTATAAAAAGGCAAATGTCAAGCGGTCTGACAAAAATCAGGTTAGCATTAGAAGTCAAGGCTTAGAGCAGAAGTTAGCGAATAAGTAGGAAACTATAGGGGCTTTAAATGTGCGGACGAGACTCACGAGCAGCCTCAGTGCCGAACCTCCAAACCATGTAAGTCGGAAGGTGAAGTCAACAGCCAGAGTGAAGTCGGCCTCTATAGGGCCTCAATCTCGGGTTCACGAGGGACGAGTTGGGGAAGCATCACGAAAACACCACGAGTGCCTTCATGCCAAAGTCAAATTCTTACCTCCCCTCGCGGGAACTTGAAAGTTGAAATCCAAACCTGGGAAAACCTTAGCAGCCTTGCGCTCAAAAGCAAGCCACCCGAAGGCCCACAAGGTATAAGTCTCGTCTCTTAGCTCGATAATCACCCCTTCCTTCTGACTGACCAAGGCCTCCTGCCTCTGAAGATCTCCGCGAAGCCCATGGCATTCCTCAGTTAGGCACTCCATGGAGCTCACGGCCTCAGAAGCCTCTTGGCTGACTCGGCTTAATATCGTGGCTTTGATGTGCAGCTCGTCCCAGACCACGTGTAGCTCATCCCTGGCCACTTGTAGCTTGTCCCTGACCGCCCGCAGCTCATCCTCGACAACCCTCAGCTCGCCCCGAGCCTTCTTTTCTTTATCTTCATCTCATGCTTTCGCAGTAGTGGTGTGTTTCAGGTCGGATTCATACTTCACGGCATCCTCGGCAAGGCGTTGCATCCGAGCTTGAAGATCGACCTTCTCGGAGGTCAAGGAGGTAACCTTGGCCTTATACGCTTTCACTGCTCTAGCAGAGCCCTCGGCAAAGCTGGCCCTCCTCGCCAAGCTTTTCATATAGGTAGCCATCTGCAGAAACGAGATAAAATTAATGGATAGTTTGAAACAACGGTGGAACGAACAAATAAAGGCGTTTGGACATACTGTGGCTGCTCCCTGAAGCGATAGGGCTAGAGCCTCCTCAACGGACATGGCATCTGCGCTGTAAGGTCGAGTCTGTAGGATGGAAGATACGATACGGCCCGGCGAGCTCAGGAGTTAGTAAGCAAGCGAGTCCTCATCCCCCTGGTTCAAAACAATCCACTTCCCTTGTCCTCGGTGTCGTGGGAGGGGGCTTGGCGTTTTCTTGTTGGGGACTCGAGCAATGGGCAAGACTTCCCGGAGGGGCTGTGGGTCCTCCCGAAGAGTTTTTCGGACCCGCCACCTTGGACACCTCGACCATGGAAGGAGGCGCCTGACCTTTTTCCGGGACTTGGTCAGACGACCCATGCTCTTTGGCAGTCGATGGCGGAGAAGATGCTCCTAACCTCAGGATCTTACCCGAATCGAAATTTGCTCGGGGAGCTGAAGCTGCGCTGCGCTTCTCTTTTTTTTCTTTATAGCGACTCAGCTCGGGCTTGAGCTCTTCAGAGTGGGTTTACCTGGCGAAGGCCCCTCACGAGGAAGGCTTCATAACGGAGGGGCGAGAGAGGGCCTCAGAGCGGAGGTCGAGAGGGTTCACGGAAGAGGCTCGGGAATGCTTGATCTAATCAACTCAAAGTACACTGCTTGAGAGACACTTAGCCAAGCTGTTTGCTTCACATCTTATCCTCGGGCGAGGTCGGGATGGATACACAGGTAACACAACCAAAGCAAGTTAAGAACGCCTTATAACTTGAAAGCTAGCTGACTAACGATTTTGAAACTCACGCAGATTCTTTAGAGTGAGTCCATATTGCTCAGAATGCCAGCGTGTCCTCTCGATCGACGGGGTTGTAATCCAGTTCTGGCCACAACAAAGAAATATACTCCTTCTGATGTTTATGGGAAGATGGAGATAAAAAATAGTGACCCCAGCCTTTGGACCGTTTGAAATATACAAAAAAGCCCTATCGGCCTCTTACTAAAAGAGTCCAAGCGAGCTTCATGTTTGGGAACCCAGGCCATGTCCTAAATACGACAGTAGGCTAAAACACCCAGAGAATTGGGAGAAAGTTGGGACAAGCAAACATTGAAGTGTTGTAAGACGTTCTTGATAAAAGGGTGCGGGGAAGCGAGACCGTCTGAAGGGCCGCTTGAGCGGGACCATCTTGAGACACGGGCAGTGTAGGAGGTGAGAAGATCGGGCACCGAGACTTGAGCGCCAAGAGGGGTGTAGCGGGTAACCGAGAAGGTTTTTTTTCATAAAGGGGCTCCTGACACGACTAGGACCACGAGCGTCACTGTACTTCCGCGGTAACCTTGAAAATATCTTGAACCACTAAGGTACTAATCTCGTGTCCTTTCCACTTGCCTTTGCCGGACGGGGATGGATGATGGAGAATTTCTATCAACCAGACGGCCGGGACTACGGGATCCCACGCGGTCAGTCTTAAACTCCGACTCCTTAGCAAGCCCTCGTCGTGGAGCCGAAGGCGATTTGGGCTACATCAAGGAAGTACGCATGATTGGGCAAGTATAAGGGAGGTCGAACGAATGATAAAGAGGTGGAATCCCAACCAAACACACCCTAATAACCCTAAAGTCATAACAATAACTCCCCACAGCTAAAATGCGCTCAACAGAATTCTAGAACGAGAAAAGGTAAACAGGGGAAGAAGAAGAAAGATGTATCAAACTTGGGAAGAGAACAAAAGAGACGACCCCAAGCGAGATAGAACAACAGAAACCACCAAGAGCAGTCTTAAGCGATGATCAGAGAAGTTTGAGAAAGAAAAATCCGAGACCACAGAGAAAGAGGTTTAAAGAACAGGGGAATACAATTCGAAATAGTCGTGGGGTGCTTCTAAAAACACTGGAAACGTCAGCCGAAATGGGCTCAAAATCGAGAAAAGCCATCATCATCGTAGAATGTTTGACGACGACAAAGCCCTGATCAACCATCCTTGATTAGCGACGTGGAATCCACACCCGATCCAAGAAATGATTCAGCCCCTTACTGGAGATCTGCAAGGTTTGGTAGGGAAGGCGAGAGCCGCACCAGTGATGCCCTGAGACATAGTGTGGACTGAACGAGACCCGAGACAAACCACCAACAAGGCTTAAGGTGGGTGTAACGCCCCAAAAATACCCTAGAATTTTTTTTTATAATTTTATTATATATTCCGGGTATAAATTGAGTCAACTTGGGTATTTTTCGAGAATTATTAAATGAATGTTGATCAAATTATTATATGGCTAAAAGCCAAATTCAAATATTAAATGCTAAAATGAGAAATTAATTGAGCTAGGAAATAAACCCCGAGTGAAAAGGGCAAAATTAGAAATTGTGAAATAAGGACCTAAGGGTCATAAGTTAGAGATAAGAAATGTCTAAGTGTGATTAATGAGAATTTAAATGCAAATAGAGAGACAAATAATTAGGCGAAATTTAGTAATTAGGAGAACTTAAACCCAAAATGGATTTTTAAGAAAGGCGAAACAAGACCTTATGTGACATAGGATATTTAAGACCAAAAGTGGTCTTGGAAACTCATTACATTACAGGCAAAGCGGTTTAAGAGAGAGAGAGGAAGGGAGAGCTAAGGCTTGCAAAGTGAGGAGGTTGTGATTCTTTCTCCATTAAAGCAAGAGTTTAAGAGATCAAGTTGAAGAAGAAAGCTTGGCATTGAAGATTGAAAGGGATTTAAGGTAAGAAAAACCAAACCCTAACCCCCTTTCTACTTGTGTTTGGGTTTAATAAAACCCCAAATGTGGTATAAAAGTGTTCTTGGATGGTTTTAGTTCAGTTTGAAATTGTTTAGATTGGTTTGGATTGGTTTGGATGAGTGTTTGTAAAAAGGGAAAATGTTGGGTTTTCAAAGGAATTGCTGTCAAAATTTTGTCAAGACCCCTGTTCTTGTTTTGGCTATAGATTAAGTTATAATCATCCAAATGAAGTGATTCCAATTGGTAAATAACCATAAGATATAGGTCTAAAAATGTATAGAAGGGGCCAGGAGCAAATTGTAACTCTAAGGCTCCCGAATAAGGGCTCAAAGGTGATCTCAGGTAGCTCACGGGTTATGCTCTGTTTTGGCCATAAGTTGAGTTTCACTCATCCAAATTGAGTGATTCAAAATTATGGGTAAAATAGAATTCTAGGGGAAAAATTTACTTGAAGGAATTTTATGCAAAGTGTAACCCCAAAGTGCCCAAAAAGTTGTCAAAGTGGAACTATGTGTAAACGATCGAGTTACGCTGCAATTAAGTATCACAGATGTAAAAATCTGATAACTTGAGTTTTGGTGATCCAAATTGGATGATTCCATTTGGAGAAGAAATCTTAGAACCATATATTCAAATGAGTAGAATGAACCATTACCAATTTATGGAGTTAAGACCCCTGAATTGGGAATAACAATAGGTAACCGAGTGAGTTGGGCATACTAACCAGTTTGGCATTAAAATGCCTTAACTTGAGTTTGGGTGATCCAAATGAGATGATTCAAATTCCTACTAAAAATAGACTCATAGAGCTAAAATTTTCTTGAAGGAAGCATGAGCAAATTATGGCTCATGTGTCCAGAAAATTTTGCAAGTGAAGAGTCTTAGGGTAGACATAAACCACGACCCGAAAACTCTAGAATAACCTACTAATATGTGATTGTCATTGTACGAAGGGATTGATGAGGAGGAAAGCCCGCATTGGTCGAGATTCGAAGGTCGAAATCAAAGCGGCGTTTTAGTTTGTTCTATCTTCTCCTATTCGTTTCAAGATTTGAACTATTTGTTCTAAATACATAAGAAAAGCATATTGAATTGTTTCAATTGATTTGAAGAAATTGATTGTGAAATGCTTGCAAATGAAAATTGCATGAGTATTGAAAATGAACCGTTTATACAAATGTACATATTGTACTATATGTTGCTATAAAATATTTGAACGCCCTTAATTGAATGTTAACCGTTTAGTTCGTATGAAGGATAGATTGGTATACCAATAGGGGTCAAAATAAGCGATGCTATGAGCGATTGTATTGATGTGTCACTCGATCGTGACCAGCGGGCCGTATCGATAGTGTTCACTAATTGAATTTTTAATAACCGATCCAGCGGCCCGAGGCGAGACCATCTTGTGTTATATAACCGTTTTATACCGGCACCAACGACCCGAGGCGGGCGTGCCGGTGATCCCATATCACGTATATATATCAAAAACATAGGTTAAATTTGTTAAGGGCATAACCGAATTCAATTGATTTGAGATTGTGACAAATTGGAATTGAAAAGCATGATTGCGAATTAAAATGAAAAGAGTATAGTAAAACTACATGATTTGATTTAAACTGAAACCGAGAATGGAATTGTATAGAACCACTAAGCATGAAAATGCTTAGAAAGTAGTTTATCTATGCGTGATGTAGATTGAACAGAGTGAAAAGAAAGCAAGATCGAGGAGCGTCGAGTCATAAAGAAAGAATTGTGAAGTATGTTCCGACATATGCATTCACCCTATATCTCTTTTTGAACATTGATATTTTGTAAAAACAATTTCAACTCTGAATATTTATTTTGTAAATCATTTGAAAAGGCTTGATATGCCTTTATAGTAATTGTACTTTTGCATGAATGAAATGAAATGGGCTTACCCCTTTAAAGCGGCTTTCACATATTTGAAAGGATTTTATGTAGCCGAAGTGTAACGTTACGGCTTTTTGATAAATGATTTTGATAAGGTGATTGAGTGACATTAAAGCAACCCGGACTCGGTTCGGACCCCCCAAACGGGTCGGGTCCAGAAAGGGGTGCTACAGTGGGCTTAGGGGGCAGGCATGGAAGCGAGCCAAACGTGAGAGCTCGGCCCATGACGACATATCGATCACTTCTAAGGCTCGAGCCTCGATTGGGGACCAAGCCCGCCCCGTCAGATAAATAAGTAACATGGATGGTCCACCATCCACCAAACGAGACGTATAAAAGGGAAGTACCCAGTCTCCCCGATCCGCTCTCCACTCATTGAGGGAGAAAGGATCTCTCACGATCACGGCTCCCTAATTATCCTTTAATATTTAGTTGACGATAAGGAAAGAGGGATTCCTTACCCAATTGGGAAGATGTCGTATCGCCGTCTAATAAAGAAAGTCATCAGGATCACCCACGATAAATACCAAGTTATTCCACCAAAGAAAGGTACGCAATCACAAAAGCACCAATAGACTAATAACATTATTTTTCTCCTCAAAGGAAACTGACTTAACCATCGGAGAGGTGGCCGACACACCCCCCCTCGGACCACCCTTCTTATACAGGTTGCAGGTCGTACAGGCCCGACGGATCGGCTCGGAGGTTTCAACAGGCTTAAGCCCATACCAATAGAAAAAGCACCATCAGGTATATTCCATTGATAGAATTTGCCTATAACAATAGTTATCAATCAAGCATTGGCATGGCACCATATGAGGCTTTGCATGGCCAGAGATGTAGAACTCCTGTGTGTTGGACATAATTGAATGAGCATAAAGCGATTGGTCCAAACATAGTAAAAGATACAAAAGCAAAAGTTTAGGTTATTCGGCAAAGGTTAAAGAATTTGCGATGATCGACAAAGTCATATCTTGGAATTTGAAAAGGAAGGACATTGAATATGAAGTGGGTGATAAAGTGTTCCTAAAGGTATCTCCATGGAGGAAGGTGCTTAAATTTTAGAAGAAATGGAAGTTGAGTCCGAGGTTCATTGGCCCATATGAGGTTTTGGAGAGAATCAAACCAGTGTTGTATCGGTTGGCACTCCCTCCAGAGTTACCCAAGTTGCATGATGTGTTCCATGTGTCTATGCTTCGGAAATACCATTATGATGAATTGCACATATTACCAGTACAAGATATACAAGTGCAACCAGACTTCACTTTTGATGAAGAGCCAAAATCTATTCTCGATTGTGAAGTAAATCAATTGCAGAACAAGCAAGTCCCTCTGGTAAAGGTGCTTTGGCAACATCACGGTATGGAGGAAACAACTTGAGAACCAAAATTGACAATGAGGGCATAGTACCCTCAACTCTTTAGTTCAGGTAATAATTTCGAGGATGAAATTCCTTTAAGGTGGGAGGGGGGGAGGAGAGTTGTAACACCCCAAATTATGCCCTAGTCGTTTTATAACATGTTTAGGGTATAATATAAGTTAAATTTGTATTTTTCGAAAATTTAAGTGTTAAATGTGAAAAAGGATAAAACCGGGATTAATACAAAAGCCAAGGTTAAATTGATAATTTATCCAATTAAGGACCTAAGTGTCATAAGATGAAAAGATTGTATGTTAAAGTATAAATTTGAATAAGTTCATTTGCAAATAATAGAGAGTTAAAGGACCAAATAGCAAAAAAATGGACTTTTGACCATACGTGGATAAGACTAAACATGTGAGTAGCACACAAAATATCTCGATTTGGATTTGGGGTGGGAACAAATGCTCAGTGAAGAAGAGAAGAAGGAGAAAGAGAGAAGAGAAAAAAGAGAAGAAGAAGAAAGAAAGAAGGAAGGAAGAAGAGAAGAAGAAGAAAAAAAATCAAGGTATGGAATAGGACTATGAAATAGGACTATGGAATAGGAGTATGGATTATATGTATAGAATTTATGTATGGAAAATATGTATTTGGAACTTTGGTATAGAATTGTTTGGTTTGGTTGTGGTCCTCAATTGAGGAAAAAATTGTATAGAGAAAATGTTGGGTTTTAGGGGAGATGCTGTCAAAATTTTTCCAAAACCCACGTTTTCTGTATTAATAAATCAACTTCGTCGAATTGAGTGATTCAAATTTCTGGGTAAAGTATACTTCTAGGAGAACAATCTCCCTGAAATAAGTGTATCCAAATTTGGACCCCATTAGACCCAGAAAATTCGTCGAAGTAAGGGAATAATTTTGTCCCTGAAATCTATCTCAGAACAATCCCCTGAACTGGAGTAATTCCGGTTGTTTAAATCCTAACTTGAGTTATATTGATCCAAATGAAGTGATTCAAATTTCTGTACAAACTAGACATCTGGGAAAACAACTTTCATGAAGAAATTAGGGTAAAATTATGTCTCTATCATTCTTACAAAATTTTCAAATATAGGACAAAATTCCAGATTCTATTCCTGGAAACTTTCCAGGAGCAATTCGGAATGTTGAGACCATATCTCCCAAATTAAAAGTCCAAATGACATGATTTTTGAACTGTAGAAAACTTAAGCGATCATGATAACATATGTTATGAAAGCTAAAGAAAATACACATATAATTTTGTTATATGAAAAAGTGCAAAGTACAATTAAATGTTAATAAGATATTATTTGATAATGAATATTTTATAAGTATACATAATATCAGTAGTTATTCATGTATATGAAATATCTTTTTCTGATACCTAAAAGATTGTTAAGAAAACATAATAAAACTGATTTCCTGCTTATGATCGCGTAGTTTGATAGATAGACATGCCTATAGGGATAACAATGCTACAGCATATAGTTTACAGACAGAGTGGCCCCGTTTGGGTCGATGACATGGATCCCGTTTGGATCATTACAGTGGCCCCGTTTGGGTCATACAATACAATACAGTTTATAGATCACTGTCTCGTACAGTGATAGTACCTTCGAGTACATACAATTCTTTCCGTATCCACTTCTTTGGAATATGCAGGCATGACATAAGATGAGATGAAATTTTTGGAATGTTATAAAAGGCGTGAAACATGAAAATGATGTGAAATGCAATATGTAATTTAATTATAATGATATGAGAAGTAACATGTCTTATGAATAAAATGTTATGAAGTATTGTGACGATCGTCCATATTTATGAATTCCCACTAAGCTATAAAGCTTAGCACAGGTGTTTATCCATGTAGGTACCGAAGAGGACGTCCGTGATATTCCGCATGGAGCAGGGCCAACACAACTGTAGGAGTCCATCAGAGGTAGGTTTGAATTGATTTTTTAAGTGTAAATGTAAGATTTTGGAGACAGTGTGAACCTAAAAGTACAAGTAAATGGGACTCAAGAAAATATATCTGAGGAACCTTTGTAAATATCACTATGGTGTATGTATATGAAATATTTTTGTAAGTTTATATTTTTAAGATAATTGTTTATAATTATATAAGTTAACAGGTTTATAGTTCTCAGATTTGTGACACATTTTCCTAACACAAGGTGTCGGATTGAGGCGTCACACGTTTGGCTTTCAAATACATGGTCCTAGGTTCAAAAACCCTTACTTGCAAACAAATATTTTTGATTCCAAACCTCTCTTCCCTTAACCCACGTCGAAAAAGGAGGGAGAATTATTAATCTTTATATATCCAGTGCACATCATCAAAAAACAAAGTGGCCAAGTGGTAGGCGGAACCATGTGGTCTAGCCTAATATATTTCATGGTAATTAATTTTGATAGAAAACAATATAATGTTGGTGAACCGCTCGATTCGTGGAGATCGGCGATTGAATCGTTGGTTCAAGCGGTTCTTAACCGATTTGATTGCTAGTCCAGTTTGAATAGAAAATCATATCGAAAAACGTGTCGTTCGATGGTCTGATCAACCAATCTGGTTTTTAAAACATTGGAAGAGGATGAGTTGGAGTCTAATGGTCCAACATTTGATCAACATGAAAAGGAAAATAAGCACTCAAAAAGCCAAGAGATGTCTGAAACCGAGCCTGGCCCTCTCCCAGTTAATGCACCAACTCAATCATGGCCTGAGGATATTCCTTATTTAGTTGCCAAATTGTCTCATCGGAGGTATTCCTAAAGCTATATATGAACGTTAGTTGCCTAGTAAAGTAAAGTATCCCATGAACCATTACATATTCACACATCACTTGTCACTAGAGCTCGGTGGACCATCCCACTTTGGTCCTATTTTTAGAGGATTGGGTTGTAAAATTATGGCCAAAAGAAAACTAGGTCAAATTAGCCTGTGGCCCATGTGGATTTGGTCCAGGTTTGCCCGATTAGCCCGAAATTTTTATTTAATTTTTTAAGTAACTAACTTAACAATTGAAAATTTTCAAATATTTGTCCACAAAATTCAATATCTTGACTCTTAACATGAAGTCAAATTTCTGCTTTGGTAGTATTGGGGTTTTAACAATAATTATTATTATAATGTAAGATTAACATATTAAACTTTGCTATTTTTACTATTTTATTTTAAATTTTTAAATGTATCTTTTTAATATAATTTATATGAGAAATTAATATTTAAAAAATCTTGTATGAAAAAGTACGGAATGCATTTGAATTAAATAAATTACAGTTTTAATATTGTATATATTTTTATTTATCTCATTAATCATATTTTAAATATTTACAATTTCATTTTTTTTATATTTATCCTTTAAATTTTATTTAATCATATATGTTTTTATTTGAAAGATATGAATTTTTTTAAAAACAATTAACCATAAAAATGATAAAAATGAAGTTGTACTAGTTTATAAATTAACTTTAATAACTAAATTATCAATATATTTAAAATAATTTTATTACTTAAACTAGTGTTAATAGCATAATATATATTTTTGATAGCTTAATTAGTTACAATGTAGCAAATTGTCCCATTGGGACTCGAACCCGGGACCTCTTCCCTCCCTATGCCTTGCTTTTTTAAAATGTTGAATACTCTACCACATGAGCTACGCATGATGGGCTATTAATAACAAAATATAGTTATTTTAAATATAATTAACAAAAATTATACACTTATTTATTTCCTAATATGATTATATCTTCTAGCAAGATGGATTTTTAAAACAAATAGAATATTTCATTATTATACAATTGATATGCATTTTTAGAAAAAAAAATTATTTCATATACAAATTAAATTTATGCTGTTAACATTCTAAAATTTTAATAATTTAAAATAGAAAAGATATTATAACAATGTTCTATCATTATTTATTTATTTAATTTTTTTACTATTATTATATTGTTTATGTAACACCTCAAATTATACCCTGATAGTTTTATAACATGTTTTAGGTATAATAAAAATAAACGTATATTTTTTCGGAATAAAATAATGCTAAAAATAAAATAGCAAAATCGAATTATCCTGAGAGTTAAGGGTAAATTAGTAATTTACCAATCCAAGATAAGGGATCTATAATTTATGAAGATTATATAATAAAGTGGAAATTTAGATAAGTTGGATTTCAAAAACAATAGAGAGTTGAAGGACCAAATTGCAAAAGCTAAAAAATTAGGCAAAAAGGGATAAGACCAAACAAGCCTTAAGAAAACTTCATTTTGGCTTGAAGGTTAGGGTTCACGTTTAGGGAGAAAGAGAGAAGAGAAGAAGAAAGAAAAAGGAATAAGAGAAGTTCAAGAAAAGCCAAGATATGGAATACTAGTATGGAAACTATTTGTGTATGGAATTGATGTTTGGAAGTTTGGAACATTTCCTTTGTTTGGAAATTGATATTGGTTGGTTTGGAAATTGTTTGGAAATCTTGTTTGGAACTTTTGGTTGGAATTCATGTTTGGGTTAAAAAAATTTCCAACCTCCTTCTTTGTCTATATGTAGGTTAGGAAAACCCTAACTTATAATTGTGTTTTTGGTTGAGTTGGTTGTAGTTTAGAAGAAATTTCCGATGTAAGGGGCCAAATCTGATCATTTCTACATTCAGCCCGACACCTCTACGCCTAGGCGTAGGAGTGCACGCCTAGGCGTAGAGCTCCGCCTAGGCGGAGGTCCTTACGCCTAGGCAGAGCTGAAGCCTAGAGTTTGCTGAACTTTAGATCGCTGTCAAACCTCCACTGAGGCGTGGCATTCTAGCCGCCTAGAGCGTACTACTAGTTACTGTTTTGGTTCCTATCTTTCGTTAATTCTAACAATCCTCCATTAGACTGTGAGGATCCTAATAAATGAATGAAGATTATTTGATATAAAAAAGTATATGAAAAATGTTAAAGTACCTCACCGCACCGGCAAAGCGGTAGTTGAGCGACATTGTTTCCTTGCCCTCATTTGCTAATGTGTTTAAATGTGATCGTGTTCCTTGGTTAAGGATGAAAGATAAGGTGTAATGAAGGCATATAAACGTATAAATGTCACAAATAATACAAGAATAAAGATGCATGAGAAAATGATAAGAAAATATCGCATACTTGGTACCGGATAACAATAGTTATTCGGGGATATGGGATATATATTATGCATGAAATAAAGAAACGAGGTTGTCTGCTTAGAGCCTAGTAGATGGATAGATGGAGCACCTATTAGAGAGAAAGACTGCGGCAGTGCTTGATCGGTTATTTTGTTTGGGTCATTACAAACGCCTTCGGGCCCTTATAGATGGTCATTGTCTCGTCTGATGATAGCAGCCTTTGTGGGCGCATAGATAATCGTTGTCTCGTCTGATGATAACGGTATGCCCCAGTATATAGGCGATCATTGTACCAATACTGGCGATAACAGTACCGCGGGTCTTATATTAATTGTCTCTAGCACAATGAGTGCATACACCTTAGGTCCTTATAGTTCTAGTATCCACTTAAGGTATTTGATTTACTCAAACATAGATAAATGACAAGAATATGCAAATGACATGTCATAATATGAGAAGCATAGAATTGCTATGTAATGATGATATGTATACAATGATAAGTCTGAAGTAAAAATGTAAAGCTAAGAAGATAATGCAGAGATGAAACTAACTGATAAAGGCAGATAAAGTATGATATATGAAACATATCTATAAATGATATGTTCAAAACATGAATAAAGCATATGTATGCTGTAAAATGAATATTAAAGTTATATCACGATTATCTAAAATTCAGTGATATGACTAGAAATTCTCGTCCATGTCTTCCACTAAGCTATAAGCTTAGCATGGGCATTTCATCCATGTAAGTATAGAAGAAGCAGGAACTAGAAGCCCGAACAATCCATATCGGCAAGCAGACGACACACCCTGGGTGCCCATTGCAGAAGACTGCTTTTTGGTCTATTTTTGTATATGTTTTGCTTTTGTAAGCAATGTAAATTGCCTCATGTTTGAACCTCCCATTTATGGGTTTGAACATATTTTGTAATCTGGCTAACTACAGGGAGCATATTTCAAGTTAAATGTTTAACGATTACATGAATGGATAAGTTAATGGTATGGTAAAAGTAAAGATAGTTACAATGCCTGGTGGTATCGAGCACCTCGTGTTGGGGCGTCGCAGGATTAGATGGTAATGAAGTGTCAGTTTAGACTCAATGTTTATGTATTGGTATTATTGTGTATATATTTATCTATATTTTTTGTTTGAAGAATGATAGTAGTGTGAAGGTAGTTTTTCTAAATTTTACCTGGGTTTGCTGTTTTGACCACCAAACAACTCGTATAGGCTTGGTTGGGCTAGCCAAAAGTTAGCCCGAATAGAAATGGGCTAGATTAGCCCAACCTATTTTGATCTAAGGCCCAAATGGACTAGCTTGAAATGGATTGGACTAACCCATTTACCAGATCTACTTGTCACAAACAAATTCATCATTTGTCAATCAGTTATCTATTGTATTTACACCTAATAGAGTACAGAAAGCATTAGTTAATCCTAGATGGAAAGTTGCAATGAATGAAGAGATGTTTAGATTTTCAGGGTGGTAGAGGATACAATAAGCAGGAAAAAAAAAACAAAAGATTTCTCGTCGTAACCCAACTAGGGATCCATGTAACCTGATTAGACGATTTAAGGATAGAAGAATACATTCTTTGTACCAAAAGATCCTTCCTTTATAGCCTCGTGTGTGCGCGAAGTCTTTCTTCTCAGACTGAAAGGTGTAGCAGGAGTGCTCGCACCCTTTATATCTATCCACACGAACAAGCCTCTTGGAATCCTCGAGATAAGTGGGTGTGCTAGCATGCGGGTTGACTCTCCAAAACCCTAGTCGCTTCTCAAACGTGAATAAATGCCCCACGAGGGGATCCCTTAGGTTTAAATACCAATTTTAAGCCCAAGGCTTAGTTTTCAACCCATTCTAGGTGTGTAATCCTATAGGTTCACATAAAGTTGGTAGTGGGTTCAAAACCTATTTTGAGCCCATAAATCATAAGCGGTCTTTAGCAAGACATTATGACCACCTAAATTATGTGGATGTCCATAGTCCGATATAATTTAATCCATAGTGAACATCCCTTTTTTCACTCGATATCTTGATTGAATACAAGGCATGAATTAAGTCACCCCTATAAAGTTCAATCATATAATTTCTTGACCTCCATGTAAACTGATAATACAAATGACATTAACCCTTATTAATTCATTTGAGTACGACCATAAATTTTCAAGTCTCACATGTTAAGGGGCCCATGGATATATCTCTAAAAAAGAGGGATAGATCTCATTTATCCACTCATGTCCCTCTACATGATTTATTATGTCCAACTACAGTTTGTATTACCACCTTATTACAGATGATGTTGACTTGTGTCAAAACATAGAGCTCCTCATGTAGGGACCCATGGTGATATCAGGTTGAAGGATAAAAAAAAGAGATCACTATGATGAGAATTACTTATGACTTGTAATCTATGTAGTATTCTCACAGTTGATCGATTCAGTACAATGTTTACCAATACATACCTATGAGTTGAATTAATATCACATATCAATGATTAGTAGAACATGATCTTCAGTTACACACCATACTAGTCTTAACTCATTATTTCTCCATCAATAATGAACAACTAGAGACAATTTAGAATAGTATTCTATGACAAGCCCAGGGTTATACTATCAAGTCACACACTTGATGACCATGAGTGGAATCAACTATTTGTGGAATGAATTACCAAATTTAAAACATAAGATGATGATGAAAATGCTTCTATTATTGACATATGAAAGTAATAACAATTACACTATTGCCCTATGGCACATCACTAACATAGATGACTTCCTTACAAAAGAACCAAACTTAGGTGCTCATCAATCGTCCCACAGAAAAGCAACCAATTGGGTGTAGATGAATTTTCATTGTGAAACACAAAGCTAATGGAATAATTGACCGTTTTAAAGCAAGATTGGTGGCAAAAGGGCACAATAAAACATATGGAATTGACTACACTAAGACATTTATGCTTGTAGCCAAAATCAACACAGTTCGTGTCTTGTTATCCTTAGCTGCAAATTTTGATTGGCCACTACAACAGTTTGATGTGAAGAACACATTCCTACATGGTGAACTCTCTGAAGAAGTCTTCATGGATCTCCCACCATGATGCATGGTAATAGAAAGGCAAAAACATAAGGTGTGCAAATTGAAAAGAAATCAATGTATGGATTGAAACAATCTCCTAGAGCATGGTTTAGACGATTCATTTAATCCATGCTAACCTTTGGTTACAAACAAAGCAATTCAGATCACACATTATATTTAAAGAAGTGAGATGAGAAAATTACTTCACTTATTGTATATGTGAATGACATGATTATCATTGGCAATGACTCTACATAAATAAAAGCTCTGAAGGAGTATTTGTCAAAGGAATTCAAAATGAAAGACTTAGGTCCCTTGAAATACTTTCTGGGAATTGAAGTATCTTGATCAAGTAAAGGAATTTTCCTATCTCAGATTAAAGTACACCTTAGATCTTCTTCATAAAACCGATATAGCAGTCTGTCAACCAACCGATACTTTAATAGAAGAAGGCCTAAAGTTATGTATTGACACAAGGTAGGTACCAAAGGACAGGGAGAGATACTGGAGACTAGTTGGAAGACTAATCATGTACCTAGCTCAAACTAGACCAAACCTCACCTACACTCTAAGTGTTATTAGTCAGTTTATGCACAATCCTGGTGAGCAACACATAAATTATTTTTGTATGTCTCTTCAAAGTAACCTCGTATTCTCTTTAATTATATAAAGATTAAACACTTAAAAAAATATGTAAAATTTTAGTGAATTTCAATTATAATTGGTTTTCTTTTATATTTTAGGTCAAACTTTAAAAGAAAAATTAGGGTTAAGTTTTAGTTGGTTTTTTAAAGTTTATTACCTAAACATGCATTCATGCAAAAATATTTGTATAGAATGATATTTTATTAGATATTTTACAAAAAATATTAGCTTTTTTATTTTTATATTATTATTCATTTTTAGTTGATATTAATTCTTTATCATTGTAATCAATATGGTTAAACCAATTAGAGTCATGCTTTATTATTGAAATTGGAATTAGGGATTCGATTTAAAAAATAAAAAATGAAAAATTAGTGCTAGGGTTTTGTCTTGCATTGGAGACATATTATACAAGGTATATTCCTTGGGAGAAGCCATATACTTCTAATTAATTTAAGATTATGATAAAATAAACTTAAGGGAGAAAAAACTTCTCCAACAAATAAAAGTAAAATGGAAAAGTAAAAGGTATAAATAGTTAAAGTGAATGAGAAGAAAAAAGTAAAATAAAAATAAATAAATAAATTTTTTTTATTACTTAAAGTTATTTTTGACTTTAAGTCATATCATTGTATTATTTTATCAAACATACTTATTTTATTTAATGATTTAAATTAAGTTATTAAATCACTTTAACGTATTAGGTTAGTTTACTAAACACCCATTTAGTGTAACACCCAAGAATTTGTATAGGTATAAGTTATGGAAAATAATAATGACAGGAATTTGTATAGGTATAAGTTACGGAAAATAATAATGACAGGAATTTGTATAGGTATAAATTAGGGAAAATAATAATGACAGGAATTTTTATAGGCATACGTTATGAAAATAATAATGATAATTCAATTAATGATAATTAATTAATTTAATGAAGAGGGATAAAAAGGTAATTTTCTAATAGATACCATAGGTATAAGTGGAGTAAGAAAAGAAAATCATTTATTCTTGCTTTGAATCTCTCTGGTAGTAAAATTCAGGATGACCTACGACTTCGGATCTAGGGTTTGAAGAACAATTCTACAGGTAAGATCTTGTTATTTTATTTTCTAGACTTCTTTGATGTAGATTCATTTAATTTTCTTAGTTTAGATGAACCACGAAGAGTGATTTAGGTTTCACTCTCGTTCTTTAAAAAAAGAATGAAATAAAATAAGAATTGGTGGTGTCGTACTGAATTGCTTTGAGTATGAGAATGAAAAAGTAAAAGAAAAAAAACAAATATTTGAGTATAATTTTTTAAAGAAAATAATAATAAACAAATAAGATAAATTTGAAAAGACTGAACTTTGTAAAAATATATGTATTTGATAAGTATTTAAAGATATATGTATTTTGGCAAGTAAATATTTTATTAAGGAATGAGAATTTATTAGATAAGGAATATGATTACAATAATTATTTATCAATTATAAGAAATAAGATCCGTTAATAATACTTGTTGTCAAGTATGATAATTGTTAGGTAAAGGCTAGATGAGAGTGTTATTGTAATACAATATAATTTGTAAAATAGTATTAATATTATTTCTTTCTAGTAAAAGATTTAGTTCGGATTAAGAGCATAAAAATAAATAAATTATTAAAATAAGATCCGAAGAAATATGAGTTTTATAAAATTTGTAAAACTACCTAATTCAAATAGTTATCATTTGAATAGTTGTCAATATGTTTGAGGTGAACAAAAAAATCATGTTGATAGAATAAACTTTATAAATCACAAATTTTATAAAATATTTAGAAACCCATTAACTTTTATTATTATGGATTAAAAAATTAAAAATAATATCATTGTTAAGAATATCAAATTAGGAAAGTTTTAAGAATAAATAAGTAATGATGATAGTTTCTTCCTTATTATTTTAGGAGAAATATTTCATTGAGGTGAAATTCTTGGATTAAGCTCTTCAAACTTTTAGAGTACTCCTTTGAGGTAAAGGGGATTCTAATATCTGACTTTTAAAAATTATTATTTTATATATATATGTATGTGTAAGGGATATTAATGCAGATCTTTAAAAAGAAAATTGTTTGTTTTTACTTAATTTGAGGATGAAAATTGTTTTAATTGAATTATATATAATCTTGGTTTGTGAAAAGTTTTACTTTTTTATTTATTTGATTATCCATGGATCAAAAAGTAGTTTTGTATGATTGTACTTTTGAGATTTGTTTTGCTTACAAAAGAAATGTGGAGATATGATGTTTTGTAATTTGAACTTTTGAATGAAATATTTGACTTTGGTTAATTCGGTACTTGTCAGCGGGAATAATAGTTATTGACTATTAATTACTTTCTCATAGGAATAATAGTTGACAATTTACATTCCTTGGTGGCCAATGTGGTGATTTGAACCCGAGCCTCTAGGGGTTTTGGTTAGAGGTTACTATTACTAGTAGTGTTGGGTTCCGTCCATATTAAAATGAACAATTTGCGGCCCCAGCCACCCCATTTGAAAGTCCACGTAGTGGCGCCATTTGATATTTGATGGCCAAGGGAAAAATATATTTAAATGTATTTGATTTTGGATTGATATGAAGATGTTTGAATCGAATTTGATATGAAATTGTTTTGGATCACATTTTGATATATAGGCCCGGTTGAAATGGATGTGAGAATGTTTTGAAGTAAATTAAGTTAATGTTCCAACTTATTTTTGAATCAAAAGTTTTGATGAAAAACATCTCCTATTTATTATATAATTGAAAACTTTTTGATCCATGAAAATGTATTAGTATTTCTTATTGAGCTTTAAGCTCACCCCCATTCGTTGAAATATTTTCAGGTACTTTTAGTTTCCGCTGACGAGCGATGGCTAGGTTTAGATTCGCTATCATTAGGATTTGATTAGAACTTTATGTTGGATCATGTTAAACTAATAAGTTCATATTTATGTAGAAATGTCGATTTTGGAAAGTTAATCGAAAGTCACTGATGATAATATCTGCTTTTATTTTAATACAAAGTCAGATCTGAGAGATCCCAAATATTGTTATATATTCGAACAAATTTATATGACATGATAACTGATTGGATATTTAGGAAGTAATTTTGTCGGCATGAAATTTTGAATTTTGAGGAATTGATGAAATTTAGGAAAGTTGCGCATTTACTTTGAATTGTGTTTGGTACTGACAAAAATCCAAGCATAAGGAAGGTTATGTTTGCTTCACACTTCAAACCTTCAAGCTGAAGGCTTGAGGGTGTGAATTGACAGTCATGCCCCTAGGGTGGGTTTTGGGGCGTGACATTTAGTCCGCCCCAAAATGATCTAAATACAAAGATTCTAGATTGCAGATATAAATTTTTGATGTTCAATATGAATAATCTTATTTAATGATTTAAATTAAGTTATTAAATCACTCTAAGTTATTATGCTAGTTTACTAAACACCTATTTTTAAAAGAGATAATTTTATTGATTCAAACTAGCAATACATTCGATATACAAAATCAAATTTGCTAAAAAGTTTAGAGGATGACGCAACATTCAGGTTAATTGTAACACACCGAAATATACCCTAGTCGTTTTCAACATGTTTAGGGTATTTTGTAGGTATAATTTGAATTTTTCGTAATTTAAATTCAAAACGCGAAAACTGAGAAACACAGAATTTGTACAAAATAAGCAAGGGTAAAAGTGAAATTTGTCAAAACAGGATATAAAAGTCAAAAGATAATAAGATTATATGCTAAAGTGGAATAATGGGAAGTTGTGGTGCAAATAGAAAGGAACTTGGGGACCAAAGTGCAATAAAAGAGAAATTATACCAAATAAGACCCATTTAGGGTCTCTTATTTGGGCATTTAGAGAGCAAAACATGAAGAAGAGAAGAAGAGAGAAAGGAAGAGAAGAAGAAGAAGAAGAAGAAGAGAAGAAAGGCATGGAAACTAGGATTTTGTATGGAAACTATGATTTTGTATGGAATACTATGGGTTGCATGGATGGCTATGATTTTATATGGATATTAGTTTGCTTCATTTCTAGTGTTTAGTTAGGAATTCATCCTAACCCTAGATTTGTTGAAAGTTGGGTTGATAAAACCCTAGTTTGTATAAGATGAGTATAGAATCCTCCCTTTGAGTATGGATTCTGGTTTATGATGTATGGATACATGTTCGGGGTGTTAGAAGCACCTAACTTACAAGTATTTGAGTTCGGGGTTTGGAAAACTCTAATTAATCTCCATGTTTGGCTCTCAGGAGGTTAGAACCCATTCGGGAGTTGTTTTCAAGGATGCTGGATTATTTTGGAGTTTTTGGTCGATTTCTCGGAAAAAATGGCCGAAATGAGCAAAACTGAAATCGGTGGGGGCTCTACGCGCGTAGTGATCCCACGTAAAGGCCGCAGGGCCTGGCCACTCAAGGCGTGGCTAAGATGGAGGATTTCGTCGCTTCAGTACACCGCAAACAGAAATTTAATTGCTCACAAGGGTGATTGTGTTTTGTTTCGTTTTGTTATTCCATTATTCCGAGGACTTGTCTATTGGACTAATGAGGACCCTATAAGTGTATGAAAGGGTTCATTCATGTTTGTAAGGTAAAGGAAAAATTAGACCGTACCTCGTCGCCTCGGCGAAGTGATTTCGATGCAGGCAAACTTAATACCTCCATAATAAGATAGTAAGTTCCTGTACACATATAATTGTAGGACTGCCTAAGACCAAATATGGAATGACATGGCACCTCTATTACGTGGGCAGGCACGTTTAGTACTTCCTGCATTTCCGATTAGTGCAACCACACTCTTCACAATGCTCGCACTCCTACTTTGTGTGCTACCAAGACTCGCATCGGCACTGCATCTTTCTAAGACTTATCACATTGCATCCTACCATTTCTTATTATCGGGTCCTTAGTCAAAACGCTTATATGATAAGAATCAATAACGAATAAGAGTACAAGCATAAGCCTGTGAAAATTCTATGGGTACCTTTTACAAGTATAAGTTCCTCAGAGTACCAATGGGCACCTCCCGTACAAGTATAAGCCCAGAGGCACCTACTTCGGCAATTCTCCTCGCATAAGTAAGCTCAGGCACCTACAGTACCTCCGTACAAGTATAAGCTCTGTAACTCCTATGGGAGATATGAACAAGTATAAATCTGTTATAAGTACAAGTATGTGTATAAGTTTGTTATATGAATTCATGAAAAAATTTGATATTTGCTACTGTATATTTGTTACTGTTATATGTTTAAATGAGTATTAGTGCATGTGTATACGTGTAAGTCATATGTTTCCCACTAAGCGTAAATGGGAAACATATGACCTGTAGGCAATCTTCCGCATTCTATTGGGCCAACACACTTATAGGGGTTCATCACCTGTAGGTTTCGCATTCTGATTATGTAAATGTAATTGTACAGTTTTTGTATATGTATATGTAAATGGGACTCAAGACCATATGTATATGACACTATAAACACCACTACGGTGGTAGTTTTATTTTCAGATTCGTGAAGGATATTTTGTTTCCCCGTTATTAGACTCAGCCCACCAATGTTTGAAAAAGGTAAAGAGTCCCAATATATCTTGCCTCTCTCATCCGCCTAGGCGGGCCTGGGGTGTGAGGCATGCTAAGAATGAATCTGGCTTAAAACCCTATATGTTTGATAATCATATAATGACTGGAATACCTATAACTCCAATTTTTGAGCATATTGACAACTATGATTTGGTTTGTTGTCTATGTCTGATCTAATATGCTTAGCCATATTAATCGCCCACACATTAGTAAACGTGTAACACCCCAAAAATACCCTAGAATTTTTATAATAAAAATTATTATATATATTTTGGGTATAAATTGAGTCAACTTGGGTATTTTCCGGGAATTGTTAAATAAATGTTGATTAAATTATCATATGGCTAACAGCCAAATGCAAATATTATATGCTAAATGAGAATTGATTGGACCCGAAAATTTATCCAAGTGTAAAGGGCAAATTTGAAATTTGTAAAATGAGGACCTAAGGGTCAATTGTAAATAAGTTTATATGTCTAAAGTGTAAAATATGAGATGGAAGTGCAAATAAAATGAAATATGGGCTATAAAGCAAATAGGGAGAAACTTAAGTCAAAAGAATGTTTTTTTTTTTTTAGACCAAACAAGGCCTTATGAAAAAATACGACTTAAGACCAAAAACGAGAAAATGAGAATAGGTGGAAGGCCAAACATGGCCTTACACTTAAATAAGGATAAAAGACCAAATGTATCTGGGAGCCTCATTCGAAAGCTAACCCGCTTTTGAGAGAAGGAGAGAGAAAAGGGGGATAAGAGGCCAGGCTCGGGAGCATCGCTTCTAGGGGTTTTTCCCACTTGTCTTTGCATCAAGCAATCCTGTGTTTCGAGATTCAAGAGGTTAAGGTAACAAGAAACAAAACCCTAGCTCATCTTTTTGTGATTTTGATGCTGTGGAAAACCCCAAATGGATAAAAGAGTTTCGCTTTCGTTGTAAACGACTCGCTCTTTCGAGTTGAGTTTCAAGAAAGATTGTTGGTCGGATTGGTTTTGTGTAAATGTTTGTAAGGAAATGCTGGGTTTTCAAAGGAAATGTCATTTTCAAACTCATATTCTTTGCTTTCATTATATTGCTATAATCATCCAAATGAAGTGATTTCAATTGGTAAATAACCATAAGATATAGGCATAAATGTATAGAAGGACCAGGAGCAAATTATAGCTCTAAGGCTCCCAAATACGTATTAAAGGTGAGCTCTGCAGCTCACGGGTTATGCTCTATTTTGGGTATTGTTATAGTGTTTTGGCCATAAGTTGAGTTTCAATCATCCAAATTGAGTGATTCAAAATTCTGGGTAAAATAGACTTCTAGGGACATAATTTACTTGAAGGAAGTGTATGCAAATTATAAACCCAAAGTGCCCAAAAATTTGTCAAAGTGGAGCTATGTGTAAGAACAGTCTGATTCTACTTTGCAAATTGGAGTAGTCTGGATGTAAAATGCAATAACTTGAGTTTTGGTGATCCAAATTGGATGATTCCAGTTGAAGAAGAAACCTTAGAACCATTACCAATTTATGGAGTTAAGACCCTGAAATTGGGAATAATAGTAGGTAATCGATGAGCTAAGATACCGACCAATTCTGGCATTAAAATGCCGTGAACTCGAAGCCTGGGTGATCCAAATGAGATGATTCCAATTCTTACTAAAAATAGACTCATAGAGATAAAATTTTCTTGAAGGAAGCATGAGCAAATTATGGTTCATGTGTCCCCATAAAATTTTGCAAGTGAAGGGGTATCGAGTAGACATAAACCTTGACCAAAAACTCCTAGAATAACCTACTAATATATCGTCATCAGGATCAACAAAATGACGAGGAGGAAAGCCCGCATTGAAGTCGATTCTCAAGATCGGAATCAAGGCTTAATGATTTTGGTTTGTTCTATCTTCCTATTCGCTTTCAAGATTTGAACCATTTGTTCTGTGCATAAGAAAAGATGGCTGAATTGTTTTAATTTATTTGAAGAAATTGATTTGCGGAAATGTTTGCAAAATGAAAATTGGGTATGAGTACCGAAAAATGAACCATTTATACAAATGTATACATATTGTACCGTATGTTGCTATAAAAGATTTGAACGCCTTAATTGAATGTTAACCATTTGCTCGTATGAAGGATAGATTGGTATGTACCAATGCGTCAAAAATAAAGAAGATCGCGAACGATGGTATTGATGTGTCACTCCGATCACAAATTTCAATGACCGTATTCCGTGAGTGTTCATTAATTGATTTTTTAATAACCAGTCAAGTGGTCAGCCAGGACCGCACTGTTATAAAACCGTTTTTATACCTACCAGAAGCCTAGCGAGACCGGTAGTCGGTGATTCCATATCCTCGTATATCGAAAAAAAAACATAGGTTAAATTTATTAAGGGCATAACCGAATTGAATTGATTTAAGATTGTGACAAATTGGAATTGAAAAGCATGATTGCGAATTGAAATGAAAGAGTATTGTGAAATGCATGATTTGATTATCAATGACTTATTGCATATGGAAGTGTATATTTGGATTTGATCAATGAACCATAAATGATTGTATATGAAATAAGTATATGTATTGTATTGACATTGATCATCAAAAAATATATGAAAGTTTGTTTAGTAAAACTGCATGATTTGATTTAAACTGAAACTGAGAATGGAATTGAATAAAATCACTAAGCATGAAAATGCTTAGCGTGTAGTTTTATCTATGCACAGGTACCGATTGAACAGGAGTGAAAAGCAACATATGCATTCACCCCATATCTCTTTTTGAACATTGATATTTTGTAAAAACAATTTCAACTCTTAATATCTATTTTGTAAATCATTTGAAAAGGCTTGATATGCCTTTATAGTAATTGTACTTTTGCATGAATGAAATGAAATGGGCTTACCCTTTAAAACCGTCTCGCATATTTAAAAAGGATTTTATGCCAACTGAAGTGCAACGCTACGGTGTGTTTTTGATAAATGATTTTGATAAGGTGATTGAGTGACATTAGAGCAACTCGAACTCGGTTCGGACCAACCAAACGGGTCAAGTCGGGAAAGGGGTGCTACAAAACGCCGCAACAAGATGACAAAAAACCAACTGTCGTACCAAGACAACACAACTACACAATGCAAAATCACCAAAAAAAAATAACAAATTAAAAAACCAGATATGTGAGGAAGAACCACTTTATTGAAAAAAAAAATTATAGAAAGAGATGTAGATGTATGATTTCAAGCCAAGAATGGTAAAAAAAAAAAAATCACCTCTCCTTGCTAATGAAAAAGGAATAGAAGAGAGAACATATGAGAGAAAATGAGGACGGCTAGGGTTTCTTATAATAGAACCTCTACACTAAACACCCGTTTAGTCTACCTAAAAATGATCTAAATATAAAGATTCTTAATTACAAATTCAAAATTTTGATGTTCAATATGAATAATCTTTTTGTTGGATTTTGCTATACAAGCAAGTTCAAGTTGTTTAAAACACTAAATAGGTTCACACATGGACTTGGGCCCTAAGGTGTGGGAGGATTCAAATGGTTATTACATTCTAGGTTTGTACCTATAAATAGAGAAAGATAATACAACCCTAGTTGAATCTGAATTAGTTTTAGAGAATAGCCAGAGAAAAAGAAATCATTTCTTAGTGATTCAAGCTTCACACGCTACTCCATCTCAAGGATAGCTCGAAGATCTATGGTTCGTGTGCATACTTTCTCTCGCAAACCACACAAGGTACGATCTGACTGGTTATATTACTTTAGTAATTAAATTGAATATTCTAAATCACATGATGATTCTTGCTTCCACTAATTATTCCTACAATTTGGTATCAGAGCTTTTGTGTGATTAAATTTTCAATTTGATCTAAACAATGTCATGTATTTTGGTGTTTGATTAGCAATATGGCACCTAGGTTTTCTATATTTGTTGATTCGCATGTTTACATGTTTAATATGATTTTTTGTTTATGGATGGTTATTGAATAATTGTGGTTTGCCCTTCAATCCATGGTAGAGTTTTCTGTATATTTCATCGGTTTGTAACAAGGGGGCTAATCATAAGATTAAAGCTCTTCTCGATGCCTTTCAATCATCTGTAATTCATACAACGATTTTATTAGTGGTATGCATTTATTTTGTAAAATTTTCAAGACTAATGAAGAACAGAAGCGAATAAGAAGAAGAACCCGCGGAGAACACTATACACGCTAGACTGTTTACATTGTTGCGGAGGCTACAGACATTCAAATGACAAACGGCCACAGGGGTTAGAAGCGCAAGGAAGAGACGACGCTGCTGGACAAATTTCAAGCCGAACCACCGTCGGACGTGCTCCCACAAGCGGCTGCACGTGGGCTTCATGCGCCTCCACTCAAGGTGAGTGTGAGAGCGCGTGGAGTGGGTTTTAGCCGTCGGATTTTGCAGACTTCCTCCTCCGCATCGCATCTATGGGTGGCTCGTCTGAGTGGCAAAAGACACGTATCGATGGCTTCGACGACTGTATTTCATGTTATGTGTTTAGAGTTTTGGGTTTTAACTCAAATCTCTTCAATTTTGGGCTTCCAAGCCCAGGTAAATTGAACCCAAATGGACAAGTTGGACCAAAGCTAGACGGGATTAATAACAGTGGGCTCAAGTGTTATTGGGCTTGTGTTTTTTTTTTCTTTTCTTTTCTTTTCTTTTCTTAGGAAAACCATGGATTGGGGCTTTTATATTTATTCATATATTATTTTTTTATTCATGGAT
The DNA here is from genome assembly GCA_016808115.1 of Tetrastigma voinierianum. Lineage (NCBI taxonomy): Eukaryota > Viridiplantae > Streptophyta > Magnoliopsida > Vitales > Vitaceae > Tetrastigma > Tetrastigma voinierianum. Next base: position 47,896 of record JAEQBH010000830.1, on the reverse strand, counting down.
GATTAATTATATTTATAACATATTTTTAGTTGTGATAACATGACATATAGACTAAGCGTGTCATATTATCTGCATCAATGATATACATGTGCATAATTAATTTTGATTTTTTTTAAATCAGATAAATATAATTATGAAAATCCTTTACCCTTGTGGGTCTAAATAATAAAATGGTCATGTGAAGCCCCATCGATAATCATGATCGGGTTTATTGGATTGGACCTAAATAATTTAAAATCTTAATTAGATTGATCGGTCCACTTACTAGCAAACTCTAGAGATTAAGAGAATTTTAAAATTAAACAAGGATTCAAAACCACGATAATTTTATTAACCTCCCAACGAGGCTCTAATAATATTATTATGGGCCATATGAACAATGATTGAAATGAAAGTGTATTATCTAGGAAGGTTCTATCTAAGAAAATTGGGATGAAAGTTGTCCGGTAAGTGACCCCCCAATTTTTTTTTGGACCTGACTTAGTTGGATACTATTCATTTTATGATCAAGTTTTAGTTCGTTATAAATGTTTTGCCCACCGTGAGCATTTATTATGGAAACTAAATTATTGTTTACTGTAACACCCCGAAATATACCCTAACAGTTTCGGACTTGTTTAGGGTATATTAAAAGCTAAATGGAATTGTTCGAAAATAAATAAGAAAGAATTTGGAATTAATACAACAATTATGGCAAATTACTAAATTGACAATTCATGACCCAAGGGTCATAATATAATAGTTCATATGCCAAAGTAGAATAAGCATAAGTTAAATCAAGAGTAATAGAGAATTGGAGGACCAAAAAGTAATAAAAGAAAGATATTAGAATAAAAATAAGGGAAGAAAATTGTGCAAGAGCATGTTGGGCTTGAATGGAAGATGGAGGAAGTCTTTAAAGCGAATATGATAAGACTAAAATAAATCTCATTTTCGTCTTAGAGAGAGGAGAGAGAGCAAAACTAGAAGAAGAAGAAGAGAAAAGAAAAGAAGAAAGAAGGAAAAGGAAAGAGAAGATCATGTGTACTTTAACCGTGAATATTTGTGTATGAATACACATGTCTGGGTGGTATGAGCTATGACGAGATGTAAAAGTATGAAGAATATTTATATGAAAAACTATGGGTGTATGGAATTACTAAATTTTGTGTACTTGATACATATTGAACCTTATCTTGGCAGATGGTTTGGGTTTGGAAACTCCCTTAATCTTTACTCGTTGGGGATTAAGTTGAGAAGAGCTCTAAGGATCCTAGATATGTGTTTTAGGAAAGGTTTAGCTGCAAGTTGAACCAAGAAAAATTCCCTATTTATGATCATATGCAGTAGCCGGACCTGAGAACGAGTTTTTGGGTCAGAAATATAGGGAATTCAGAAGTGAGTCCTTCTAGTAAATTGTAGCCACATCAATTAACTTGATGTTAGGCTTTTGAATTTCTCAATTCGGATCCCTGTAGAGCAAGTTATGGTCTTTTTACTCTGAACAGTCAAATGGGTGAAGGGTTAGCCCATAGAGGTCGTCAAATGAGGTCATTGCACTCCTCGCCTCGAAGAGCTCAACTCGCCATGCAGAGCCTCAACTCGCTGCCACGAGCTCAACTCGTCATGCAGCTCAACTCGTCATGTAGAGCTTAGCTCTCGTCCTGAAGAGCTCAGCTCGTTTGTAGAGCTGGTTCGGCCACTTCCGCCGCAGCCGTCAATCCAGTCGCCGCCAAGATCGACCGCGCATGACCTCCAACTTAAGGTCATATCTCCTTCGCTTAACTCCACTGGGTGTTCTGGACTCTATGGAAATCCTATTGAGTCAAGAATCCATCCATATGCCTGAGGAAGATATTAGATGTCAGACCGGGAGGTGTTAGAATGCAGCCCACTACTTCAGTGCAAATGGTCAACCAAACGCCACAGAGCCCGACCGCCCATGACCTCCAACTTCTGGTCATCTCCTCTGGCTGAACTCCATTGCGTCTTTGGACCCCTATGGAAAGCCCATTGAGTCATTAATCCATCCATATGCCTGGAGGAAGATATTAGATATCAGACTCCAGGTGTTAGACTGAGCTCTGGCCACTCGTGCAAATTGGCCGCCTCCAGTCGCCGCCAAGACCGACCGCCGCATGACCTCCAAATTCAAAGATCATATCTCTTCGCTTGAACTCCGATTGCGTTCTCGGGACTCTATGGAAAGCCCATTGAGTCAAGAATCCATCCATATGCCTGAGGAAGATATTAGATGTTAGACCGAGGTGTGCTAGACTGAGCTCGTCACTTCCGAAGCCGTCATCTCAGCCGCCTCGTCGTGGTTGACTACGCATGACCTCCAACTTCGGAAGGTCATATCTCCTTCGTTTGAACTCCGATTTGGGTGTTCTTTGACTCTATGGAAAGCCCATTGAGTCAAGAATCCATCCATATGCCTGAGGAAGATATTAGATGTCAGACCAAAGTGTTAGACTGAACTCGTCACTTCAGTGCAGCTCATCAGTTCAGGTCAGCTCGTCTGGGTTGACTACGCATGACCTCCAACTTTGGAAGGTCATATCTCCTTCGTTTGAACTCCGATTTGGGTGTTCTCGGACTCTATGGAAAGCCCATTGAGTCAAGAATACAGCCATACCTAGTATGATAAAAATGGAACTCATATTAGGTCCAGAAATAAGGAAAAATAGTAAGCAGATATGAACAAGAAATAATAACATAAGTAGATTTGATATGGGTAAAATCAATTGGAATACATGATAAGAAAAGAGATAGATATGAACAAGAAATAGCAACATAAGTAGATTTGATATGTAAAGGAATATAGAAGAAAAGAATGAAATGATAAATTCAGAGAAAACGAGTAATTGTGGCGATCGCCAAGCACGGATATTTGAATGACAAGACGTGATACACGATCGCCGCTGTTGTTTCTACACTTCTATTACGGCGTGCACGGCTCGACCAGACCGCACCGCACCTTTCGGGGTATATTGTACCGAGTCTCATTCATTCTTTATCTCCGGTCTAAGTAAGCGAATGTTTATACGTGTGTATCTCGAATAAGAAAATATAAAAGGTAAATAGTTCGACATGAAGGGTACCCCAAGGGTATTAAAGAAGAAGTCTATGTTCTGCACTCCGCGGGGATGTAATGGGCCTCGATAAAGCAAGTAAACGTACAAGTATGAAATGTATAGGTATATGTCATAAGATAAGGATAGTATAATAAAGTACATGAAGATATAAGTTAATAAGATATAAGATGTTAACAGGAATGGGCACCTGTACACGAATGATAAGCATATATGAATATAAGAATGAGTAAATGCATGCATGATAAAAATATAGGAATATATGTAGAGAAATATGATAGCCATAATATGAAGCTACAGATATGAGAACGAATACATATTTAAAGAAATGATGGTATAAATTGCATAGTGTGATTTAAACCGAAACTGAGGAATGGGTTTGTTCTACCCGACCTCATTCCTCGCTTCTGCCAGCATGTTTGTTCTAAAAGCATATTGATTTGATTTAATTGATTTAAGAAAGTGATTGTGAAATGTCTGGTGACATAAAATTAAAAGATTATTGAAAATAAACTATTTATACAAGCGTACATATTGTACTATATTTTGCTATAAAGGATTTGAATGCTCCCATTAGAATGTTAACCGCTTATTTCGAGATTAAGGATGACGTATACCAATAAAGGTCACAAGATCGGCGAACTATTGTATTGATGTGTCAACCGATCGCCAGCCCCTGATCGTGACGGGTAGTGTTCACTATTTGATTGTTTATAACCACGCCATCTACCGGACCGTGACCGTGTTATAAAAACCATTTTATACCGGCCGCAGTTTCAATGCGGACTGCGGTTTGGTGACTCCGAGCATCTCGTACATATCGGGCGACATAAAGTTAAATTTGTTAAGGGCATAACTGAATTGATTGACAAAACCGAATTGATTGGCATAACTGAATTGATTTTCATAATTGAATTGAATTGCAGAACTGAACTGAGTTTGTGAGCATAATTGAATTGATTGAGATTGCGAAATATTGAATATGAAAGTGTATTTTTGAGATGATCAACGAACCATAACTGATTGTATATAAAACAAGTATATGTATTGTATTTATATTGATCATCCATAACGGTTTGAAAGTTTTGAATTGTTAAATTGCATAATGTGATAACAGTATGTGAAAACAGTACATAATCACAGTATATGATAACAGTACATGAAAACAGTACATGAAAATAGAGCATAACAAATGGTATATAGTATATAACCAGCGAAAGTAATGAGTATGTATAAGAATATGACATGCACATAATAGGATATGTAATATATGAACCATTAGAAAGATAATAGACCAAATGATAAGTGTTTCAGAATAAGAAATATATGATATGAATATATGATAGACATACCTAAATGAATGAGGGAACATGCTATGAACACATGATAGAAATGCATATGTGTTAAGAACGATAGAGATAAGTAAAAGATGACAAAGCACACAGTAAAAGTATAGATAGGAGATATGTCAAAGACAGAGAACATGTGACATGTGATAGTAATGTAAAGATGATAAGTAATGACAAAGTTATATGCATATGGCAAGTTTGCATCTGCCACTATAGGTGTTGTCCAGCGGTGTTCCGCTCAAGCTGCAGTTTAGCACGGGTGTTCAATCCGTGCAGGTACGTAATGCATGACAAGGATAGGAGGACGTGACATCCCACACAAATAGAGCAGCCGTCAGAGATAGGTGCTCACCGTGATCGCTCGATCTCCATGTGTTTTGTAGAAAGAAAAAATGTACATGTATAAGTAAGTGGGACTCAAAGATATGTATATAGATGTTGAGGGACACCAATTCGTGGTGTTCTTTTATATAGGAAATGATTTGGTTATTGCTGCAAATTGTTTGTATAACCACAGTACAAGTTCAGCCGAGAAAGAACAAAATAATGAGTCCCAAGATATAGTCTCGCGCCCGTATTGCCTCTGATCCGCCATTCTAGTCGGACTGGGATAGACTTTGACATTTACATTAAACAAAGAAATATATTTTGTTTTGGATTTACTAAATATATGTTTATTGTATATATACGAGTTAATATTAGTGTGCACAATGTATAAATTTTTTTTTTTTCCGTAAAATGGCATCTTTCAAACTCTAGCTATGATTTTTGAATCAAAAACCATTGGATGGAAATAACTTTGAAGATTGGAAAACGAACTTATACATCGTTCTGGATTATGAGAAAATCAATTTTGTCCTGGATACCCCTAAGCCAGCTATCCAGGAAGCTGGTGCTAATGATGTAACAAAAACAAAACATGCGACTTGTGTAGCAACTCGAGCCCGCCCACCTCGATTGGCTAGTCCAATCTGAACCCTGTACTCGCTTAATTCTTTTTATTTACATTTTATTTCTCGCTTTTCTTTTTCAAAAGTGTCACGACTAATCCCTCGTTCGACCAACGCGGATCCGAACCGGAGCCCTAAGCATTCGACGTTTCAATTATCTCTAATAAACATTTTCTTTATGTTATTTCTCTTTAGGTTTTCGATTTACGCGGAAGCATTTTCAAATGGTAGGCCCACAAACATTTACATTTCATAAAATGCAATTACAGTGAAAGCATTCTATGCCCTTTCAAAATGATATACAAAACAAAACATTAATTTGAAGTTCAACTATTTTGTTCACAAAATATCCCATGTTCAAAAAGGAAATGATATGCATATGGCGGGGTATATACTTATACGCCGCGACTTTCTCTATGACTCTGCGCTTCACGATCTTGTCTTCCTTCCTGTATACTTGAAACCTGCGCATAGATAAAAACTATACGCTAAGCATTTTCATGCTTAGTGGTTCCCATACGCTCTATTTCAATATTCATCCTAATTGCATGCATTTAAATATTAAATCATGCCTATTATATCAACATATACTATGCTATTCACTTTCGCATTTCATTTTACAAATCATTTACTATATCACAAACATGCATTTTCTTTGCTAATGCAACAATTCAATTTATGAGATTTAAGCATATACATAAAATCCCATTTACACCCGTCTATGTCAGTTATTTCACTTCACCCACATTTTCCGACAGATCTGCTTACGAACCCGCCTATTATCATTATTCAAGAATGTGCTTACACATTTAACAATTCGCTCTCCCATCATGACGGATGTTGTTTGGTGCACCCCAACATGTGGTATCACTTAAATGTCATATGCCATCATGACGGATGCCGATTGGTGCATCCCACCAAGTGGGACATTTCTTCAATGCCATACGCCATCATAACGGATGCCGATTGATGCATCCCGCCAAGTGGGACATTGTACCGTGCCTTCGCGGATTCCGATGCCGATTGCGCATCCCATCGGGCGGTTCATTCGTATATCGATTCATTCAAGATACCGCAATTGGACTCACTGCTGATAATTCATTTATTTATCGCCACATTCATTCGGTTTTCAAATATCATATTTGGTCTCCATATTCACTTTCAGATATCTTTCAAAGATATACTAATCTATGTACTCATTTCATATACTCATTCACAGATTCATTTCTTATATACTCATTCATGTACTTATTTCATATTTACTTGGTAACCACCAAAATACTTGGAAATAAGAATAGAGTTAGAGAACTAATCGACATCGATTCCTTTTTTTTCTTCGACACCAGTCCTAGTCGTCATTGCCTTTACCTCGCGCCTAGTCAACATAAATTTTCACTCTTAGTGATTAAACAAATAATCATACTAAATTACACATCGTCGCCGAGGCTACAGGCACATAAGTTTTTCTTACTTAGCCTCATTCTCTTATTTCAACCCCATTAATCGTTTCTTAGGGTTTCTAAACAATCAGTATATGAAAACAAAGCTTAACGGTGCATAAACATGCAAAAACAGGTCGTTGAAGCAAGTGGTACCGGCATTCACTTCACCGCACGTATATTTAATCCTCACTGCCAGGTACCTAAGAGCGCTTTGGAGTGGTACCGTACCACTTGCTCCTCAGACATGGGTACCGTACCACTTTTTGGTACCGGTACTAATACGCCACATTTTGCCTAAAACGTTGATTTTTGCATTTTCATCCATTTTTCTTTCCACAAACCTTCTCCACCATCCTCGTATCGCATCCACCATGGAATCCACCCAAAAAACAACTCCAAAGGTGGTTTAGAATCAATGAAAACTCCTTTCTCCAAGTTGTGGCTTTTTCCCCAAATCGAAAATCACAAAGATGAGGTTAGGTTGATTTTCTCGGGCCTTAGCCTCTTCTCAAATCTTCTTCCAAGTCGCTAGATTCTTAGAGCAAGAAGTGGGAAGCAAAGCCAACCAAAACTTGATCTCTTGCAAACCCCTTAGCTCTTCTCCCTTTCCTCTCTCTCCAAACGGATGGCCTCTCAAAAATGAGCACCTACACTCCTGCCTGGGTCTTTAAATCCTTTTGCGTGAGGCCATGTTTGGCCTACACACCCATTTCTCATTTTTCACTTTTGTCTTAAGTCACTTAATCTTCATAAGGCCTTGCTCGCCACCAATAAATCCACTTTCCATTTTTTCACTTTGGGTAAATTCTCCGTTCAATCAATTTTCATTTAGCATACACATTTGCCTTTAGCTTTAGCCATATAATCATTTATTCAATATTCATTTAACAATTCGAAAATACTAAAGATGGTTCAATTTATAATTTAGTTTATGTGGCCAATTTTTATCATGATATTCTTAGGGTATTTTCTGGGGCTACAACTGGGAGAATGCAAACACTTCACTTCGGCAGCCATATTATTCTTGCCAGTGTTGTGGGTCATTTGAGGTAACAACTAACACCCTCTCGACAAAGGGAGTAGAAAATGCTCCAGACTCGAAGGATGTTTGCTAAAAGTACTGCTTCTGAGAGACAAGCTGCTATCATTGATTTGATTAACACACATGACTGGTGGACGTGTGAAGGATCATTGTTTGGCAATGATTTCACATATCAGTCGAGCGGAAGTGATGGGGGCAAAACTTCAAAAGGAGATGAAGATAGATCTCATCTTGCAATCACTACCTAAACATTTCAATCAGTTCAAAGTCAATTACAATATTATAAGATGATCCGACACCGCTCTCAATTGATGCATGAGTCAGAGCGCTGCCGAACGCTTCCTCAAAGAGCAAGGCAATATCAATTTTACGGAGGGTTCTGTTAAACCTAAAGGGAAACCTAAGGGTGGAAACAAGAACAAGAAAAAGAAGGCAGTGATACCAGTTACCAAGTCAAACGCAATGAAGAAGCCGAAAGGCAAGTGCTTCAAGTGCAGACATAAAGGACACTAGAAACATAATTGCCCAAAGGCCACCAAAAAGCCAGGTATAGGTGATTTACTTGTTGTTGAGGCTTGTTTAGTGGAGAAATTTTGTCGATAATGGATCATTGGATTCAGAGCCACTAATCATGTTTGTTACTCTTGCAAAGGGTTCAAAACATAAGACGTCTATCAAGAAGGACAAAAGATACTTGAAACTCGGGGAACGGAGCCAATCTCGTAGCGTCATAGACCAGCTTGTTTTATTTTTTGGAGAATAATAGGACTTTATGTTTAGAATATTGTTTATTTGTTCGATTTCTAGAGGAATTTAGTTTCTGTCATTGTCAGTTGAACACCCAAGCTGACAAGACAATTTAATTCCTCGCTCAATAAGAAGTAAATTCCTTTATTTTGTTCCTGATCTTATGAATAATCTTTTTTTTTTTTAAGTCCCTTGTCCTATGATATATAAATGTCATTGACATCAAGGAAAATGAACATAATCACCTGCCAAGAAAAGGAAAGTATCAATGAAACTTACCTTTGGCATTTGCGATTAGGGTCATATAATCCTAATAGGATACATGGTTTGGTGAAAAGTGGGATTTTAAATTCCCTAGCATTTGAACCTATACCAATGTGTGAATCCTGTTTGGAAGGTAAAATGACCAAGAGGCCCTTCAAGGCCAAAGGATATCGCGCAACCAAACCGCTGGAATTGGTGCATACTAATGTATATGGCCCAATGCATGTTCAAGCCAGAGGTGGGTATGAGTATTTTGTCACTTTTACAGATGACTACTCAAGATATGGTTTTGTTTACCTAATGCGCCAAAAGTCTGAAACTTTTGATAAATTTCGAGAATATAAGGCTGAGGCAAAAAAATAATTAGGTATCCATATCAAACAGCTTCGATCTAACCGAGGCGGTGAATACCTATCTGGAGAGTTTAAGTTTTACTTAACTCAAGAGGGGATAGTTTCACAACTGTTAAATTGGAACACCTCAAGAAATCTGAGTCACAGAAAAGTGAGTAAATATAACTCTCCTAGACATGGTGAGATCGATGCTTAGTTATTCATCTCTACCTATATCGCTTTTGGGGATGCCTTTAGAGACTCCGCTAAGATACTTATTGAACTCGATTCCTTCAAGTCGTTTCTAAGACACCCACCCGATCAGGAACGCGTAAGCCTAGTTTAAACCATATTCGTATCTCTGGGTGCCTCGCGCATGTCTTAAGAAACCACATAGTTGGAATTGCACTAAAGTATAAGCCTGTTTATCGATACCCTAAAGGAACGTAGAGAGGTGGACTTTTTGCAAGTTCTCGCAGAAGAAAGAGGTGAGCACTAATGCAAAATTCTTCTCGAGGAAATAATTATGTAAACAATTTCAAGCCCAAGAGCAAGGTAATTCTCGAGGAGCTGACTCACCAAGAATCGCCTAAACCACTCCGACTGGGACCTATTGTGTCATTGTTTCATAAGGTGGTTCAACAGAAACAAAGATACTCGAAGGTGAACAAGCATATTTGAACCACAGTAGAACAGTAGATATACAAGGGAACCAGAACTTTAAAATCAAATTCAAAAATGATCAAGAGGATCTTCTCGTAGGAACCACAAAATAAACTGAGCTTCGGCGCAGGAGAACGACAAGCAAGCCATCAAGATATCTCTTGTTGGGCTTAACTGCACTGTGCCTATAACCATCGATACAGCAGGACTCGTAAATTACAAAGCACCGAAGGATGTTGATGCACGGTGAGTGGCTCAAAGCCACGGACCGTGAGATGGAGTCTATGTATTCTAACTCCTGGGCCTAGTCTCTTGTGAGGCACCCAAAGGCAAACCTATAAGGCTAAGTGGATCTAAAGGCTAAGCAGGAAAAGACGACTGATGGTGTGACGCCCGATCTCGGGGTCCGTTGACTACCACAACCCGCTTATCACAAGTGGGATGTCTGGTTACCCGACGCCACCAAAATTCCAAGTGTAGTCTCCTTTGTGGCTGAGAGTTTCACCCAAATGGCAAAGATCTGATACACCTATCCCAAAACACCAATATAACCCAACACAGTAAAACTACTAAACCACAATAATCACCGCTTCATTTATGTCCAAACTGAGATCCAATGGTTTCAAGAGTTAATAAAATCGTCTACAGCAAACATATATATTTAAAAAATAAAAGCACTCAATACATGTATACAATGTGACACAAAGTCACATCCCGCTTTCTTCTAAAAACAAATTTCAAGGATGAACCGTCTCGCACGCCCCCTCGTACTCGTAGTGCGGGGATCCCACGCACGGGTGAGCTAATGCTCAAGAGGAGAATCGCCTGAACGGGCTTACTCACCTCACCAAGGTGCCAATGTTCCAAAGTAAACACACATTCAAGCAAATGCATGATCCTACTTGAATGTCTACATGACCAGTCCCGGGGATCCCAGTCCTTCACCGACTCTCTCACACACTCCGCCAAGGCGTATGAGAATTATTGTTTTATTAGGTGGACAACCCTCCGGATGTATATATATCAATCGGGTCGCCCGACGATTGATATATTAATTGTTTGTGGATTCACCGATGAATATCAATCGGGCCGCTCCGACGATTGATATTTTTAGCTCAGGGACTACCCGATAATTAATATTTTAGACTACCCGAACCATTTTCTAGACTCATCTCATGCACCACCCTATAAATTCTAGGATGTCCAGCAGATATGGGAATGCATGTGTGCCAATTCCAATACAGTCTAATCACATGCAAATATATAAACACGAATATATTCACATAAAAATTAAATCACACAAACATGGTTGGTGTAATATCAGCTTCAAACACCAAAATTAGCTCAAGACAAATAAAACACAAGCAATTCGATTCGAATTACTTAACCAAACACATATTTTCACAAAAATACATTTTCGTGTCACTATTCCTAGGAACAGTAAAACCCTAGGGTTTACGGTTCCAACACTCAACAAGTCATCGGTTCACTTTAGAACTCAAGATCACACGCCACACCCCGGCCTTTTTCCAAACCAATAATACATGATTAACATATGAAGGCACACCCAAATCAACCCAAATAAATGCCGTGGCGCCTCACTAGGGTCGCTCCATTTTTCTTTCAAAATTTAATCAATTCGTCCCAAGTTTTTTGGGATCGATCAAACGGCCCTCACGGCCTCATTCAAACTAAACATTGGCAAAACATTTTAAATTGAGTAAACCTGGCAGTGGGTAAAATCCTACCTCTGAGTTTGTCAAAAACTCACAATCTCCGAGTCCACGCTGCAGCTCGTCCACAGAGAACGTTTTTCCTTCTCGCCCCAAAGACCGCCGACGGTTGGATCTTGTGTATTTCTAGAGAGAAGTTTCTCTCTCTAAAAGGGTTCTCTCAAAAAAAAACAAGCTACTGGATCTAAGATGCCCTCTTCACGTTTTTTGGCCCTTTAGTGAGGTTGTGGTGACCTAGAATCGTAGCGCCTTTGTCATCTAGTGACTTAAAAACTTTTCCAAAAATAACCGTTATGTCCCTCTTTTCCCAGATTTGACATTCGGCTCTATCTCGGCCGTCCATTTTCATCATTTCTCTACTCATACCACTTATGGCTAGGGGTGCTAATGAGACGAGACAACTCGCGAGCTACTCGAACTCGACTGGCCAAAACTCATTAAACTCGACTCCGAAAGGGAGTCACTGACCGAGCTCGACTCAAATGTTAACGAGTTTCTGAAGTCGAAAGAACTGCACCTCGATCGAAAAGCTCTCGCGAGAAACTCGAAAAATACTTGTATATAAAATTTTAAAAAGTTTTCTTTAAAATTTAATATCTTACTTTTAGGATGTCATAAAATAATATATTCTACTTTGTATTCTTAAAAATCATAAATTTTCATTATTTATTTAGTTATAACATATTTATTTTAAAATAATTAATTTTCTTAAAAAGATTTAAGAGAATATGAGAATTTATCTCTATTTTGGTAATCTTAAAAATCATAAATCTTGCGGCTTAGAATCCAGATATATCACTAATGGCAGTTAAAAGAGTTGAAATAATTTTTAGGTGGCTCTCTTTTTTTTCTCTTTGTGATATAAGTTATTATCTAATTGATAATTTAAAATTTAATTTAAAAAATCAGTTTGATCCCTTTTCTAAATTGGTACTTAAATTTGTAATTTAAAAAAAATCACATCCCTTCTAATTGGTACTTAAAATTTTAATTTAAAAAATCAGTTTTAAAATAATTTTCTTAAAAAAAAATTTAAGAGAATATGATAAATTTATCCCCTATTTTGTATTCTTAAAAATCGTACTTTTGGTGGTTTATGAACTTCTGCAGACCAAACCAAAGTGTTAGTGCTAGTTTTATATAAAGGATAATTTGTTATTTTAATCGATCTCAAATGACTGATGAATCTTCAAACGTAAATAAAAGAAGAAAATCACCTTTCAAGAATTGTATAATATGTCGAGGAAAAACTAAAGAAAATTATTGGGCTAAAAATCATTAAAAGTCAATTTAAAACCTGGGTTTCGGGGACGATATATTTAACAACAATTAATAGAATTAATGGTCAATGGATGTTAATTTAGTAATTTTTCACATGTAGACAATTTCGCGACCAAGTCCAACGACTCAATGGGTGTCCGTTCATCCCTTCCATATTTCGAGTGAGCAATAGAGAATCACAACTCAAAAATAAATATAAATATAAATAAAATGGATAGACCCACAAAACCTTTCTAGAAACCAATTTTTCCTAAATCTCACTTCTCAGCTTCTTCATGGTCTCATCTCACATTCTCCTCCTCAAGGTACCCAAATCCATTATCTTTCTTGTTTTTTGGTTTTATTTTCTATTGTTCACCTGTATTTATTCATTAAGGTTGCTCTTTGCTCGTGTGACCGCAATTCCTTGACGTTGTTTTTCTTCTATTTTCTGTTTAACGAATTTGTTATAAATTATCTGTTTTAATGGAGCTTATTTTCCTCCGAGGCTCTTCCATGGGGCTCGAATCTTGTGTCCGGTGCCTCCGCCTGGGCCATCAAAGGTGCAGCAGAGTTCGCGGATTCCGGTATCACCGTCCAAGGTACGGATCCGTGACATCCGTCGAGCTCTAGGCTGATTCCTCAAACCATGGTACGGCTCCGACGGGTCGTTTCTAGTGAGGAGTGTTCTCGATATTGGGAGCCGGAAGGCGTCATCGGCGGTGAGGGATAGGCGGGCGCTGGCTCGGCCTCTCAGGTTGCTCCTCGGGGTTTGGTCAGCTTGTCCGCCGAGGGTCGGTATGGGGGCCGGTTTGATGCCACCGCTTTTGGCCGCCCCACGGATCATGGAACTAACAATATATGGCATACCAGGGCTACTTTTATGTGATTTGATTGGCTCTACAATTCTTGTTTATTGTTTTTCATAAAGCATGCTGGTAGTAATACCACACCGACGCTTTATTATAGTGATCCGGAAATAGTTTAAACCTTCTAATTGTTTGCAAGTGTGTTGCTACTAGTTTAAACTCTTGTTCATATTACTTAGATGTCCGCTTTATCGGGCTGGATTATCGTTGTCAAGCATTTTTCTCTGCTTTTATCTTCTTTAGAAAGCAAACTTACATTCGTGAACTTAATGCCACCTCATGTAGGGACACATCTAGTTTGCTTTTTTCCTGCACTTGAATGCCTTAACATTTAGCTACAAAAGCATACATGTAGGGACACATCTGATTGTGATGGCTCATGAAGTTGATATTTCATTCGCGCCCTTCAAGAGACAAAAGATTGGTAGCCCTTCTGTCAATACATATCATGCGCTTAGTTTGTATGGCTCGGGTGCTACCATGGCTTTTCATATCTCACTTATTAGTCACTGCTTCTATATTCTGGTTGGTTTTCAAATTTTCCGACTTAGTCTGAAAAGGAAATATGTATATAGTGAGATAATCTCTCTCTCTTTACATAGGGTTATTATGGCAATTGCCAGTTCCATATGGCCACTCATTTGAATACAATGGGATGTTTTAGCCATTATGGACATATGCTTTGTTCTTTGTCTATACTAAAAAAGTTTGTTAATGACTAGTGGAGTTTATCATATGTATTTTCAGAATGTCTAAGTTCTAGTGGACCACAAACATCTTCAACACCCATGGACACTTCAAGAGTGAGGAGTTTTATGTGAATATCGAGGATGAGACATGAATCAAATGAACTTAATGAAAGTGAAGATGTTAATTTGGAAACTAGTGAACCAGCTCTTATCACTACATCGAAAGAAGCTGAGGTTGAAAACCCTTTCCAACATTTTAAGAGACCAAGAAGATCAAAAGTTTGGGATGATTTTCTTGAACCTGAAATGATAAAAGGGAAATGGAAAGTAAGGTGTAAATATTGTAAATCTCCTTCTATCTTCGCAACTAAAAGCACTACTCATTTGAACCTATTATTTGGACACTTGTTCAAAAAAGGCATTTACACTTTAGCAACAACAAATGATTAATTTTTTACCATCTGATCTAAGTATCTGCATAAAACCAATTCGATTTGTTAGTGCTTTTCAGATAATGGCAAATTCTGACATGTTAAAGACGAGAGGGATAACACATTGGCTCACGATGCATGAGCATCCTTTCACTATTGTAGAAGAGGAAGGATTTAACTTGATGATGAAGCGGGGAATAATAATAAAGGGGACTAGTGTGTCTCGGCCACACTATAAGAATTGCACTCCTTCAAAGCTCCACGATTTTGAGAATAGCTAGTTAAAAGCAATGTTGAAAAATGGTGGATCGAATTAGTTTGACTACGCATTTATGAATGATCAAAATAAAGGATCGAATATATGGTTCTAACAACTCATTTTGTGGATCTTGATTGGAAGCTTCAGAAGCAAGTGCTCAACTTTGTCCACTTACCTCCTCCACGTAAAGGTGCTAACATAGCCGACGTGATCTTAACATGTTTAAGGAAGTGGAACAGAACAAAGTAAGTGTGCTTATATTTTTTGCACTTATATTAGTATTTTTTTAGTTGTGATTTGTGAACTAATCAATAATTTTTTTTCATTCTCTTAGGTTTTCACAATTTCAGCTTGACAATGCAAGTGCAAATGATTCAGATTCGTATTCTAAAGCGGATAATTTTGCATCTAATGAAAGGCTTCTATGCAATGGAAGGTTATTTCATGTTCGTTGTTGTGCACATATCCTTAACATAATGGTTCAACATGGTCTGGAACAAGTGAAGAGCATCATTAAAAAGTCCATGAAACCGTGGACTTCTTGAATCTGCGAGGCACGACTCAAATCCATTGCGAACTTGTTAGCCAATACAACGCAAGAGCGAAAATTAGTCCTTGAATGCAAGACTCGTTGGAATTCAACTTATGACATGTTGGATTGTGCTATCAAGTTTAGAAAGGTAGCCTCAGATATGCTTTACATGATCATAATTATGGTTGTCATTCTAATGATGATGAGTGGGAAAAGATTGAGAAATTGCTTCAAGTCTTAAAAGTTTTTAAAGACACTACTAATATTATATCGTTCGAATATCCAACTTAACTTGTTTCTAGTGAGGTGCATAGGATTAAAGTGTTGTTGGATAAAAATTCGAGTCTCCCGATGATTGCTAGAGTATGGTTCAAAACATGAAACAAAGGTTTGACAAGTATTGGGGTGAATGCAATATGCTAATGGCACATAGGAGCGGTGTTGACCCTAGATTGAAAATGAGGGCTCTAGAGATTACATTCCCCAAAATGTTTTCTTCGCATGTAGCTCGGGAGAACATTAGTAAAGTTAGAGATGTCATGTATCAACTTTATGATGAATATGTGAGAATGCATTTTTCTTCTACTGTTGAAGAAAGTGCGGAATGTGAATCTGTTTCAAATGCTCATGAAGGAGGAAGTACATCAAGTAGTTTGTTAGAACTTTTACAAGTTGTTAGAAGTGGGCAAGAAGCGGAACCTATGAAATCCGGAACTGATGTGTACCTGACGAGGGGCTTTTTCATTTCTCAAGATTATAAATTTGATGCCTTGGCTTGGTGGAAGGAAAATCTATGAAGCTCGTGAGATTTTGCCTAAGTCAAGAATGGGCTTACTGCTCCACCACCACGCGGCTTCGAGGCAACTTTAAAGGCTTCCGAGGTCGTGTATCGTATCCTTATAGGTCTCACTCTGCTCCAGAACCCGTGCAAATGTTGATATGCAATGTGTGATTGGTGTAGATCTCTCCATGGAGTGAAAAGAAAGAATGAAGGTAAGAACTACTTGTTAATCATTTTAGTTTACTTTTTTTTTAAATGTATAAATACTTACATTCGATATTATCAGAGAACAAAAGATGAAGATCAACCAAAAGAAATTCTTATCCCAATTCCCAATACCTCCAAAGGAATCGACAAACTGGCAATTCAATAGGTTTTGATTATGAAATTAAAATTCTGAGTCATATTTTTACTTCACTTTATTTATTACTTGATGTTTTCTTACAGAGTTAAATATTATTAATAACAAACTGTTATGTTTTTGTGTGTCAGGGAAGATGTTTTGACGGGCTTTTTTCGTTGGATCGCTTATTTGGCTGGGACGAGGTTATATCATTACTTTCATGATCGCTTGTAGCCCTGAAACCTAGCACCTATCATAGGTTATCGGGATTATTTGAGTCAGATCTTAAGAATATGCTTTCATGTATTTGTTTAATGATAGTCAATGTAGATTACTTAAACTAAAGTTTTATGATGTTGTAAAGGACCGCACTCGATTTTTGTGTTTTTGGACTCACCGTAGAGTTTGTTTATTATTCATATTCCTTGTTTATATGATAACAATTAACAACTAGGGGACCCGGTTTTGAAAATGACATGGTCTAATATCGAGTCGTGTTCAATTCAAATTCAAGCTTGAGCCGAGTTTAAGTTCGAGTTCGAGCCTGAAATGCCGAGCTCGAGCTCGAAAGTTCAGCTCGAAAGCAGTTCGAAGCCGAGCTCGGTGCCGAGTCGAAGTTCGAAATTGCCTGAAGTTCGAAATGAGTCGAGTTTGAGTTTTTGCACTTTCAGTCATTCGAAAGCTTCATTTTTCAAGCTCCGAAGCTGAGCCTCGAGCGTCTGAGTCTGATATTCGAGCTTTCAATGAGTCGGTACCTTAGTCATCCAGCTCGACTCAAGATCATTAGCACTCTACTTATGGCACATGAGTACGTGTTATATGTGACTTTTTTTTGCATCGAAAATCGTTTACTCAAGACCGAACAACGATGCCTCGAAAACGTGCCGACCCGACCGTCCCGACCGATGAAATTTACGTGCTAACTAGATTTCGCGAGACGATTCCAACGATACAATCCGTTTTGTCATCCGAGATCTAGAGAATTAATTACTGATTTTTAACCAAAATTCAAATTTTGAAATCAAAATTCGATTTTGCCCCTTTATTCCGCAAATCGGAATTTCTGCAGCCAGGTAGATGTGGGAAGGTAGAAACCTTCAAAGCTAGATTGGTGGTAAAATGTTATACCCAAAAAGATGGGATAGATTATGAAGAAACCTTTTCTCTAGTAGCCATGCTTAAATCCATCCCGATTCTTTTAGTTGTAGCCGCACACGATTCGCGTATTTGATGTCAAAACAAAGATTTTTAAATGACAGCTTGTATATATTACTCATACATGCAAAGAACTGTAAGGGTTCATAACTAGGGCAAGAAACACATGGCATGTAAGTTGCAAAGTGGTCATTTATGGACTAAAGCAAGCATCCGTAACATGGAACATTAGGTTTTATCAAGCCACAACTTTATACGGTTTGAGAAAGTCCTGATGAACTCAGGTTTACAAAAGGATCCAAGGTACAAAAGTAGTTTTCCTAGTCTTTACGTAGATTATATTTTTACTAATCGGAAACGACATAAAGGTGTTATCAAGTGTAAAAGGAGGTTGCAAAGCAATTGATATGAAAGATTTAGGAGAAGCCAACTATATTCGAATCAAACTTCTACGAGACCTAAAGAATAAGGTGTCACATTATCTCAAGCTTTATATATAGATAAAATTCTCTAGCTAGGTTCGCATGGAAAATTTCCAAGAATGGAACTTTACCCTTCAAGCAATGGAGTTCATCTTTTTCAAGGAGCAATCACCAAAAACTTCGAAAGGTAGTTAACGATGAGTAGATACATTTCGTCGACAAAGAGGTAGCCTCACGTATGTTACAAGCATGCATCAGTAAAGATATTCTCGCACGCAGTTGGGAATAGTTAGTTGGCATCAACTGATCCAGAGGAAGAACATTGATTGCAAAGGGAAGCATATTATTCTCAACATCTAAGGAGAACAAGAGATTATATGCTAGTATATTCCTAGTGGGAGTCTCCGAAACTATCAAGCAGGCAGACTGCATTTCCAAGGATATTGATTCAGAAAATTTAGTTGACTCATTTACAAAGACACTACTCATTCGAAATTTTCGAGAAACATGTAGATTATATGGGTGTTAAGAGTCTACCGTAATTTGTTTTAAGGCAAGGAGTTTATTTTATTTTTATTTTTTTAGAACAAGACAAGATGTGTTATTATATTTTTCGAAGCTTAATTTAATACAATATGAGGTATTCTTCATATTATCGTGCACACTGATATTTTATAAGGTCCGTGATTAATTGTAGAGTATATGGATCATATGAATAATGCTCATAGAAGACATGATCATAGGTTCTCATAATTAATGAATAAAGATCACGCTATTAAACAAAGTCGATCGCTTTATTTAGACTCAATATTTTATGAAATAACTGCCTTTATTATAAAATATCGGGTGCAAATTGCTTGCATTGGATAGGATCAAAGTGAGATTTATTTAAAGTTAAATTTGTAAAGGAAATAAATCTCTGCCTATATTTGCTAATATTCTTCTCTCAATCCCAGCTTATTATGTGATAAGTATTTAAATGATTATTGTTCTTCGAGTTGCTGGCCAAGTGAGGTCTATTTGAACGACCAATATCTTGATGATTTGGGAGCAAGATTATTTAATTGCCGGTATTTATGAAATAAACAATATGGAATTTGTATGAAATATTCTCCTAATATGTTTTAGTACTTGGATATTATGAAGTCACTAGCCAATGCATTTTATCCATTAGAGAAACTGATAAATCAAGAGAATAAATAATTGATTGATTGATAGAAAATCTTATCAATTAATTATTGATATTTTACAAAGGAGAAAATAATATTAATATTTAATATTATTAATCTCTGAGTTCACTCGGCTTTTAGTGGAATAAGACTCTGATAAGATAATTTGCTTGCAATTATCAGAGCCTTGATTAATGATAACCGTAAGATCCCAAACTAGCTCAGATAAATGTGCGAAAGACGATATCATAAGCTTACAAGAGCAACTAAAGACTTGTTTTTTTAGCAAGTGGGAGATTATTGATTTTGCTATACAAGCAAGTCCGCTTGTTTAAAACATTCAAATGGGTTCACATTTGACGTCTGCCATGAGCATTCAAATACTCAAGATTCTAAGGCTTCAGGATTTATAAATAAGAAGATAATACAACCCTAGATTCGACCCAATACGAGTATCACCAGAGAAAAGAATCATTTCTAGTTATTCAGTCGCCTAACACGCCGCTTCCTTCCATCACCTGGCGATACTTGAAATATCATGGTTCCCGCATACTTCTCTCGCTAACTGCAACGCACGATCTCGACCTGGCTATATTAGTTTCAAGAATTAAATCGAATATTCTAAATCACACGATTTCATTCTCGCTCCGATTATCTCCTACACTTTTTCTCCCCAAATACAACAAAAGATTTGAGAAAATATAACTAAAAAAAAAAAAAAAAAACAAATGCATCATGCCTACCATATTTCAGAAAGAGCCAAACTTTTCAAAAAAACGTGCAGATAAGGCTGAGTATTCCCTGTCTAGTCCTAGTGTGGACAAATTATTACATTAGAAGTGAAGTGTTTAGTTGTAAAAATACAAAATAACTTTTAATAACCAACTAAACAATTTAATTAGGCTTTATTCTATTTTATAATATAAGGGCCTGTTTGTTCTTGTTTTTGAAAAATATTTTATGTTCTTAAAAACAAAGAGATTAAGAAAAACAGAGAAAATATGTTTGATTCCCAATTTTTTGTTTTGTTTTGAAAAACACATAAAATAAAGAAAACACTAAATTCAAATAATAATAACAGTTTTCAAAGAATACCAAAATAACTTTTTAGTGTTTTCAAAAACTATTTTTAAAAACATTTTTAAAAAACATGAACGAAACATGCCAAAATAAATCCTCAAACTCATAGAACATTAACTTCTAATCTAGAAAACAATTCTTTACATGAAAAGACAAAAAAAAAGGTGAAATTCAAATCTCATTCTACTTTTGTTAATATGAAGAAAGAGAAGGTCAATTCATCTACAAAAGAAAAAAAATATATATATTTTGATTAAAAGACAATCCAATTTAAAAAATCTGACCCTTTATTAACTTTTACCTTATTTTGTTAAATATCATTTGTTTTCTGAAAAATCATTTTACATATAAATACATAAAATAAAAAATAAACCTTTTACCCAAAATTAGTTACTTTTCAACAAAAAAGAAATAGAAAATGTTAGATTTACGAATTTTGATTATTTAAAGTTTTTTTAAAGTTATTCACTTTTTAATATAATATAATAAATTATTTTTTACTCGAACTTTCACGCTTCAATCTTTAAATATCGAACGTCTAACGAATCGAAGCAGACGCACTGACATACTCGTGCTTTTAACCAAATATTTTTCTAATTATTCAACATGGGCATATTGCAAACAATAAAATGTTAATATTATCTGATTTGCCCCAAATTCGAGTCATTTTGTAATTACCTAAAAATTTTGCCCTCTAATTACAAAATCAAAATTCCACCTCTCAATATAAATAGTCTGCCCCAGAACAAGGGAGAAACTAAAAAATCCGAAGACAAACAGCCTTCTCTCTCCACTCCCTTTTGCCTCCACGCATTTTGTCGAGAAAATTCCCGAAATTTTCCCGGAATCCCACCCTTGTCTTTCTTTCCACTTCATCCATTTTCTCTACCTCTCTCTCCGCATTTTTTCTCACTCTGGTCTCGGTTTCTCGCCGCATCCATTTGTAGCGGGAACTCGGAGTTTCCGTACGTCTTCGGTAATTTTGGACTTTTAGCTTTTGAATTCTTTTTCTTGTATGTGCGTCGATTAGGGTTTTCCTTGAGCTTAATGGTTATGGTTCTTTTGCTTTTGGATTTTTCGAAATGCGTTGCAATGACTGCTGGATGAATTTTTGTTTTTCTTTTCGCTTTGAATCTGCCTAGATGGGATTTAAGGGTTTTTGGTTTTGGTTTTGCTGCATCTGGGTTTGCTCATGGTCTTTTCGGCTGCATAGAAAGGTGGAGAAACTGAAAGGGAAGTGTAATGTTTGTGTGGTTAGGTGTTGTGTTGTTGTGGGTTTTCTAAGACGGGAATTCATCGTCTCGACTGAGTTGGATTGGCTTAAACTTGGTCAGATGGTAGATCCTTTTGGATTTATTGAAATGCTTAAATATGCAAAATTTAGCTGTTTTATGTTCCTGTTTTTTTGGGATGCATATTGCCTTGGCCCATTTTTTACCCCTATTATATTTCTTTGTTTCTGAATTCCCCGGAAGTAGCGTTCTAGGTTTTCTGCTTATGACTAGGTTTTTTCATTCTGTATGGTTGATGACATTGTTGAGGCAAAGTAAAGAATTTGAGATATCTGGAGTTGTTCCTTGAAATGGAAAATTAGATGAAAACAAGCCTGGCATTAGATTTAAGAAAAACTGAAATATTCTTTTGAAATGGATCATCTTCCAGGAATGTGGATATATTTTTCCATATTTTCATAACTTTTGTACTCTTATGTTCTTTGCTACTTTGTGTTAGTTTAAAATTGAGACAATTGCCTAAATTTATATCAATGTTCAGATATAGCTCCAATGGTGGACATTGTGGGTTTTTGAAAGGCAGGTGATAACAGAGAGTTGAGAATCTTGTTTTCCTACCTTTTCAGGTAATTCATTCTGCTGATTAATATGAGTATTAATCTTTTGTTCAATTCAGGGATCAGCCGATATGGTATTCTAGGGTGTTTGTTTTCTAACTGCTGCATTTGGGTCTGTTCATAGTCTGGCTGATTGCTGAGAAAGGTGAGCAAAATGGAAAAAAAAGAGAAGTATTTCGTCCTTATATCTTGATGCTATTTTAGTTTCCAATAAGTGCGGTCATTGTCTACAATAAGCTTGGTTTTCTAACTAGGGTTTGATGTTGTGTTTTCTGTGTTTCTAGAAATACAAATGATAAAATCTTATTTATCAAAAATAAAACAAATAAATACAAATTGTTGAAATCTGGAAAAAAAATAGGGTTTTGAGATCCGTGAAAATAAAAATAACTTGGCAAACATGATCAGTGACACATTCTGAGAACTGTTTGTTTATTATTTTTTTCTTGAACACTTATTGAGAAAGGTCCTAGGATATCAACCTAGGATGGGGCAGTTGTGGTAGGAGGATCAACCTTTGGGTTCTGAATTTCCAAGCCTATTTAGAATTAATATGGTTAAAAAACCTTCCTATCTCATCAATTCTTGGGTATTATCCCTTTCTCTTGAAATTATAACATCCACCATAACCTTTCTAATTTTGAGATAGAAGATTTAGAAAGACTAATATCCTCTCATACTCGCAGATTTATGTTATCTCCATCCACTTCAGATTCAGGGCTTGGTTTTTATCTTTTTCAAGTTTATTTACGTAAAGCCTTTCTTTGTGACCTTGTCCAATCATTCTAATATGATTTGTTCGGATACAGAGAAAATATGAAAAAATAATTAAAATTTTGAATTTTAAAATTTTCACCAACAATGATTTGAATCATAAAGCTTTTAGCAACACTTGGGAATACAGAAACGTGCCACTCACTTAAAAATCAAATACAAATAGTGCTTTTTACTTTTGTCTTTTTTTAATCATAAAAAATATGAATAAAGTTGGGAAGCTGGTTTCTTTCATTGCTTTTTTTTTAAACCTAATAGAGGGCTAGGCTTTCTTGAATGCATTTGACCCTTCAATGCATTTGTTAAAATTTTGTACTCCCAGGATTCTGGACTGTAGCTTAAGCTAGAATTTTATGAAATTAATTAGCTGGGAACATCATATATTTAAAAGATAGTTTGGCTTGACTAAACATTCACTAGTTATACCATAGAAACATTGATGGTACCTACAATGCTACGAACGAATCCCATTGTAAACTGAAGCATTTGGAAGGGATGGAAGAGCGAACGAACACTACAACTTGTGTAGTTCCTATCAATATTTAGATTTCAAAACTAAAGCGTGCTCGGGTTGAAAGAAAAAAAGTGAAAGAATTTTCATGTTTGGGTTATTATGGAAAATCCAAAGGAAAGTTAAACATATTCAAAATTATTGAGAAACGTATAGTTTTTAAAATTATTTAATCTTTATATTGAAAATTTTAATAAGTTAAAAGCCTGAAGCAGTATGTCAATTTTTTGACTTCGAATTTATGTTTTTATTTCTTGTTTTTTATGTTTTCTTCATTCTACTTTTCCTTTATTTATTTCTCTGCATTTTCCACTTAAACTTCTAGAACCATCATAACCTAAATCTCAATATTTTATTGTTATCCAGAAATCTACTAGCTTATTCTTCATTTTTAGCCCGTATGACATGTCAAAGCTCAACAATCTAATAATATATGGTCTGTCTAGAAACCTTGATTCCATAACACTGCATGTTTGCATTTCTTATTGCTGTCCTGAAATTTAAGATAACCTCTTTCTTTCATTAGCTCAGTAAGACACGCCTGAAATCACATCAATATATACTTATTCCATTCATATTGATGTGATTTGAGGTAGCATTTGTCTTTTAATTTCCCATCTCTCTTTATTATTCCATTCATAAACTCCGATTGTTCCCCTTTGTAAACTATAAAGGGCAAAGCTGTAGCCCACTGCTATTTGATTAAACTACTTGGCTTGCTCTGCTTTTATGTAAGTGCTGATGTTTCCATCTGGGTATCTGTTCTGATTTGCTCTAAAGGTAGACAAGTTTTTTCTGATACAAAGATCATCCTCTACTCTTGATTCTTTTATATGTTTCCTAAACTATGAAGCCTCATATCCCTCGCCTTGTAATCTGTACTTGTGACAGCACTGAAATGGTGATGACATTAATCAAATTCTCTCATTTCTTATCAGTAGACGTGGTACAAGTTAATCATTTTGAAGTTTTTCCTCCAATAATAATTCATTTCCACTTCTTCAGCAGGTGCGTCAACCCTTCATGGAATCTCCAGCAAAAAAAGAGTATGCCGTATTTGAGCAAAAGGTGAAGCGAACGGTTTACATTGACAACATCTCACCACAGGTCACTGATGCGGTTATCAAAACTGCACTCAATCAGTTTGGGACAGTTGTAAGCATTCACTTCATCCCCAATTATTTGGAACCTTCGAAGATCCCACGGTGTGCTTTGGTTGAGATGGCAAAACAAAGTGAAGCTGAAGCCATTGTTTCAGACATGAATCAATATCCTTCAAGATATTGTCTGATGCTGCCTGCACGAGCACGCCTTGCAGTGGCAGAGATGTTTGATGATCGCCCAATAAAGCCTGGGAGGAGGATACAGTGCCGTTGGCTAGACAAAGATGACCCTGACTTTGAGGTAGCCAAGAAGCTAAAGCAGCTGGTGGGTAAACATGCTTCAGAAGCTTCTTCATGCTCAAGGTAAACTGAGAGCCCCTTCACTATCTATCATCTTTCTGCTAATTATTAAACTCCCGTTTTTGTTAATAGAGTACCTTTTCCTGTGTAGAATCAACTAGAGGAAGAAGAGAAGCTTGCAAAGCAGCAGGCAGAGGTTCTCAAAGCAAATTATAAGAAGTACGAGATGATAGATGGTGTTCTAGCTGATGGAGCTGCTCGTCGTTTGGCACGTCACTACAATTTCAATGTGTTAGATGATTGATAGGGTTTATGATGGTAAAACTCTCTCTCTCACTCTCTCTCTATTGGTATATATAGATAGATAGATAGATCAGTATCAACCGAATAGATTCCTGGATAAAGCTTCTTGTTTTCTTCATAACTAACGTATCTATAGGTGCTTTCAAAAAAAAAACTTAGCTATGGGTGCTCTACTTGCAAAGGACTATTAGGAAGTAATTTTTGACAAAAGCAGCCTAATTTTTCACAGTTTCCATCAAACTCAAGAATTGATCGCAAAGGGGACCAGATTTTGTGCCCTATTCCAAAACCCATGGATGCACTTAAATCTTTAACTCCAACAACATCGGTACTCCAACAGCATTTATTTCGTGGTCTTTACATCTGGCCATGTGTAGGAGTTCCTCTAACTGCTGTGCTGTGAATATATTGACGTTGATTTATTTAATCTTTTCCAGTAATCAGAGATAATCGAAGGAAGAACAGGAAACAGTCATTTTATTATCATGAAATGGTAAACACAAAGAAGGATATGCGATATCCTTACCTAATCTCAACTAGTACATAACTTTGATAAACAATGAGAAACTTTTTACTCCATATATTGATTGACTTGTTCTTCAGTTTTATTTTTTTCCTTTCCCTTTTTCTCCTCCACGGGCCAGAAATGTAGCATAACCCTAGTTTATCATAACTACCATTTGCTTTCATTTTCATTTGGAATGTATTAAGCATTATAGTTGAGTTTTAGACCAAAATGATTTGTTTGAAAAAAATAATAATTAAATTAGTTTGGACAGCGGCAATTGAGTTTCTTGTTTGTTGTAAGTCCAATTCAAACACAACCCACAGCACCCATAAATAGAGAGAGGAAAATCCAATTCACAGAGTTTGTCGTAAGTCAATATCATTCAGTAGACCAAAAAGCAAATAATTTAAAGAGATCACATCCCACTGATTTCTCCATAAGATCCAATCTCTTCTTTCTTTTTTCCAATAAAATTAGTAATTTTAAAAATAGCAACTCTACCTTCTTCAACCTTAAGGACCTCATTTTCTTGGCACTGAATCCAAATCAAAAAACAAAAGAGGCGCGGAATGGTGATACTGGCTGCCCTAACGGCAATGGTGACTTCAAGGGTCACGCCTGGGCCAATCCTTTCCCTTCCTGTTTTTTTTT
Organism: Tetrastigma voinierianum; assembly: GCA_016808115.1. NCBI lineage: Eukaryota > Viridiplantae > Streptophyta > Magnoliopsida > Vitales > Vitaceae > Tetrastigma > Tetrastigma voinierianum. The sequence continues at coordinate 21,311 of JAEQBH010000830.1, read as the reverse complement.
CCCCATAATTTTTCATCCAAAATAAAAAATGTGAATATAGCTCATGGACAGTGCATTTGAAAATTTTTCTTAATTGCCATGATCATGAATAGCGGCATTTGAGTCATTTGAGTAATTTAAAACCAATTTTGCAGTCATGACAAGTGGTATTTAAAATTTCATATAATCCAATCGGCTGTCATTCCATAACAAATGATTTGACACTACTTAATTATTTTGGCTTCTAAACTAATTTAATGAATATCTTTTTTCAAACAATTATTTCTTGCCTAAAAACTCATTGTGAAAAACAGTGATTCCTGATCTTTATTGGTTAATCATATCAAATGTAATGAGAGCAATGAAGTAAAAGTATTTCTAATGGATGGCATGGCTTGTGCTTGGTGTTGGTTGGCAGTTTAACACATTTTTCTTTTTTTCTTTTTTTATGTGAGTTAGCCTTTAAACTTGCATTTGTTTGGGCAGGAAATGTTTGTTCTAGGATTTTATCAGGGTAAATTACACTCCTCTCCCTTGAATTTTAGTTTAGTTGTGCTACCTTGATTATGGTTTCAAAATTTGCACCATGCTTCTTTCACATCAATATTGTGAATTTTGGAGAAGGAAGAAAAAGGAAACCTTGTTGCTCTGCCTATACAAGGTTTTTGGAATTTGGGGTTTTTTTAGGATTCGTTCTTGAAAACGATTCTCTTTTTTAGAACATAAAATAATTTTTTACCTTAAAGCAAAGCTGATGAATCTTTGATTGAAAAGTCTTTTTGATCATTTCTCCTGGAAACATGTGGGTTTTTTTAGAACAAGTTTGAGGTATTCTCGGACATTTTTCAGAGATTTCACACCATAAGATCTTAGGGTTTTATCGCTTATCGTCTGAGTCCTCTCATGTTATCGATTGCTAACGCTGCCTCCCTATGGATTGGGATTGTTCAATGTGTTTCAAGAACTATCAGATATATATATATATGCAAAGTGTATGGTACTTTCAGACATGCTAAGTCAAGAAAACTGTTTTTTAATCTTTAATTAGTGATAAAATGATGTATCATTAAAATATTAAGATAAAGATAAAAATATATTTATAATAATTATTATAATTTAAAATAATCTTTTTTTAAAAGATAATTTATATGATATATGAATATGATAAATATAAATTCAACATATTTATAATAATTTTATCGTTAATTTATAAATTTTAATAATTTATTATCAATTATAAAAAGTTGTTGCAAAGATTAAAAAATGTATATTTGAAATTAGACAAAGTAGAAATCAAAGACAGATGCCAAGAAAATAATATAAGGAATTGTCTTTTCTAAATACGATATTGGAAGAGGAAAAAAAGACAGAATAAATCTTATTTTCAAAAGACGATATTAAAAATTAAAATCAGAAAAAAAATTGAAACTTTTCAAAAAAACGATTTTGAAAACTAGAAAAAGAAATATTGTTTTTTTTCAAAATTGAAGAAATCGTCTCTAGTCTGAAAATCGAAGAAATTAATTTTTCAATCGAACTGCTTTCAAAATATGGATTTTCAAACCTTTTTTTTTTTAAGCCACAAAATTGCTGTAAAATTGAAAATATTTTCTTAAATATCGTATTTATTATTTTTTAAATTAAAAAACCCGTCTCTAGCCGAGCCTCTTGTTTACGCAAGAACAAGTAATGGAAGCAAGCTGATGATATTTTAACGAGTTTTAGATAGAAATAAATTTTTTTTTTTTAAATGATTAAATTAGCTTGGAAACCAAACTAATTGTCAAAATAATGCGTATATAATTGAAAATATAAAATTTAGATTTAAAACTGTTAAAAGCCACTGTCATGAACAATAACAATTAGACTTTATCAAATACCGTTGTATATTACAACGATAATTAGGCTTAAATGTTAAATTTATTATATTAAAACTATCAAAAGTCATTATCACTGATAACAAGATTGATAATTTACGAATTCTAATTACGGTGGTTTATACCAGCGGTATTATAATCGAATTTTCTTCTTAATTCAATTTTTCAACCAATTTAATTTTTTTTTTTCAAAAAATTACTACCGCCTAAAATCCTTTAATAAACCATACGGTTCAGGGGTCTAATCATAGGTTTAAATGGTCAAAATACGGATCAAACCCCAAAAAGGATCAAGTTTGGTTGACCGGACCGACGGTTAGGTCTAAATTTCAAAAATATTGACATTTTAAGAAAAAAAAAAAAAGAAAAGAAAAGAAGAAATAGCAGTTTTAGAAAGATTTTGGGTTATTTAGAACTTCGAATGAATCATGTGAGTTGAATTTGGTTTCCTTGAGGTAGCTGCTAAGAAAAAAACAGAGATTCTGATTCCCACTGCCCATACAAGAAAATATGTCCTTGACACCATCCTATTCTTCTTTTTAGAAAAGATCTCCCACTGTCGGGAACCCACCCCTTTCTTTCTTTTCCCTCCTAACTTCCAAAATTAGCCATTCAAATTCTCCAATCACTTTCTTCACACTTTATTTATATTCCTGTCTTGACTTGACTTGATTCCATTTATTTCTTCCCTGCTACCTTATCCTTAATTATTCTCATTTGGAGCCTATTATTCTTTATTCCTTTTACATTGGTACGGTATTGTGCATTTTGAGCCTAAGACTCTTACGCTTTTGCAAGCCCCTAAAACGCCTGCGCTAATCGACGCCTCGTCCTTATTAACTCATGATCATTCCCATTCCTAACCGATGTAGGACTTTGAGCGCACTTCCAATAATCTTTCCCTCAAATAAAGTTCTACCAAGCCTCCTATAAAACCAAGATTTTATTGGTCTTTCATTACATTTGGGCACACTTCTTATGTGTAACACCACCTGTCAAGGGCTTAACACACCATTTTGTTTGCTTCCACCCACACGATTGCTTCTCAACCCGCCTAATAATTAATTCTTGTTAGAACACTCCCACGAACCTTTTCCTCCACACGTGCATGATATCGTTCACTCGACATGAGGTCTTCATAGTTTTGTTTTTTGAAGCCCTCTAAAAGCGCACGCAAATCAATACATCATTTCAAATCATGTAATTAATGTTCTAAAAGGCAAGTTTTGAGAGCACAAATGGAAAGAAGACGTTATTACGCACTCAATATACACTAAAGTTCTTGTGGTTAATCTGCACGCATTTCTCGATGTTTTTATGATTATGGCACAGCAAGTTATGCATTTTGCTTATTTGTTTTTTATTTACTTTCCAAAGATGTATGGCTAGCGTTGAAACCAACTAAAATCAGTTTCTTTTAGGTTTGTTTCCTTTAGTTTGTGTATGATTTAAAGTTAAAATTGCCGTAGATATTTTATTTCTATTTCTTTTCTAGTCTGTAGCCTATAAAAAAGGGATTTTTACAATGTAATAATAAAACCCAACAAGTTGATTGTGACGTCTTCATTATTCATGACTTATCAATCAACCCTTCTATTGTTGATTGTAGCGTCTTCATTATTTCCGACTTATCAATCAATCATTTCATAATTGATTATGGAGTCTTCACTATCCCACCGACTTATCAATTAATCATTCTATCATTTATTATGACATCTTCACTTTCCCCCTTCAAATATGATCGTAAAACAATCCGAAAAACTATCTTGTTACTAGTTGAGTCCATCTGTGTCAACCTTGCATCAAGACCTCATACTAATACGACTACGTGGATTTTATCCACGCCTATCAATTCATAATCCTCTCATTCATAATCGATATGGTGATCATAGAGCACACTTAACCATCCTCCCCTTTAACAAAATTTCATCGAGCCTCCCCTCAAATAAAATTTTTCTTTATCTTTCATTGTGTTCGAACACACACACTACATGTAAATAAGCCACATGTTATTAATGTTTTACCTTCTCTAAAATCCATTTCTCATGTAAAAAAGCAGGTTTAGATTATCAACCTGACACATGTTTTGTTGACTAGACCAACATACAACATATGGAGGCCAGTCATGCTCATAGTGTGTAAGGGAGGCTACTCATATTTATTGTGTGGTGTTAAATAGCGGTGTGACTGGTGTCCAAGTCATAAAGTAGTTAACAAAATATATATATATATATGTTCACCTATTAGGTTAAGAAGCTAAATTTGGTTTCAATAAAAAAAAAAGTACATATCAATTTATTAAACTATCTAAATTCTATTATCAACAAAATATTGTAATAAATGAATTCCTCCTAAAAACCCTAAATATTTCTCTCTCTCTCTCTCTCTCGTTTGGCTCCTTTATATTATTTTCTACTTAATAAAACTAGCTTTTCCACAAAAATTTAAATTTTTAATTTTTTTCGTATTTTTGTCGCTGCTTATGTAGTGTATAGATTTTTAACGATTTGGTTTTCGTAGCCTTATCGCGAATTTTTCTAGCGTACGTGGGTGATTTCGATAAAGAAAGCCAGGATTCGATCGACAAAGCATATCAAATCAAATCGAATACAATACGCTTGCAGAACTAGAATCATACGTATTTCACTATGTAATTATCAACCCAGAGGCTAGAACCGATTTATTACAAGTATTAACTCGACGCCGTGATCATTCTCTGTAGCTTTTAATTAATTTGGATTATATGTTTTTATTAAATATATTGTTAGTTTGAATCAATAATATTATTCTCTTTTAAAAATAAAATATTATAATAAATTAATAAATTCTAATTATTTTATTTTAAAATTCTATTAGATTGATTATTGAAAATATTAAAACCATTGTTATAATTTATTAACATATCTTTTATATTATTTATAATAATTAAATATAAACATATAAATATTAAAAAAAATATATGCATGTACTCATAATTTATTTTACATAATTGAATGCTTTAATTAAATAAATTATTATTTCAATATGAAAAAACGAATTGTCATCCATTTTATTAATCTTATTTAAAAAATTACTATAGTTTCCTATTTAATTTTATTTAGTCTTAAATTTTTTATTTTGAAAATACTAAAAAAAAAAAAACACTATTCAAGTGTATAAAATTAATAAATTTTAATATTATATTAATTGTTTAAATACATCAATATCATTAACAAAAGTATTCCCCACAACACAAAATTTAGATTTGAAAGCTAATAAGAGACGTTGTAATAAAAGTGATTTTTTAAATTTGATGTTGGAGTACTTTGTGTGTGAATTATTATGACGTTGTGGAAGTTCTATTTTATTTATTGTAAGTATTACATTATTGTTTTTTATTTTATATAATTAAAACACTTACATAATATAAGAAAATGTCCCGATATAACGCCAGACGGGTAACTTTGAATGTAATTAATAAAATGTCAACTGTTTTTAAAAGGTGGTGTATAAGGGTTGTATTATGTATAGATTTTTTATTGCATAAGAAGCAAATCTATTTTGTAAAGTTTGTAATATTTTCTCAACATAATTAAATTGTACTTTAAAAAAAAAAACATAATTAAATTGTATTGTCAAAAAACATTTCATATTTTGGGTGTGATTTTTTCTGCTTATTAAGGAAATAATAATTATAGTAACTAAAAACAGGGGGAAACACCTTGTTTCTTTAACCTAAAAAATTATATAAAAATCCATATTTTTCTAAGGAAATAATAAGAAAAATATATTTAATAATTTTTTACATATATTTATTATGGTGAAATGAGAAATATTTTCTCCTAATGGAAATAGAGAAAATTAAATATGAATTTGAAAACATATTTGTTAACTTGAAAAATAACTTTTTAAAGTGGAAATTTGGAGAAAATATTCTGTTCCAAAAATGATAAATACAATATTATTTGCAGCTTATTATATGAAAAACAACCAAGATACACTCCTTATGGTGCTTTGTTTTTACAATTAAACATTTTCTCCTTATAGTGCTTTTATTCCTCTTTAAATGAACACATGTCATGATATCCTATAAAACTTGTATATTTAGTTTTTAATTTTAAAGGATTTTTTTTTTTTTGTGATAAAAATATTAGGCTCCGTTTTGTAACCTGAAAAATACTAGGAAAAGAAAAAAAATATAAAGAAATATTATTTTCATGTTTAAGCCACCACATAAATATAAAATCAAATCAAAATTTTATATATTTTTAAATTTCTCATAAACAAATAAAATAAGTTGGAACAAACATATAGAATTATTTTATTAACTTTAAACTTATTTTTTATTTTCCTTCAAATTTTCTTTCATTTCACTTTCCTAAGATAATCGTATTTATGTAAAATTGAGTAATATTAGATATCCTTTAATAATTTCTATATGTTTTTTTTTAAGTAAATTTCTATATGTTATGTCCTACTAATGTTGTTCTTAAGTGTACAAAAAATCAATGGAAAAAATTTGTTAGACATAGTTATTCTATTTATTTATTCTATTTTACCTTAATATGATGTAAATTATTCAATTAGTCTTTCTATTTTACCTCAAGATGTTATTGAGATAACATCTTGAAGCGACTATCAATGGTTGATGCCAATTTTTAGAAAAATAATCTTATCTTATTTATTTTTATCCCTTGATTTATTGTTTTATTCATGTGAATAAAAATTTGTGTTTGCTGTAGTTTTTGTAAATATAAAAAAATTTCTTAACAAATATCGAATATATTAAAAAGAGAAATCAAAAAAGATTATTATTTAAGATAAGTTGTTGAAAATTTTATGATATTCAATATATATTCTTTGATTATCCAACATTATGGTGTCATAGTTTTGTTATGAATTTTCAAAATTTTCCTTAAAATTTAATCACTTAAATTTCATTCCAACATTTTCATCTTTTTACACCTATTTATTTGGAGTTTTAATTTATTCATGCAGTCTCTGATTAATGTTTTAAAACTATATATTAAATCATGAAGAAGAAGAAAATAAATTTATTTGTCATATTAGCAATTACTATGTTAATAGAAGGAACCTTCATAGTAATCCAAAGGACAAGATTGAAAAGACACAATTTATCCACCCATGTTAGGTCACAAAATATGTTGGGTGCAAATTATTTTGTAATTTTTCAAACCACATAGAGTGCCCATATAATTGGCAAAAAAAAAAACATTAGGAAGGATTTGTAATTTGTGATACTTTTCTTATTTCTATTCACTTTTGTATACAAAGTGTTAATTTAATCGCGTCCGTCAAGCAACCCGATCCACCCTAAGGTCATTTCAAGAGTTAATTTTATTAATAAAAAGGGGCCAAATTTGACCAAACTTGCTCGCCAATTTTTTTTGGTTTTATAAGGAAATTTGGCCTTTCCTGTTTGGATTTAGGTTGACCGTTATTTTGCCGTAAAAATCTGCAATTGGACCCACTTAATGTCACCCTGGCCCAGCCTTGTCCACCCGAATTGTCACCTCTAATATTATGTTGTAATACTTTGTTTTGCATAATAGGTTATAAGACTTTGTTGTATTAAAAAAAAAAGTTTTAATACTTTGTTTCCACAAGGATTTAATTTTGTCTTTACAATGATTCGATTTTATTTCTCTCGTATGCCTCCAACTCTTCCACCACTTAGCTCCAGATCAAGGGCATTTCTGATAAAATTTTAATAGGGAATTTGTTGTGAATCGTGCAACAATGGTGATAAGAATTCGAGAAGAAAAACAAAAAGAATACAAACGGATTTTACGTGGTTCGGTAATGCGTCTACATCCACGAGAATGGTGGCTTGAAATTTTCACTATCACCAAGTAGGTTACATACGAGGGTATTTATAATAACCATGTATATGACCAAATTATAAAAATACCCTTATACCCTAAAAATATCGTACCGTACTCTTAATAAGAGCCACATGTCATAACATAATTCAATATAATTTTAAAAATCCTATAGGGGATCTCGTAATTGAAATTACTATTTTTATTTTTAATATTTTTTGGTTTTCTTTGGAGCGTGTACTTCACTATTTAGAGCTATGAACAAAGCCAACCCAACCTATTTTGGGTTCAATCCATTCTATTTATGAGCCAAAACAGTTTGAAAGACCCTAATCTACTTTTATTGGCCGGCCACACACCATGTGAGTTGTCGGTCAAAACACACTAAACGGGTCAAAAAACATTAAAAAAATGGTAAAAAATTAATTTTACATATTCATCATTTTTCAAATAAAATATATATATATATGAGAGGATAGTGGTTATGGTTATATATATATATATATATATATATACAAATATATAAAAATAATTAATATATATAAAATGATTGAGTCTAAACAATATAATAATAGTAAACAAACTTAAATAAATAAATAATACTTAAACATTGTCATAACCAAAGTACTGAACTAACTAGCTAAATAGTATCAAAATAATGAAATAACAACTTAATAAATATATTCTGAAAAACAACCCTTAACGACAAATGAAATCTCATTATATTCAATAATAATAACATATAATTCCACATTAGAAAGATGTACATTCTCGATGGTGGTTGAGTTATTATCATCTATTAATTAATTTAGAATGTTAACAACATAAATTTCATTTTATGTTTGGAATAAAAATATTTGTTTGAAATAAATTTCAAGATGAACACAGCCGCTGGACACAACGTTTAGAGTCTAGGCACGAAGCCCAATTAGCATTAGCAAGGCCTTAAGAGAAAGGGAAGTGTGGGTAGGAAAAAAAAACCCTAAAAAAGATGAGCCTTTAAGGTAACGAAGGAGATGAATGGCCACATCCCAATGAGGTTGGCGAGGGGTGCCGACAAATTGACTAAGCTGATGAACCACAAAGGTAATATCTATACGAGTAAAATTTAAGTAGAGAAGACGACCAACGGTTTACTGCATCGGGCCGGGATTCTGCTGAGGCACCATCATCGACACATAAACGAAGCCCCTTAGGAAGAGGGGTGGAATTAGAAGAGGCACCAACAAGGCCAACATTAGAAATAATATCAACAGTGTACTTGTGTTGAGTGAGATTGGAGTCATGAGAGCTCCAGGCAAGCTCAACGCCCAAGAAATAACTAGCATGGCCAAGGTCCTTGACAGAGAAAGTATGATCAAGGAAGGCATGAGCCTTGTGTAGAAGAGTCTCATCAATCCCAATGAGGAGGAGATCATCAACATAAACCAAGAGGGCCATGAAGGAGGATCCATACTGGAATAAGAAGAGACGGGTCAAACAAGGATTGCTAAAAACCAAAACTAAGAAGTTGTGTACAAAGTTCAACATTTCATTATCAGGAGGCCTGCTTAAGGCCATATAGTGAGCGGAGAAGATGACAAACATGCTTGGAAGGGACATCTAGGAGGCCTTCAGGAGGGACCATATAAATTTCTTCATCCAAGTAGCCATAAAGGAATGCATCATTAACATCAAGCTTAAAAATGGGCCAAGAAGAAGCCGTAAATACAACAAGAAGGACCCGAACTATAACCATCTTAGCTACAGGAGAAAAAATGTCAATATAGTCGAGGCCCTCAATCTGATCATATCCTTTTGCGACCAAATAGGCTTTAAGGCGTTCAACGAACCATTAGAATGCAACTTGGTCTTCAGAATCCAATCAAGAGCCCGATGCCAGATGTTTCCTGAGGGAGAGGGGAGAGATCCTAGGTATTATTAGATGCAAAGGCTTGGAGCTCGACCTGCATGGGTTGAGACCAACTAGGAAAGAGGCCTCGTGACAAGAGGCGTGCTCTAATGGACGTAAAGTTAGGTAAGAAACTCATATAAGATAGAGAAGGAAAGATGGAATCGGAATAAGGGAAGGTGGTAGAAAGGCTAGGGACAAAGTCTTGCATCCAAAAGGGAGCGTGATGAGGACGAGAAGAAAGATGGAAAGGAAAAGAAGGGGGAACATAGGAAGGAAGGGAAGGTGATAGAGGAAGGGAAGAACAATTTGGAGAAGAAAGTGGGAAGGGAGATACATCAAGCTTCTTGTTTTGAAAATAAGGGAGGATTAGTTTCATTTCCAATCGTACAACCGAAATGGAAAAACAAGAGAAGAAGAGGAAAATTACAAAAGAGACAGAAAAACAATGTCGACAGTCTTGTGCAACACAATCTCCTTAAAGCAGATTTGTCTTCTTCCAAGGGTGCTCGAGACTTTGACAAACGCTTGCTTCCCAGGATAAAACGACCTTCGAATGAAGGCAACAACACCTTTGCAATCTCCCGGCGAACTTGATGCAATGTTTGTAATTCTATCACTCAATGAACCAAAAAAATAGAATTTGACAGAAAAGGGTTTTTTTTTTTTTAAATTGATATCCAAAGAGAGTATGAAATCCAAAATAAATAGAGTCCAAAGATGATGATCAGACCAATGACTCATCGCTCCACCGTTTGAGAAAAACTAAGAAAATATCATCAAAATCCATAAATGGTATCTAAGCCCTTAATTGCATAACTATTTAGGAATCAAAATCAAAATCCTTAAATGGTATTTAAGCCCTTAATTGCATAATTGTTTAGACGTTTAATTTCATTCACTAAAATGGAAAACTCCAACAATTCCCCACATGAATGAAATTGACACCTAGAGTCAAGACATAGGAACCCTTACTGTGTGATAGAGTACAACGGTTGAAACCTGCATAAGAGAGGTAGGTGTTAACCTTTGAACCTTCCCTTGTAGAAATATGTTTACTCTATTAACTAAACAGTAGACATGATGTCCTTGAACTGCTCGGCCATTTTTGTGTGCTGATGACACACGTCACAATGAATCTTCTAACATTTTCCGCTTTTCACTTTGTGATCATTTTGGCCATGAACATGCGGTTCTATAAAGTTTAATAAAGAAGTTATCCAATCTATCAGCACCCATTTCACTTCTTACATAGTCGATCTCCTGTCCAGAGTAGTTCAATTTAATCTTCCAACTTCCATTGGCATAAGGATCATTAAAATCATAATGAACTTTCCTTTACAACCATCAATTACTTCATCATAGGAACATACAAGGAATATTCCACAGTGATTATATCCAGTCTTACACTAATACCTTTAGCCAGATCTCGGGATCTCCAATCGCTTAGGTTGTATCCATTGTATTGACTTTCTTTATGAGCTAGTCCCATTCCTCTACATGATTTCAACCAACTTCTATTTAACCCTTTGGTTAGAGAATCCGTGATGTCATCCTTAGATTCATAATCTTCAGAGATAACTCCAAATGAGAATAGTTGTCTAATGGTAGTATTGTGTCAGTACCTAATATGTTTTGTGACTCTACTATCAGACATACTACTTTCAGGCTCTACCAATAGCAAATTGACTATCAATGTTGTATGTATATTGGAGGCACAGCCCAACATCTTAAGTATCCTCTAAGAAAAAGAGTAAACTATTCAAGGTCTTCCCATCAATTGGTTTAGTGCTATAAACTCGATTCCAATGTGGATCCAATAACCTCTTTGTTTAGAGATTTCCATGAGACTCGCTTCCTCTCTTGAATAAAAACACTTAACCACTATATGATTCTGTAGTCTTTAAATTGACATCCAAATAGAATCACTATGGTCTTCTCAAGAATGTGATGCACTTTGCATATACAAACCCATAATCACAGCAAATATATATTGAAACTGTACTCTCATTAATGGCTGGTCTCAGGACTACTTAGCACCGCCAATCTATCAATCGAGCAGGCTAATAGTCCGTCTTATAACAACTCATTAAAATACATTAGATCACCTATAATCCCAGAGTGATCTTAAAGTACTTCAGAGACACTTCTTTATTCTTAGATAAGTGTAGAGTTACATCTACTTTGCTTCAAGCATACGTAGAGTTATCCATCAAACTTCCAAAGAATATTGCCAACATAATGTGACTAACTTAGAACAAGTCCTTTCCATGTCTGATTTTTACCCCAAAATTACATCAAGGAAGTCCATGTCTTCATGTCAAGCATTGAATTCAACATGTTCTTAGTAGATGCAATCATCTTATTTATCACTAACAACAACAACCATGCCATCACATACAAGCACAAATGATGATATCAAACCATATCTTCATTAGAGAAACATAATTGTCATATCCACGATTTCAACCTGACATCATACACACTAATTTCAAAGCATCTGTTGGATGCTTACTAATCCATATATGATTTCACTGGCATGACTTTCTTATCCAAGAGTTAAAAACCAGCCTGTCACCATGTAGATTTCTTCCTCTAAATCTGCATTAAGAAAGGTTGTTTTCACATCCATATGATGTACTTCAAGGTTTCTCAATGCAGCAATTGCCAACACCATCCTTATAGAATTTATTCTCGCTACAGGAGAATAGGTGTCAAAATAATCCAGGTCCTCGCTGTTTGAAACCTTGACCATGTCTTGTTAATTTTTACCAATCAGATTCATCTCCACTTCCTTTCCTCTGAACCCACACTTGAAACTCAAAGGTTTACAAACCCGTGAAGATCCACTAGTTCTGGGCAAGGTTACATGTAGTATGGACCCCACTCACCATTACCATTTTCTTCCACATGAGGATCCTCCTGAGTTCACCCGCTTTATAAGTTCATGTCTCTCTCTAAGGCAAGCCTGAGCACTTGGACAAAAAGATTTTTCTAATTTTGCTCTTTATCGTCAGTCTGTCCTCACCCATTATCATCATCCTGACCATCACTAATAGTCCTCAAAAAAGCCTTTTCGATAAATTCTTGCCTAGCATTTCTCACTTTACACGGAAACATTTTCAAATAAAGATGTATTCTCGATTCATTTATCTGAAAAACTTTGTGAATATCCGGGATACCCACCATGAACAAGAAATCGCGCAAAGACCGCATGCCAAACTTCAATGCAAGATGCAAATCAATAGTTTTGTAGTCTTATGCCTTCACCCTTTTGGGCAGGAGGAACTCGCCACTTGAATGGCGATCCCGGCCACTCAAGTATTTGTGATGACTTGGTCTTCCGAGAACTCATATGGAGTTTCTTTCGCTTATAGTGCCTATCTCAAAAGGTAATTAGTAAATAAACGGGCTTCCTCAGCTGCCTGGCTGCAACCGAATCATTCCATTGCATTCATCATGTCCTTCAAAGATTCTACGCCTAAATCATCCGCATTGAGACTAATAAGATGTTTGGTTTCATGTATATCTCATGTTATTATCAAAAGTCAACAAATAAGATTCATCCTTCACCCAATCTTTGATCACTCTTTTCAAGACTTTAATTTTCTTGTTGAGTCGGATTCTCAAATTATTTTTGTAGAGAAATTAAATTTCTCTATCGTCTCATCTTTACTTGAGTAAGTACACATAATAAAGATTGCACTATCATACACAAAGGTAAATAAAATATTTTATTACCTCACCTCCATTTGTATGTTTCCAAATCAAATATATCATCATGGATTAAGTCAAGAGGTTCGTTGTGTCTTTCAACACTTTGCACTAAGTAATCTGGTTAGCCTTGCCTCAACACAAGTTTCACACTTATACTTAGATCACTTGGAAAATTGCAGGTGATTTGGGGTTAACACCTTATTAATGTATCATATAATTAACATGTCCTAAGCTATCATGTCATAGATTAGATGACCAAGAATATGCAAAAACTTAGCTTTATTCATTTTTAATGAACATAGTCATTACATTAAGCTTCCACATGCCGCCACTCATATACCCTTTTCCAACATACATTACGATCTTTGATAGAACAAATTTATCTAATTCAAACACCAACCGAAATCCATTATCTGAAGAAAGAACCGTACACCAAGTTCTTAAGTGCGATTGAGGTACATATAAAACATTTGTCGAGTCAACTCTTCCCGTAGTCATCTCAAGACCACTCGCCGTGATTGATATCAGCTAGAGTTCTCTTCAGTAACAATCTTTCTAATTCAATGTTCAAAGGTGGAGAAACATCTTCTCATTATAACACAAATGGCAGTGAAGACTAGTGTCAATCCACCATTCCTCGGTTAAACCCCACCACTCCACCTCGTAGATTACCGTTGTGGTCGACACATCTTGGTGACACCACCAACCACATTAGTTTCTCGGATTTGTTCCTCTCGCACTCTACAATCGTAAGACTTGTGGACCCTGCTTCACATACTAAAGCATTTCCTCGGGAACCTCGCCTTTAGACCCCTCCTTCAGTCCCAACTTGAGTCTTTCCCTTGCTAGGCCGCTTGAAACTTTCGACCATGTTCCACAAAGTTCGCCTTCATTTCTAAGTGAAGGTGCGCCCTTTTCTTATCGACCTTCATCTTCAATGCTAAGCCTAACAACCAAGTCCCTCCATGCTCATTTCCCCTCGCTTATGTTCGATAATTTTGAAATCTTTCCAAGTCAGCAATTTCAATAACAACCGCCACTCAAGCTCACCCAAGACTCATACCCTCAACATGTATTTCATGGATGATCACTTAAAGTTCTTAGACTGAATCGACAACCGTCTAGAATCTACCATTTGAAGTCCCAGAACCACCCACGATGAATTTCGCCCCAACATTTGGCTTTATACTCCATCTAGAGATTCCCCATAGCTCATTTATCGAATTCTTAGTATAATAAACATTTGGCTAAAGTATCGCTTAACCCATTCAAGATATACTAAAGAAAAGTCCAATGCTCTAAGCCTCACAAGATTGATGACTGACATCGTGCCTTCATCTTCCTAGAGCTACGACCATCTTTCACCAAGAATCTCAAGATTCAAGGTGGTCGATAAGATCAATCTTTGTCACACCATTTAAAGTTGAGTCCATTGAACTTTCGAGCTTCCTCCCCAGAGAAATGTAGAAATAAGCTCGAAGTGTGTGCACCACTGTGCTTCAAGCAAACGGCTGGGGTAGCCACCACACAAGTGGGGAGTTACTGGGCCACAAAGAGGGTAGCTACTTGGCCGATTCGCACACCCCAAGATTGTTGGATTGAGAAGTCATTTTTCCTGCAAAACCCAACCAAAATGTGAATACTTTCCTTTTTTGTTTTTTTTTCCAACAAAAAAAAATTATTTCTACAAAGTATTTCCAAGAAAGACTGGTGGGTATAGAAACCCTGGTCAGAACCAGCCTCCTTAAACAGAATACCACCGCATGACAATTTTCAATATTTCAAAAGAAAATTAACACACACCTTATATAAGGTTATCTCCACCAATAACTCAACACAAACTAAGCTGCGAGCCCCAGTGGTTTGAGCTCATTCCTAACTCAAGGTCTTCAGTTCAATTCTCTTTGTATTTCTATAAAGGATTTTTCCAACAAACCAAATTGTTTGCTTCATGGATTATATGTAGCTTTTAAGTTTTTTTTTTTTTTTTTTTTTTTAACGGAAACCAACAACCAAATTGTTTGTTTAGGTCCAAAAAAAAATTTGTTTTCGAAAAAAAAATGACAAATATTTTCCAGAAAAACAAAAAAAATATTTCTTTGTTTTTTTTTCCAAAAGAAAATGACAAAAATTTCCCTTACATGTAAAAATATTCAAATTCTTCTAATCCTAACATACCAAAGTTTGTTTGGTTGTACTCAAAAAAAAAAAAATATTGCCATTTTTTTTCTTTAGTTTTGTTTCTGGATTTCCTTTTCCTTAAAAGATATTCAAAAAAAAAAAAAAATTGGCAGATTTTTTATTTGTCCCCAAAAAAACAAGTTTCACATTTGAGAAGTTTTTTTTTTTTTTTTTTTGAATTGTCAAAATTCTAAAAAAAAATTGACTGAGATTTTTTCTTTTTCTTTAAAAGACCTTTTCAAAGGATTCTTGTCATTTTCTCAAAACAAATTCCTTTTTTTTTCCTTCAAGGAAACTCTCTCTATTTGAAAACTTTTTTTTTCTTCAAGGAAACCTCCCTCTTGAAAACCCATTTCCGATCGACCGTATCGGGGTTGCTGTTTTTTTTCACTCGCAATCTACTTTGTCATAAGATTGAAAAAAAGCACAACTGGAAATGAAAACAAGAGAAGCTAAGAGGAAAATTTTAAAGACACAGAAAAAAAAAAAAAAAAAAAAACAATGTCAGATCTAGTCTGTGGCAAAGACAACTCCTTAAAGATTCGCCTTCTGAGGGTGCTCAAGACTTCGACAAACGCCTACTTCCCAAGATAAAACACAACTCTTCAATGACGAATAACAACACCTTTTCAATCTCTCTACAAGGATCACAATGTTTGTAATTCTATCACTCGATAACAAAAAGAATCAAAAGGGTTTTATTTAAAAATAAAATAAAAATAAATATCCAAAGAGAGTATGAAACTCTAAAATAACAGAGTCCATGATGATGATCAAGGCTGAATCGCTTTGAGAAACTAAGAAAAATCATCAAAATCCTTGCAAATGGTATTTAAGCCCTTAACTGCAGATAACTGCCACTTAATATCATTCACTCAAAAGGAAAACTCCAATAGTAGGAGGGCTTGGAACTTATGGAGAATAAAAAGAAAAGGGGGGAAGAGTAGTAAGAATAAAAAGAGGTAGAGAAGAAGAACAGGGTAAGAGAAATGTACTTGGTATGGGAAGATGTGTTCTCTGAAGGACACATCACGTGAATGAAAGATGGTCTGTGATGTCAAATCCAACCGTAAACCCTTATACCCGGGCGGATAACTAGGAAAAATGCAAGGATGAGCCCTTGGTGAGAACTTGTCTTTGGATGGCAGGTGTTAGCTGTATAGCATATGGGAACCAAACACTTGAGAGATTATAAGGTGTGCTACTCCATGTAGGATCTCATATGGGTGTTTCCGAACTGAGAAAGAGCTGTTGGGCAAATTTATTAAGATGAGATACCATCAAGACATAATCCCAAAAACGTGTGGGCATGTTTCATACTTGAAATAGGAGAGCTTTGCTAGTTGTATGAGGTGCTTGTGTTTTCTTTCTACGATTTCCATTCTGTTGTGGTGTGTACACACATGTGCGGTGGTGTACAATCCCATGCTGAAGAAAGTAGGCCCAAAAATCTTTGCTTGTAAATTCACCACCATGGTCTAATCTTATAATCCTGATGTTTCTAAAATCCATGAGAAATCCACATTCAAGAAATGCTTAAAGATTGTAAGTGTCAATTGTGGAGAAAGAAGTTATAAGTCCATGTCGCTTAGATAGTCATCCACAACAAGAAGCATAAAACTAGCTCATGTGCAACAATTTAGGGGATGATAACTAGCACTCAATGATGATCGAGGCTGTCATTACCTTATAATATACTCTGTATACTATAAGAATATTCCTGGATCTAGGATCCATGTCATAGTTTTGAGTTTGAACGTTTAGAGTTAAGGCTTTATGAATGCTCTGGTCATTCATACAGTCAAACTCTAGGTTTGGATAACAAGTAAAATGGCACGGCCTAAATGATGTTTTGCTTGCATTAACGGTAAAGTGAGTCTTAAATTGGTTATGTCTAGCATCTCTTAAACAGATACAAATAGGTTTATCTAAAACCTAACTGCTAGCGTTTACGGCTACTGATGGTAATTTATAATGTAAGGATTTAGTATTTTTTCTTTGTATCGTCAAGTCTTTTTCATAGATCTACGATTCAATAATTATGTTTCGATCCTATTGAATGAGTGTTTTCGGAGATTTTAATTTATAATCTTTTGAATTCCAATTTTCTACTCAGAAAGTCTGATATTTTGTTTTGGCATTTCTAATTTTATGTATCGTTCCCAATCTTCAATTGAGAGTGACAGCTTTGTTTTCATATTTTGTGTTTTCTATTGATGTCGTTGTTCATTAATTCTAGATGAACTAGTATTCGGAACTGTTCCACAAGTTTTTTGATAAAGTTTGCCATCTATCTTATTTATTTATGTTTCAACAATTAGTGGGACCACCTATCCATCAACAAGATCATGGATGACCAACTGATAACAAGGGCCGAATTAACGCTAATTGTTGAACCATAAACAAATTTGATAATATTGGAAGGAAATGTATCAAAATTTTGTATAAACATGGCTTTGATACCAAACTCTAGATGGATCTTGAACTAGTGAATAGTAAAATGAACAAAGGACTTCCTTGAACAAGAAAATATGAATGTTGACCAAAATCAAAAACATTTGAAACATAATAAGAAATCAATAGGGAAAATATTTGAAATATGAAATCTTTATTTGAAACTAAACTTGCCAAATTTGAAGAAATTATAAACTTTGCACGAGTGCTTTGATTGAAATATAGCTACCAAGAATTCACCTAGAAATCACTTCCCTTAGCTTCTCCCACTTAGCTTCTGCAGAAAGGAGACATCCCCTTTTATACCCTTTTTATACCTGGAAAAAATGGCGGGATTTCCAGCCATCAGTCAGGTGGATTTGAAATAAAATTTTGAAGTCGAACAATACATTACCTAACACTTTTGGAAAAAAGAGACAAATAATCTCCTTTTGAGTCGGCCATATCTTGCTTTTGAAAATCAATCTATGTCATGTCAAAAAAATGCTTTTGTCGACATCACCTTGTCTTTTGAAAAAATCAGCTCATTGTGTAGCAGAGGAAAATCACGTGTCCACTTGCAGCCTTCCTTGATGTCGTTTTGAATTTTTGTGGCGTCAGTAGTAATGAGGAAAATTTGATGATTGGAAATTTGAATTTGTCTTCAATTTCTCTAATACAACGAGATTTGAAAATTGATGTCCCATTACTCAAGGAGAGAGTGTATGGGGTGCGTAGTACATATCTTCATTTTATTGAAGGCGGAGAGGCTGAGTTGGCCGTCTTTATCGTGCCCGTCATCGAGTCTTGGCGAGACAAAGTTCCGTGACTTGTTCTGAATATTTTCAAATGACATGCAAAAATTTGGAAGGAAAGTGGACTTAGAGAGGTTGGGGCCAAAGAATAATGGAGTCTTGGCAAAGAGGAGATCCCAAAGGAGGATTGGATTTTTAAGGTCAATCTAAGCCTTGATGGATTCAAAGGTTTGGGTTTGGGAGATTTTGGGAGGCAACCCACCATTTAATTTTTAAACTCCACGGATGTTGGGGAAAGGGCGTCAGGAGAAAATTATGAAGTGGAAAAATCCTAGCAAAGAATCGAGGATTCTAAGGCGAGAGCAAAAAAGGAGAATGAATAGTTGTTCTAGAAAGGAAAAAAAAAATTTCACTATTGACTTTGAAATAATCAAAGATTTTGACCATAGGCGAAAGATATGCGAATGTCTAGAAAAACTGACATTCTTGAAATCAATTTGGAAAATATGTTTGAGTTTGTTCTCCCCAATTAAAAAACCATGAATAGGAAGAGGGTTTCACAAAAAATGTGTTAAACCACGCATTTTTGTAGTCAATATATTCAAAGGTTTGCGAAACAATTTGAAGCGGCTTGCGTGAGTAAAGGATTTTGTTAATCCTATTCATAAATAGAATTTCAAATTTTGCATTTTGAATAGGCGATATCAGTAGCCTCAAGGTTTTTGATATGTGAAATTTGGACATATTCAGTATCCACAAGAATAAATTCATAGAATCTGCGGATTTTTGAAATATCATTTGAAATAAAAAATTTGTCCTGTTGAAAAAAAAATTTGGAAATCAAAAGTCCACAAGCAAATATGATTAGCTTCAGAATTTGAATCAATTGTCTTGCTTCTTTTGACTTGTAAATATGATTTGAAGAAGTTGGAGCATGAGGTTTAAGAATCTTTCCCTAAGACTTTAAAACGGTTGGAAGAATGAGTAGGCTTTGGCATGGCATAAGACTCTTTGGTTGTGTCGGTTTGATAGGGTTGGCTTGCTTTCATTTCTTGTAAAATTCCAGTGAGAAAATAAGGTAAAACATTTGAATAACCTTTTATAAATTCAATGTCAAATCAAAACAAATAAATGACCCATCATACGATGCAAAAAAATATGTTTTAAAACCCAATTTTGAACATCTTTTTCCTTCAAATTTCTTTAGTACTTTTGCAATCAACTTTTATTAAAGGAATTTTTGGTTAAAAACATCATTTAAAATTTTGAATAAAGAACAATTGTTATAATTTCTTTTTTGACATTTAGAATAATTTTCTGAACCACTCGAAACACAAAGTGGAACCTTACAATAGAAACTTTGTTTAATCTTGTTTGAATTCCACCATATCCTATATTTGAAGCATTTGTCTCTATTATGGAAAAGCGATTTAGATTAATAGAATTCTGAATAAAGGAGGTTCTTTGCTGGGAACTTTTTGTTTGACTATTTTGGTGTTCATTAGACAATTTATGGTTTTCTTAATCTTTGAAGCAGAGGTTTTAATTTGAGTTCTAAGGTTTGGATAAGCTTCGATTCACTTGTTAAACTTCCTAAAAATCTGAAGTGAATTTTTGTCTTTAAGTTCATCGGGGAAATTTGTTAGCAAAATCAATTGCTCTTTGAATGAGTTTTATTTTCCCTTGATAAATTTCAAACCTAAAAAATCTTATTTTGTTTGGAAAAGTTTCATTTTTTATTCAGAGATAACCAAACCATTTTCTCTGATTATTTTTTGAAATAGCCTTAGATGTTGGAAATGTTCCTCAATAGAGTTTGAAAAAATAGAACATCATCAATGCCTGAAAATCTAGTATAATCATTGAAAATATAAATTCATTATATTTTGAAACTACGAAGGAACATTTTTAGACAAGGGCATTACATTCTATTCTGTGTGATAGCTGTAAATGATGTTTTGTATTTATCATCTTCTAAAATTTGGATTAGCCAAAATCCAGATTTCATATTGAATTTTGAAAATATTGTTACATTATATAAATTATTGATTAAGTCTTTTTTATTAGGTATGAGATACCTAATCCATTGTAAAACTTTGTTTAGGCGTAATTGATTACCCCAACATGGGGTTCTCGTTAATTAAGGCTTTACGAACATAGAATGCAACCTGACTCCATGGAGGAAAACTAGGTCCTTATCAATTTTTGTCTAACAGAAATCTTTGATTTCTTTTGCAATATTCCGGCCAACCACGGATTTATTTATATTGGTCTTACCTTGAAGTAGGGATTTTTTTGAGAAAAATCTTTTTCTTATGGTAAAAACCATATGTTGATATTGATGCCCCAAGTCGAGTCTGATGACAAGCGAAAGTGAACTGCGAATTTAATCACAGAAGGTTCATTATTTATGAGTCTGTTGCCAGCTGTTTCAACTACCCATCAGTTATAGTTACTTCGTTTTACTTCCCTCGTCTCTTCATTGAGGACTTTGAAGTGGATTCATATTTAAATCAAAATATACGAAGAAAATGAATCAATTACTCAGTTAAATTGGGATCAAGATCGAACCTATAACCCATAGGTATACCCAGACTATTTCCACAGTAATCAAGAATTTTATAAAAATCTTTTTATCTGAAAACACTTTTACAAA